>CAKKXW010000004.1:71201402-71355426 GCA_920937365.1 Sphaerophoria rueppellii | reverse complement strand
CGGTGTACATTGATCTTAAATTCATGAACACTGCAATTATCGGGAAAGACAGAGTGTGGAAGAGAATTCCACATTCACGTAGTTACGGTTAAAGAACGATTCTCTATACTTGAACGTACAACCGAAGTTGGGCTCGAGGGTAAACTGATGGGCATTCCTGGAAGCGCGAGTATTACAGTAGATAAGATTGGGTCTCCCAAATCGCTGTGTACATCAATTGGATGATTGGTCCTTTTGCATGTGTAGAATGCACAATTGCACATAGTGCTTTTTCATTCTCTCCTCAGTATTACGGTTCCATGCAAGCTTGGAGTCAAGGATTACTCCTAGAAATTAAGCTTCTTTAAAAGTTTTAGAGGAATACCATTTAGTTTAGGAGGGTTGAAGCCATCTAGTTTCCGTTTTTTTGTGAACAAAACTAGCTCTGTTTTTGTTGGTGGGTTGACCACGAGACCGTTCTTAGTTGCTCAAAAAGATAAATCCCTTAATGCGTTTTCCATAATGTTTCCGATAGTGGTAAGGAAATTGCCTGATACCAGAACCCGCACTCATTCCCACGCGATTGGTACATGCACTAGTTGTTTTCGTTGAGAAGTTTTCTAACGTGCAGATCAGTTATTCTCTCTTGTGTCTTAAGGAGAAACGAAGAGAGACTTATTTGTCTATACGAAATAAACTAATAGAGGTAAAATTTGAAGGCAGAAAGCAGAGAACTATATCCAGCGGTAAGTACCAGACTTGTTGTACCAGGGAAGGTCTTCTCTAGGTCTTAAAAAGTGGCGTCTGCTTTCAGACTGTAAAAATCATCAGTGGAATCTGCATCTGAGTAATTGTAATAACTAGTGGCGCCTGCTATTTCAAGTTGTAAAATAAGCAGATGAACGAACGAATGAATGTTCGGGGCCCTCATAACTT
Organism: Sphaerophoria rueppellii; assembly: GCA_920937365.1. Classification (NCBI taxonomy): domain Eukaryota; kingdom Metazoa; phylum Arthropoda; class Insecta; order Diptera; family Syrphidae; genus Sphaerophoria; species Sphaerophoria rueppellii. The sequence goes on along the minus strand of CAKKXW010000004.1, from coordinate 71,354,511 downwards.
ACTCATCTACCTCGATAACAAATCCAGCCCTCAACAAAAGCGAAAAAGTACTTCAAAGTCAATCAAAAATACTTTGAATTTCGAACAAGACCAATCCTTGCACAGCACAACAAAATAATACAGATTGAATGTCAAGTTTGACACACTGACTGGGTCATGCCACCATATTACAACTGACAATAAAGGCATCTCTCTGCCATCAGCATAATATTATGGCGTGGCATAGCATAATTATTCAAGACGTGACACTCCAAGTCCACAGCACAGCAACTATGCTGATTAATGACTTCTTCTCAATAACATTTTCTGGAACGGTCTTCATTGGCTTTAAAACTAAAAACCCAAGCAAAAAATCAATTCGTCATCCATTAAAGCGATTTCAACAAGTCATAATAATGAATTCATACATCAACATCAGAGACGTGATATTTGTGTGTGTGGCTTTGTTTTTGAGATGCTTTTCATTCTCAAGAGAAGAAGAAAAAGATGAAGAGCTATTTGATGCAAATATTTTGAACGTCTAATTGGCTTTTAACTAGGCCAATCAAATAGGAGGTTTTTATTTGAATTTCTGCAGACGTGCGCTGCATTAACTTGTATAATTTTTGATTTATTTCCAGTACGAAGATGATTTGCTTTTGGAATTTTTATTTCGAATGCAAATTTGAATGGTTTTGGTTTTTGGTGTTCGAAGTTTGAGTTTTGAAGGTGAATAAAGTGATCGATTGAAGTAGCTCGAAATTTATGCCACCAAAAATGCAAATATTCAGATGAATATTAATTTTTTTTTACTGATGTGATGGATCATTGGTAATTCGAACTTGAGAGATGATTTGACACTTCGATGTCGATGTTGATGTCGATATAACAAGCTTTTAATTGTTTGTTTATTAATTTTGTTAATTTGATTCAATTAATTATTATTGTGAAAAATTGTTGCACCTGAGGCAAAAACAAATATTTGGGTACAATTGTTTTTTTTTTCAGGAGAGAAAGGTATAGTAATGGAATTTTGATAAGGTCGGGTGATTACTTCCGTTTTCTGACTTGTGACAAAATTGGGTTTGAAGATGGTACCAAGAACGGTCAAGTACGGTGACTAGACCTCGTTTTGGTTTTAAGCAATTAAAAAAGGCTCACAGAGGCCTTCATGTCAATGTTATTTTTTTGGGTTGCAATAAGGTTCTTCAGTTAGCTTGGCCACTTTATAGCTTTTTACAGATGAAGTACAGTACGCGGGCGGGCGGTTCGTTTTAGCCTTGTAGTTAAAATGTTCCCTCTATCTCCTCGATTTAACAATCCTCATGCTTGCTCATGTAGGGCCCTCTGCAACGAAAAAGACAACACAAATGAATCTGCCAGACTAAGAAAAATCTTAACCAAAGATTCAGTCACTCTAGGATATCTCAAAAAACGTACAGTCAGCTGGACTGAATCCTGTAGCGAAACACTTGAGCTCCTTGTGAATACTCCTTTTCCTGCCTGCGTAGCTGATATCCGTGGTCCAGATATAAGGAAACTCATACAGAAGGTTTAGTACCATCGAATGGTGAAATTGGATAATCAATCCGTTTCTTCACATATAAAGTCCCCAGGTCTGAACGGAATATTTCTTATGATGCTGCAGTGTGCAGAAAAGCATGAGCCAGAACTCCTCACTCCTAGTGAAAATTTGCTAAACAGTCTAAATGGAGAAAGTCGTTCTTGAGAAGATAGTGCAGAACTCCAACGTCAACACCAGAGGCACTATCTTCCAAAAATCTGTTCAACTTCTCGCGTACGCCGATGATATTGATATAATGGGAAGAACACAGCGTGATGTCAATGGCGCCTTTGTGAGAAATGAAACAGAAGCGGCAAAAATGGGTTTATGAGGGAAAAGCGAAGTATATGCTGTTTTCGAGGAGGGACACCCAACACCGACAGCTCGGACAGAACGTCACAATAGACGCATACAACTTCGAGGTAGTAGAGGAGTTTGTTTCCCTAGGCTCCGCTATAAACATGGGCAATAACACCAGCGCCGAGATCAGACAAAGAATAACTCTTTCTAATCGCTGTTTCTTGGAGTTAAGAAAACAATTGAGTGGAAAATCCCTCTCTCGAGCAACTAAGGTAAAATTATACAACACACTCATCATTCCAGTCCTGCTGTATGGTGCAGAAGCATGCAGACCTTGACAAAATCGAATGTAAGTGCCTTAAGAGAGGGAAGTTTTTCGAGTCATCCTTGGCCCTGTTTGTATTGAAGAGGAATGGCCAGAAGGGTCAATTTCCAGATACGCAGATGGCGCGGTCATTTTCATTTAGCGAGATCATGGACATTCGTATTGGTGTGCCACAAGGTTCTGTACTCGGCCCAGTTTTGTTTTTAATATATGTGAACTCCGTATTCCAGCAACATTTTAATAGTAGTGTCACGGCTTTTGCTGATGATCTGGCTTTTACTTACGAAAGCAGTAACTTATTTGAATCATTGGTTAAACTACAAAAAGACTTGCAAATTTTAAGACAATGGTTTTCAAAACATGAGCTATTAATAAGCGAAAAAACAAAGCTTATGTTTTGCAGCTTGCAAAATTTAAAAGAAATTGATTGCAATATTTATTTTCACTCTGCAGAATGTAAGAAAATTTGCATGTCGACCCACACCTGTAATAGTAAAAACTACACGAAAATGTTGTCTGTTCATCTACTTGTTTTAAAATTGAGTCGGTTGAGAGTTTCAAATATCTAGGTATTCTAATTGATAAAATCTGAACTGAATATGATTTTGTAAATTATTGTAAAAATGAAATAGAAAAAAAAAAAAAAAAAAAAAAAAATTTAGAGCGGATGGACACCAATGCTCCGGCCCGGAAACCCTTGGAGGAGAGGAAGACCGCGATTCAGGTGGCGCACTCAAGTGGAAGATGACCTCAATCAACTTGGTGTACAAAACTGGAGACATCTAGTTAAGGACCGAGCTGGCTGGCGGAGACTGTTGATTTGGGCCCTAGTCCACAACGGACTGTAGCGCCACCTTAAGTAATTATAAGTAAGTCTAACATCTTTAATTTTGAAAACTTTATAGAGGCTGATTCATAAACATATCCGAGTACTTTGAAACTGGACTGTATATCGGAAACTCAACATGCCTCTACACACACAAGGAAAGAGCGTTGAAAAGACATTGCAAAGTGTTGTCAGCATTATTGAAAAATCATTAAAGGAGCCTTCAATAACGTGAAGAACAATCCAGTTAAGCAAGATTTAACCAACCACAAGGTCCAAAAAGTGTAATAGAATAGATCAAATGTATGCTCAGAAAGAGGCGAAATCAAATCAGATCTAGAAGAGCTATGGGATAGAGCATCCCCACCCCACGGGGGAGAGTTCTCTCACGCTGGCTGCTTTGGGTTTTTGTCATGAACGGCATGCTCTCCAAACTGAAATGAAAATAATAGCCTACGCTGATGATCTTGCATTACTAGTGCCTGGCATTTTCTTATCCATAATCAGCGAACAGATAGAATATGCCCTCTCTCGTTGTCGTTGGTAGAAGATTCGCTTACATAGGCATTAGACGGTCAAAGAGATCCACTCCATCCAAATGCGGGCAGGAAGTTATTCCAATTTAAAATCTCTTAGGCTGATTTTGTTCACTAGAAGTTGAACATAACTTGGGGATTTTTATTGTAAACTTGAGAATTCGATTTTGTTCACTCAAAGTTGACGTTTTCAACTTTCGGTTTCAAACTCGAGAGTTTACAAACTTTTGATTTTCATAACTTCCCGAAAAAGTAGAAGTTAAGAATAAAACTTTTGATTTTATATATTACAAAAAGAAAAATTAACAAAAATGTATCGAAGAAATTATTTTTGGGAAAATTCGGCATATTCATCTTCAAGCAGCGAAGATGAAGAAAGTCTGCCAATTGAGAGACGGGAATATAAAATGTTCCAACGTATTAAATTAAACACGTTGGATGACCGTGACTTTTTGCATCGTTTCCGTTTCCAAAACTTACGACAATGATGGTGCTAGAAGAAATAAAGGATTCCTTGCCGTGTGATGAGAGGAGGTAAAAGTTTCTCGTTTTGGTTGAAGTGTTTAAGTGAAATATTTTTCATTTTTCTAAAAAGATCGCGCGAATTACGACGTATCACGCAATTGCTAATCGTATTAAGGTATTATGCGCTCGAATCTTTTCAACTAGCAATCGCAGATTTTTCAGGGGTTTGTATTACAAGTAAACACGTTGTGTTGAAACGTGTGTCCAGAGCTCTTGCCGAACTTTCCCCACGGTATATTTATATGCCCCAAACACAAAACGAGCGCTTGAAAGCAGCTAAAGAATGTTTTTGCAGTGGAAAAATTCCCTCGGACAATTGGTGCAATAGGTTGCACCCATATTTGGATTCAATCGCCAAGTGGAACTGATGCAGAAAATTTTAGAAACCGAAAAGAGTGGTTCTCGTTGAACGTATAGACGGTATCCGCAGCTAATTTAAAAATTTAACGATATCGTGGCTCGGTGGCAGGCAGACCTTATGCTCTTTAAAAATGAAAAATTTCGTAAAGATAATTACTATTATTTTCTTTTGAAAGGGGTCTGCTCATGATTAGCTAATTTTCAACATGTCGGCTCTAAAGAAACGGTTTGAAGGTGGAGAGTTCGAGCATTCTATATTTGTCGGAGATTCAGGCTATACAAATACCACATTTCTTGCAACACCATTTCTCAATGTCACATACGCAGTAGAAAACTTGTATAACGGATCACAAATTCGAAGTCTCAATTATTGTGTGGAACATTCAAATAGCGTTTGGTAATAGATGCTTGTGCCGTTCTTCATAATATTGCGTGATTTTGCTAATATGCTGGCCACTACAGATGTTCCTTCAGATACGCTTTTGGGACCGGCTTCCACAACTACTCATAAAGTTCGCGCTCGATTGGTGCTTTCATATTTTCAGCCAATGTTAGATAGCTAAATATGATATTTTAAAACTTATTCTTCACATGAAAACTCAATAAAGTAAAACTTCAACAACTCGTTTGCTTTTCAAATTAAAAACTGGCATAATTTGTATTGATTGTCACAAATATCCCAAGGATATTTTCAAACCTGAAAGTTTGCTAACTTTTGTTTTTTAAACTCGAGAGTTATGAAAAAAATAGTGAACAAAATAGATTCTTAACTTTTGTTTTAACTCTCGAGTTTGAGTCAACTCTCAAGTTTGTTAACTTGAGAGTTTGCTTCAAGTTGAGCAATAGTGAACAAAATCAGCCTTAGAACTCTTTGTTCTTGATACTTAGTCAGACTAAAGTTTGGAAATGCTCAAATCCTTTATAAAGCTATGGGTTATAGGTTATAGTACGTACTTCGACAGACTATAAAATACCCAAACTTGATTTTCACAAAACAATTTCAGACTGCCATTTCAAGCAGGGAGGAAAGGATAGATAGCATACACTTCTCCAGTTAGTCGTCAATACTGATGGCTCCAAGATGCATAGTATATGGTGGAGGTGCAGGCTTCTATTCTGAATTTCTCAAGTTAACCGACTCGCCTAGGCTTCCAGACTTCAGTAGTGTCTTCCAAGCAGAGACACTACTGGTAAATGATGGGCGATACCACAGGCCTATATCACCTTTTGCATTGATAGTCAAGCGACAATAAAAACGCCCTGCACTCTTCAGGGCCTTAAAAGAACTCTCTAGTACTCCAGGTACTAACATATTGAACTTCGTCAATGCCTCCAAATGGCTTGATTAAGTGAACACATTGTTTTTTATTAGCGTCAGTACAATACTCACGGGTATCACAATGGATCTGTATTGACATCAACTGAAAGCCCTTTTGTCTTTTGCCTTTTGTACACAACTGTTTAATTGGACTTCGCATCTTTTGCTATGTGAAGGTATGGCCGACCAAAAAATTCTAACCACTAAAGAGCGATTAAAGCCTGCAATACTGCAAATAAGCTAATCAGAACCGCAAATTGCAATCGTGCACACTTTCGACTGACGGTCATTTTACTCGAACCACAACTAATTGATTTCCGCAAATCTGTCGGTTTATTTTTTTTCAAATGACCAAAAGCCTTAAAATTAATTCCGCCAAGTTTGAAGGTAAGATCGTGACCTATCCAACTGCTATTCGTGAACCTATATAGAAATCACTTTCACAACATCTGTCCACAAAGCAACCGCGAATCATTCTACTCGTTCATCAAGAAACATCTCTGTCTTAAGCCATCTCAAGTTGCAAGTCAATTTTTTTTTTTATTCACATCACATCGACATTTCGCCTGCATTACATCGTCATCACCTTCAAATCGTCAGCATAGTGAGCATCATCATCAACAAGATCACCATTGTCATGGTTGATGGCTGATGGCAATCAAAAGCATTCCCGCGCTTCTCGTTATAGCATTCATGAAAATAAAAAGAATATTTGAGATTTTCCAAAATACCATACTTAAAATTGTTGAATATGGAATTACATCTCGCACCCATGTATCGCGCATTGTTTTGGGTTTTGATGGAGAACACACAAAATAAAAAAAAAAAAAAAAATTGGACACAAAAGTCAAAAAGTCAACAAAGTGTTAGCACGTCGGATTGCATTAACTTATGTTGGTTTTATCTGCCTTTAGAGTGGTGATGGCTCTGTTCCAGAATTGGACTTGGACGCTAAGCGGTTATTTGAGGAACGACCTTGAGCATGTGACTGACGGTGATGGATGCATATGTACCGACGTCATTGTTGGAAATTAAAATTATCTCTTCGACGAGACAATTGAAACTAAGGCGAGAAATTCTGTTGTTAAGAGTCTTAAGACTCAGCTGAGGGATAAGTCAGTTTGATGGCCAAATTATTTTGACAGTAATTACTGGGATAGTTAGAGTGGAATTGACGTTTATTTATTAGGGATCACCGTACTTGGCAGAGGTCGTCTTAATTAAGAAGATTACAGTTTTCGACGACGAATGGGTGGTTGCTTGTAAGATTTGTAGGTCAAATTAAATGGCATTAATTTTGCAAGGACACATTCTTTTATAATAAAACTCTTTTGTACCTTAATGGAAAATAACAGACATCGGTCTAAGAATTTGACAAAGAAGCTGACAGCTCAAAGCGGAATAACGTACCGGAAACGGAAGTAAACCAAAAAATTGCAGTGGACATTGAAACTTAATTTAACCGAGATAGTTAAGTAGACAAAGAACAGAACGACATTAGGTTTTCAAGTGCAGAAAGAAGGCGAAAGCTGAGAATGACACGTTTATTACTCTAGCAGAACTCTAAATCAATATAAGAAAGAATCAAGGAAGAGCAAGAGGCCTTCTTGGAGAAACTTCTGTGGAAAAATAGAAAATGCTTCAGAAGCCTCAAGACTCAGAAAAATTCTCTCAAAAAGTCCAACAACACCCAGTGCTTTAAAGACAGAAGCGGGCACGTGGACTACCACAGATGCAGAATCTCTTAATCTGTTATTAGACACCCATTTTCCAGGTAGCTCTAACATACTTTACGACTTAACATCAGAGTCTCAAACCGCTACAAGTGATTAAGTTGATCTAATACCGCGGGAAAAACTGCAATGACTGTAGATAGCTTTGATCCGTATAAATCTCCATGACCAAACGGAATCATTCCGGCCGAATTACAAAAATGCTCTGACACGATCATTCCACCATTGGAGATCATCCTGACTAGCTGTGTAAGGCTGAGATACATTCCAAAAGCCTGAAGAATGGCAAAAGTAGTATTCATTCCTAAAGCATGGAAACCCTCTCACGTTAACCCTTAAGATCTTCGACCAATCAGCCTATCGTCCTTCCTTCTTCAAACATTGGAAAAATTGATTGAAATTCACCTGAGGCATAACTTGAAACCATGTCTCGTTTCCACAGCTCAACATGCGTACTCTAAGCGAAAATCAGTAGAAACAGCACTTCATTCGCTGGTACGTAGCATTGAATATTCCCTCAAATACAATGAATATAACCTAGTAGCTTTCCTAGATATTGAAGGAGCTTTCAACAACGTCAGCTACCAGGTCAACAACGTCAGCTATCAGGCGATCACAACAGCAATGGACAAGCTGAAATTAGAGAAATCACTCATAGACCTAATAAGGTTCATGCTGAAAAGCAGGACAATAACTTCCAGCATGAGAAGTTTTACTACCAACAGAACGGTAAATCGAGGTACCCCACAAGGCGGGGTAATTTCACCTCTTTTATGGAATATGGTAGTAAGCGACCTGCTCAATGGAAGCAGAGGGTTTCAAGGTGATGAAGTTGCAATATCTGTATCTGGGAAACATCCTCAAGTTCTCTCGGAACTCCTTCAAAATGCCCTAAACAGGCTGACAAATTGGGCTAAACAGTGCGGCTTGGACGTCAATCTACATAAAACAGAACTAAAACTCTTTACAAGAAGGTACAAAGATCCTCAGATTAACCCACCCACGATTAAAGGAATACCCTTAAGCTTTTGCAACAAAGCAAATATGTAGGCCTCACTTCAGATAAAAAACTAAATTAGAAGGCAAATATTGATGAAAGAGTGAAAAAGGCTACTGTTGCACTTTTTACTTGTAAAAAGGGCCATAGGCTTAAAAAAGGGCTCCTCCCCTAAAATAAACGAAGAGAAACCCCTGCAAGACAATACGATACACTCCTATACAGACGGGTCAAAGACCGACTACGGCGCGGCGTTGGACTGAATCTCAGTCTAGCATATAGACTTCACAATCAATGTAGTGTGTTCCAGGCAGAAGTAATGGCGATTAAAGAGGCACTATTCTAGCTCAAAGAAAACGTTTTATCTTGCAAGGATATCCGTATCTTCTCGGACAACCAAGCCGCTCTCAAATCTCTCACCTCTGTCTCCACAAACTCTCAAATAGTCCACGACTGTCGATTTTCTCTGAATGAGATGAGGGAACAGTTTAACATTCACCTCATTTGGGTGCCGGGCTACAGAGACATCCCGAGAAATTGCAATGGCGATAAACTTGCCAAAAACGGAACACTTCCGCCTACCCTTACCCGAAGACATAACATAGGAACACCACTTGTAACATGGAAATATCTTCTCAAACAAAATGCTCAACAATCAAGAAATACTAGATGGTCACAGGGTACCACCTGCCTAGCGACCAAACAAATATGGCCAAGCATAGACCTAATTTGATTTTCCTGAGCAGACAAAATATAAACTCTACAATTGGAGTCATAACAGGACACTGCCTCATAAGTAGACATGCTTTGAAGCTTGGGGTCTACACAAACGACATCTTTAGGAGCTGCATGGACGAGGAGGAAGAGGAAACATTCCAACACCTTCTGTGTACATGTCCGGCGCTCTCCAATAGAACTAATAACTATCTCGGTAATCCCTTCTTCGATAATACCAGTGAACTGGCAACGATCGACACAAAATGTCTCTCTAACTTCATTAAAAGTACAAAATGGTTTGTTTAAGTTCATTACTCTCCCATGAGTAAATTCTTTAGTGGTAACACAATGGACCCTTGACAGCCACTCCAACCTAACCTAACCTAACCTACTGCAGCAGAATCATTTCATAGGCCGACACCGAAAAGTATTCAGTATTTATTGCTAATTTGTGACGCAAGCATTGTCATTGTTGCTCAAATTGATTTTGAAACAAAGCATCGTTACGTTTCTTCTTTTCTCTGAAAATAACCAGTATACGCCCGAGTGATCTTTCTCATAGAACGTTTATTCCAATAATAGACGTAGGACACTCTTACAGTTCAAGGCACTAAAGTCTACAACTAAATTTGAGGGAGGATCAACGATCGACCGTTCATAAGAAAAAAAAAAAACTAAATTATCGGCTCAAGAGATGGACAGGATGAAGAGAGTTGCACAATAAGTCTAGGCCCTTAAAAAGATACAACGTATGCCTCAGCTTAATACATGAAATAACCTTTTTCAAATGGTAAAATGACGAAATGCCAAAAATAAATATTACAGCTCGTTAATTCATCATCATCTTGCCAGAGGAAAAAATCAAGTGTAGCTACGTTCTTAAATCTTGTCCAACAATTGTTTAATGGCACGACAATAAGCATTAACGAGCCAAAGCCACCCGCAGCTCTTATCACATCCGTCCCAACAAAATTCATCTCTTCAAATGTTTGGGGAAACTGCTGATAATCACTTATCATCGATCACTGGTTTTGATAGTTGAAACTGCCGACACAACTCAAACTCACGCCTCAGCCAAAGAGACTCCAACTCGGCACGGTTTTCAAAAACAAAATGTTTGATGACAATGGATGCAGATTACAGAATGATTTTTTTTTTATTTCAGGATTATATGACACCTCTGATGTCACTACTCTGTGCCAAAGTGACACCACAGTCAGCCAAGTGAGTTTCTGTTTTTTTTCCTGGAAATGGAATCAACTAACTACTTATTGTGCTGGTGCCAGCTGAGAGACTTGATCAACATGACAACGACGACGTAGACAACGATGACAATTATTTGAAAGTACTTTTTTAGAGACTCTGAGTTATCTCAGCATATGCTTGATCTGTTTAGCGTGATGAGGAAAGAAGAAGCAGCAGCACATCATCAGGGAAATTCAATTTGTGAGGGATCTGTTAAGATAAGAGAGCCTTACCTCATTCAAGTTGTTAGTAATGACGACGACGTTGGCTTTTTGTCTATCGGAAATCATTTAGTATCGCCCTGTCATTTCAACCATTGTGAAGAGAGTTTTGGGGGAAATTTATTTTCAAGTGAATATGATTCCGATGATGGATTTACGATTACGAGAAAATCTTTTTAGGGTATTGTAATTTTCGAACCTTTCTTATTGATCATTTTTCCGTCGATAAATGAGAAATAAGGGGTCTTATAGATCTCTGTTATTTATTTGGTCACGAAAGTGTTAACTGTTTTTATGCTAATTGCTTGTGGCTCACGAAATATGAAATTGAAAATTTGGGCTTTCAACAAATCTTCAGAGAAGAGATTTCGCCATTGCCACGTGCTGACACCGTGAACTATAAATGGTTGATGTTTGGGTAATTGATTTTTGGAGGGTCTTCTTGAGACTTGTTACATCGGAGAAATTGCATAATGTTTTCTAAGACCATTAATTGTAATTATTTTCATTTATTGTTAGGGTTAGGTGAAAATGCCTTTTTACATAAGTCTGTAAATAGTTTTTGTGGGATTGTTTGAGTGAAATAAGTTGTTTAATCGCAATCATATTCAAACAGTTCTTGAAAAGCAATCCTGGCACTAAATTGGATTAACCGTAGAAGGTGAGGTCTCTACCGTCTTCTCAATCGCTTAATTATTCATCCAGTCACCAATGAACATTCTTAAATTCCCATTGCAAATTCCTCATATCGTAACGTGTGCACCATAGAGCACCATTATGTTTCCATTTCCAAATGTCAAGCAATTTGCAGCAATTTAGTCTAACTGCTGTACATAATTGTTGAAGTTAAGCGAAAAAAAAAATAATAGCACTAAGATGAGCAGAGCAGCATTTCAATTAATCTTTCAATCATTGTAGTATCCCCCGCATCTCTAATTTTCAGATAGCTTGAATGATGAAAGAGGAGGAGCGCCCACCGCATCATCGCACGATCTGTTGAGCCTCTGCACTCGTGTCTGCACGTCCTACCATTTAGTGTCTATTGGCAACTCTATAATCAAGTCGATGAGAAGAAAAAAAAAAACGATGACACTAGAAGCAGCACCAAGTAGAATTGTAACACCGAAGAGAATAAGAGCCAAACTATGTCTTGACAACAGCTTCAGAGGCCGTCAAGTGCTGTTCAATATTGGTGAACGATAAAATAAAGATACCATTAACAAGTGCGTTGGTGGTGCGCAATCGGAAACCTTTCATTTTCCAAGTCAATTTTGTGTTGCAAGCTGCTAGCAAAGTCTCAATTTATCAACTTGAATAATAGATGCTTGTTTTCATGTGATATTGATGGAACCAATAAGTGTTCAATCTTGTTTTAAACGGTATTGGTGACTTGGAATGTTTACACAGATTTTGGTTTGCCATCAGGTAATGAATGCCTCAATTGGGAAACAGAAACTTTCAAAAACGTAGGTAAGTCAAGGTCATTTTAAAAACATTTCAGGAAAGAAATATGAGTCATAGTGACACAGAAGCCTATGTCTTCATAAATGACTTGCATTGAAACTAGCCTCTCCCTACTTAATTGATACCGATGACCGATGAATCGTTGTATAATATTTACCTCGCGTTGTTTAACACGATTAGGGAAGGGCCATCATCGCATCGCAGCAATTCAGTTTATAAATTTATGTTTGAGTGCAATCAGCATTCTCATTTCTCAATCAGGGAACACGAAGGCACTCGAATGGGTTTAAGCTGACCCTTTAAACATATATCATTCACGATAGGACATCGAATAATTAATTACCAGTCACGCCAAATTGACATCACGGACGTTTTGGCACAATTGAACAAAATACTCATACTTCAGTTACAATGGCAATGATTAAGGGAATAAGGTTTGCAAATGGAAGAAATTGGAAAATGGATAAGAAAACCTTGGAAATATTTTAAGGAAAGAATCACTTAAACCAAAAAGCACTCTGGGTCATGACATCATTTTTTTCATGCATCAAAACGAGGATTAAGTTTAATGAAAAATAAAATGTATTGTTTGCAAGTACCATCACATCATATTCACCTTCAAAAATACAACACAAGCCTGGATGTGAGTATCCCAACCGAAAATAATAATCGCTTCTTGTAGAGAATGCCCATGTTACTAGCAGAGAGGAAGGGATAGATAACACATCATACTCCAGTGAATCGTCAATAGCTGTCTTTACTGATGGCTCTTAGATGGACACTGGCGTAGGGGCAGGCCTCGCGTACTCTTCCAGACTACAGTAGCGCCTTCCAAGCGGATGTCCTGGCAGTGACAATAGCTGCTAACACGGTATCAATGATGGCGATACCACGAGCTAATATCACATTTAACATTGATAGCTAAGCGGAAATAAAAGCGATTACTGCAACTGAGGTAAAATCAAAGCTTGTTTCATGCTGGTGCGAAGAGCTTAAGGTTCTTGGCGCACAGCACAACATTAGACTCAACTGGGTCCCAGACCACAGCGATATACTAGGCAACAAGAAGGCCGATGAATTAGCAAGATTAGGGTCAACGCTTGACGTAAGCCGAGCTCAGCTTGTTAGCACCCCTACCTGTTATTTAAGACAGGAAATCTCAAAGAGAATAACTATCAAGGCCGATGAAAGGTGGAACCTTCTTGACACCTGCGGCACTACAAGAAAGATCTGGCTCTGTTTTAACAAACAAAGAACGCAAGGAATTATACAGCTACACAAGGGATCACTTCGATCCCTTGTAAGCATTATCACCGGACATAATCTCTTAGGTTATCATATGAAAAAGATGAGAATCAGTTCAGATGATCTATGGAGAGGATGCTGGGACGAGTAGGTGCATGAAGACACTTCGCACTTTCTGTGTCACTGTCCCGCATTCTCCCACCAAAGGCAGAAATTGCTCGGCAACTATTTCTTCGGGGATTAAGAAGAACTCTTAAGTATACCAGGCACTAACATTCTGAACTTCGTCAAGGCCTCTAAATGGCTTGACTAACTGAACACATAGATTTTTCTTATTAGGTTGAGTAGCAAAAATCACTGGTATCACAATAGACCTGTATTGATCTAAGTGTGACGGTAACGACATCAACTGTCAGCCCCTTATTTCTGTACTTAAAAAGGATAACGTAGGGCCATTTCGAAAAGACCAGCGAAACACATTTTCATGATCAGTCCTTAAGTATAGTCTCCAAGGTTGACAACTTATTTAAGCTGAGCTTTGGCATATTGCACGCTTGAGTAGAGAACTCGGGCTTGGTGGGTCAGCTGCCAGCCGAGATTCAACATTTCATCTATTGCGGACTGGTGAAAGTGTCACCATAGCCTCCACAAGGTGGCCGCTTGAAAGTAAAGTTAAATCTGAGGCTGGTAAGCTCCCCCTACAAAAAAACCTTAGAACTACGAACCCGACAGCAAGCCTTGAAAATGAAAGATTAAAACGACACCACGACCCCAGCAACGAAAAAGGAACAACGATTTTACAATTCTCAACTGGAACGTACAGAGACAGACAGCAGCTAGCCGATTTCTTGGCCAAATACAATGCTGATATAACAGCTCTTCAGGAGATCCAAAACACCATGTGCTCAGGGTTGGGTTTCTAGTCAGCAAAAAAGTAAAATCTACCATCATCGGCTTCAACGCTATCAGTGAAAAGCTTTGCACCCTTCAGGTGCGAGGGAAATTCAAGAACATCAGCCTCATAAACGTTCACGGATCTACATCGAAGAACATGGTCGTTGCGATTACCAGGTTTCCGCTTAAGGATATCTATTAAGCCACCTGGGTATCACCTGATGGAGTCCCTTGTTACCAAATTGACAACGTGTTGATAAATCGCCGCCATTCTTCGAGGCTGATCGTGATACGCTCGTTTCGAGGAGCCAATATCGACTCGGATCACTATCTTGTTGGTACAGTGTTCCGAGGGAGGCTTGAATCAACACGATTGCCTTGAAGACACAACGAAAGAAGAGCTCGATGAAGAGGAAAGAGTAAGTCCTGATTCCAGAGTACCGGGCGTGAAGGAAAAGTTTCATTAGTACTGCTAACTCCGACTAACTGTGACTGGTTTAATTATGATTGCACACTAGGGCTTGGGCGTAAGAACGCGGGCACGCGAAGTTGAATCTAAAACAAACAAAAGAAAGCAGCCTGCAAGAAAAATGTTGTCTCTGAAATTGAAAGAAATAGAGAGCGAGGTCCGCACCAGGCGCGAAAATCTGGCGAAAAGGCATTATCTCTCTTACACAAGAAAGGATATGATACGGAGTGCAGCAATTATAGGTGACTACATTGTTGAGTTCAACCTATAACATATTTTTCTCTATCTTACAAGATCGGATAGTCCCATACGTGGAAACCATAATCGGCAAATATCAGTGTGGTTTCAGACCAGACAAATCGACCATTGATCAGGTTTTTACCCTAAGGCAGGCGAAAATATCTAGAGTTCAACATCAAAACATGCCAACTACTTATAGGCATGTAGGATGACCATGACCGACATTCCCGTCAACATTTTCAATGGACTCCGACAAGAGGATGGACTGGCCTGCCTCCTCTTTAACCTGGCGTTGTAGAAAACAATCCGTGATTCTGGAACATCACCAAGTCTAAGCAATTTTATTTTTGGCTCAATAGGCATACCCAGACGGCGTTAACGTTCTTAGAAGGAACCCACAAGCTGTACAATCCTCATTTTTCCAGATCGAGCAGGCAGCAAAAACCCGGGGCTACGTATAAATGGGGGAAAAAGTAAGTACAAAGTGGCCCCGTCTTCTAAAAACGTTATGGCAATAGTAGAAGAGTAAGGAACAACTATACGCGTATTTAGGTGGAGGAACAAGAATTCCAAATAAAGCGATGCTTCAATTACCTTGGGTTAATAATATGAAAGAAGACGCGAGCAATTGCTCAAAGCCAGCAAAACCTACTTTAGTTTTTCAAGGCTCTTTAAGTCCAACCATTTAACAATTACTTCGAAACTGCTACTCTATAAGACGATAGTCTAACAAGTTCTCACTTACAGATCCGAGACCTTTGTGCTTACCCAAAGGCATTCAACACCAGAGGCACAATCTTTCAAAAGTCCGTCCAGCTGACGGAGGCCAGCAAGATGGGTCTAGCGGTTAACGAGGGCAAGACCAAGTTAATGCTGTCGACAAGAAAGGACAACCAACATCAACGTCTTGGAGCAAACGTCAACATAGACAGATTTAACTTCGAGGTAGTTAAGGACTTTGTCTACCTGGGATCCGCTATCAACTCAGACAACAACACCAGCGCTGAAATCAAACGAAGAATCACTCTTGCCAATCGCTGCTTCTTTGGACTTAGAAGGCAATTGAGTAGTAAAGTCCTCTCCCGAGCAACTAAAGTGACACTCTACAAAACCCTCATCATCCCGGTCCTCATGTATGGTGCAGAGACATGGGACTATGACAACATCTGATGAAAACGCTTTGGGCTGCTTTGAGAGAAAAATTCTTTTTGGTCCTGTCTGCATTAATGGAGAATGGAGACGAAGATTCAACCAAGAACTGTACGATCTTTACAGCGACACTGACCTAGCCAGAAAAGTTAAGGTCCAACGACTTAGATGGTTGGGTCATGTTGAGCGAATGGAAAATAATGCCCCGACTCGTAGAGTCTTCGAATATAATCCGGAAGGACGTCGCAGAAGAGGAAGACCGCGACTCCGGTGAAGCACACAGGTGGTAGAGGACCTGAACCAACTTGGCGTGAGAAACTGGAGACAGTTAGCCAGGGACCGAGCTGCCTGGAGAAGTTTATTGGGTGAGGCCCTGGTCCGACATTCTGTACTTTACGAACTTTGTCAAATCTACCACGAAGCAGACCTGATGACAAAAATTAAGCTTGGTAGACTCCGAACCTTATACCTTTGCGGTATAATTTTCCTAGTAGGAGAAAGTGCGGTAGGCTAAAATTGCTCTGGAGGGATGGTGTAGTGGAGAGGGCCTAAAGCCGTGGGGTGCCAAACTGGATGGCGTCGGCCAGCAATCGGGAGACATGGAAGAGCTTGCTGATCTCTATTGTGGCGCAGATGAAAAGAGAACTTCATTGGCCAAGTCCACGAAGATGTTGATGATATTTTCACCAGCCAGCAGTTTGAATTAGTTCAATTTTTTAAGTGAAGTTGTTGTGCGAATATGAAACAATAGTTTAATGCAACGTCAGAAAAATGTAAGAACTTTTTAGTATCCTGAGGAAGCCGTCTTGGACGATGACTTCTTTGTGATTGAAGATCCGCAGGAGAAAGTGGAGACAGTTGGTGCTGCTTTCCAGCAAGTGTATAAGGTGAATGCTTGCACTCGCCCGAACCACGAACTGGAAAACAGAGCCTTACTTCATCATTTCTACCTAAGGAATGATATTACGCAATGGCGATCCGAGAACCGTGGTTTTACCCGGTTTGATGACGACTTCTTAGCAAACGCTATAATCGCCGATCGAACGGGCTCAAGTCCCTTGCTCATCACGAAGGTAGAGCTCCAGCTCATCTTCGATTCAATAAAGAATAAGAAGTCAGCAGGTGTCGATGGTATATCCAACATTGTACTAAGACACTTACCGATTGAGGCAATAGACATCTACACCACTCTGTTCAACAACGCGCTGAATAATGCATATTATCCAGTGCGTTGGAAGACAGCTGTGGTTCATCCTCTCCCGAAAAAGGGAAAGGACAACTCCAATCCGTCAAATCTTCGGTCGATAAGTCTTCTTCCAAGTATCAGTAAGGTATTCGAAAAGATCATCAATAGAGCTCTGATTCAGTGGGCTGCGGACAACACAATAATTCCGGATAATCAGTTCGGGTTCAAGGCAGGACATGACACTATTCATGCCGCGTCTAAGCTCGTTTCTGATATCCAATGGAACAAGTCCAAGAAACAATGCACGGGTGCTGTTCTGGTAGATTTGGAGAAGGCCTTCGACACCGTATGGCTAGAAGGTTTGTACCTAAAACTCACCAGACTAGGCATCAGTAAACCATTGTTGTATATGCTTTATGATATGCTCAACGGTAGAAAGTTTGTTGTCAAAAGTGGCAATGTAACTTCTACCACCACTTTTGAAATCAAAAACGGTCTTCAACAGGGAGCGGTTAATTCGCCGATCCTCTTCAGCATTTACACCAGCGATCTGATAGGTAGCCTTATCCAGGCAATTGCGTATGCCGACGACCTGATTGCGTACAGAACTGCTCCAAAGGTCGAGGTCATTAGAACTCTCTTGCAACATGACTTCGAGAAGATTCAGCGATATTGCGATGACTGGAAACTGAAAATAAATGTCCAGAAATGTGAGACAATTCTGTTCCGGACTCCGTTGTCTAGGGCCTCGGGGGATACGCGCAAGAATTGGCGCAAGATGGTCATTGTTGGGCCTCACGGACAGGTATTGACGAACAAAAATGAAGTGAAGTACCTCGGTATCTGGCTGGATCAGTTCTTATATTTCGACAGACATATAAGTGCTGCTCTGTCCAGGGCCAGAGGAGCTTTCGCTCTGACAAAACGGCTGTTTCACAGCAGTCGGCTTGACCCCAGAGTGAAGGTAATTTGCTACATGGCCCTCATACGGCCGATGATCGTTTATGGCTGTCCAGTGTGGTTCAACGTTGCACCATCTCAAATGGAGAGGATTCGGGTGTTCGAGAGGCAGTGTCTTCGGCGCTGTCTTGGTTTGTTTCGGACACCGGAATCTTCTTATGTACATTACTATTCTAACGAGGTTCTATACAACGGGGCTCGGATCAACAGAATTGACAATTTCGTGATAAAACTTGTTCGGGGTCACATTGCAAGAGCTATGACTTCGACGAATAATTTGATCTTTGGGGCGTTCTATCCGAACGACGAATATTTTAATAGTGCACGCTTGAACGGTTTCATTCCACCAGAGGCATTCCTCTATTTAGATAGATGCGGTCTGATACAGGACAGAATGGCGGTGCCGCTAATCTACCACGTCAGGCGAAGAACCGTCGATCGGCGGCTCCTTTACAGTCGAGACGTCCTCGCACAAGACGGAGCAGAGCTCCTTAGGTTCAGTAGGGCTGTGTCCGAACGGGACCGAAACGATAGGGTGAAGCAGGAGAACCAGTTCTGGTGGCTTCAGTCAGCACTTGACAATGAGTAGTCGGGGTGGGATTTTGAGCCTTGGCCGGCTTACATACTTGTTTTAGTTTAAGGGTTTTGGGTTTAGGTTTAAGTAGAGTAGGCATGGTGGCACACACAATGACAAAGACAACAGACAACAAATGGTAAATACAAAACATAAAAAAAAAGAAAAAAAAAAAAAACAGAAGTATAAAGAAAACAACAAAATATGTAAAAAAAAAAAAAATAAATAAAATGAAATAAAAATGAAAGAGATTTGCTGCTGTGGTTGTTCTAGTTCGTAAGTAGTTGTTAGGTAGAATAGGTAGTTTTAGTTAATTTTAAGTTTTATTTTTAAGGACTTAATTTTAAGTAGCATGTAAGAAACAATTAAAATGATAAAATGTTAGTTTTTTTTATTTTTTCTAACAAGAAGCAATAAACCAAATTTAAAAAAAAAAATAGTTCATAGGCCGAAAGGCATTACTTTTAAGAAAATCATGAATTACTTAGAGCGCCCGGTTGGGGCCAGTAAGTTAAATATAAGATTTTAGATAGTAAGCTAGTTTGAATTCTTTGTCTAGTGATAAGTAGTTTTAAGTTATAATGAATAAAAAATAAAAACGATGTATGGACGCACATATTAAAAAATTAAATAAACAAAAGACCCTTCAACAACATCATCAATCAGCTAGCTAAGATTGCAAATCTCTCATATCATGTTATTACATTCAATTTGTTATTTTTCAGGGCAACTCCCCTCCTACCACAATTAAAATGGTTGATCTATTTTAATAAATCAGCTCAATTAGTTGCCGATTAATCGTCAAATTAGTATAAAATGAAGAGAAGCTTGAAACAAATGTATTGTCACATTCTGAGTTACACTTTTCAGCTTCACAATGAACAAATTGGTTATTTTAGTTGCATTTGTTGTAGGAATTGTCCTCATTTCGGTAAGTTCTTACGATGTCCTTATAACTGGAAATATGTCATTTGATTCGTCTATCCCGTCTCCTAGGATATAGCCACCGCCGCTGTTCAGCCACCAAATTCTCACCTCCAATAAGTCGGTTATCCACCAGAAACATCATTCTATGAAGGTAAAGTGCTAAAAACATTAAGCAGGGTTCTCAGGGCAGCCGAAAACGAAAAAAACAAGGAAGATAAAGATTCAAAGCAACCTTTACCCGTCTCGAGTTTTCCGATACAGATCGATGAAATGGATAAAGAGAAAGATGAGAAGCAGTGAAGTAGCTTAACCTAAACCTAAATGTGATAAATAAATTCTGTCACCATTCAATCAAACAGAGTTTTTTTTTCAAAGTTTCACAACTAGGGCATCTGCTCTAGAATTGAATTTATCGTGTGAATTTCGTCTCAAATTACAAAATTCATTTTCACTCTAACCGCTTCCGCGGCGCGGCGGCGGCCAACTATGAAAGCATTTGTGCAATTCAAAACTGACAGTTTTATAATACCAGGAAGACAAAATGAAAATATGGTCAAAATATGTGATGCCTGGTCACATTATCCAGCATACAGCCAGCAGTGATGTATTCAAGGTGAAACACAATTTGACATTTAAAACAATGCTGAAGCATAAGCCCGTAAGATGACGAGTTCGTGTGGCTAATTTGGGTAACTAAGACGATTAGCCGGAGTCATAAAGAAAAGTTTATGCAAATCGCTTTCGGAAAGTCTTTATTTTTGTTTCTCAATAAAGATATGGGAAATGAGTTGACACGATTTTTGTATATTTTCAATCACATTCGCACACCTCTGACACCTACTCGGGTTTTGTAAACTAGGCCAAATACAAAACACCACGCGTTTGTCATTTTTTGACAATGTGATCTTAATTCGTCGTGATAGTTGTTTGATTAGCGTTAATTTTTGGAGGAAAAAAAAAAGGTGTGATGATAGACCCTCGGGATTGTTCCTTTCAGAACTCTTTTTCAACTCAGAATAAATTAATTAATCAAAATTTGTATGATGTTTCAATTAATCTTCTCCTGTTTGTTCTTCAATATTGAATTTCCGTTATGATATCAGAGGATTAATGAAGACACAAAATAATTATGATCCAAAAGCGTAAGTACAATTTCCTCTAATTTTAAGAATGGATTTAATTTCATGTGATTTATTTGATTTGAAGTTTATTTGTTTATAACAAAGCCTAAAATGTTTAGAGACTATTATGTCTTTTCATTATTTGATTTTGGTGAAGTTATTTTGTTTGGCCTTGGACAATTTAT
Organism: Sphaerophoria rueppellii; assembly: GCA_920937365.1. NCBI lineage: Eukaryota > Metazoa > Arthropoda > Insecta > Diptera > Syrphidae > Sphaerophoria > Sphaerophoria rueppellii. Next base: position 71,333,451 of record CAKKXW010000004.1, on the reverse strand, counting down.
TAATTTTTGATTAATTGAAGAATTTGTTTAAATATGCGTGCGGTTAATGGTAGTGATTGATTGCAGTTTATATTGATTGACATATCAAAGAAATTCTTTATCGTTTGGTTTGTTTGCTCTGAAGATGGAAAGACATGCGGGGAAATTCATTTTTTTTTCTTCAAATTAGTCTTTGTAGATTCTTTTCAAGTCAATGACATTGTCTAAGTGAGGTTTTGTTTTGGGTTGATTAGACAATGTTTGCTACTCAAGAGTTAAAAAGGGCTAGTTTAAGTATTTTCATTAAACATTCTTTAATGAAGGTCATAACATTTGTCACCATTAAAACTACAAATTCTCTAATCCAAGGGGGGGAGGGGATGCCATTAACAAAAAGTGGTCCTCTTTTTCCCAAAAATACTTGCGCCTAGTTTTGAAACTTTTGCAAGTAGGAATTTGTTCTTGAAGACCAAATTTTAAGGACACTGTCGAGCCTTGAAAATCTGCTTCGAATAACTTCCTGTGCAAACGTTTTCGAGGAACTTAAAAAGGAAGCTTAAAGTTTTATTTCAGAGGCATCTTGCTCTTTCATCGAAGAAAATGAGTACCTTCGGTATGGGTGAATCCCTTTTTCGTAGGATTAGAAACTTTATTTCGAAAGTCTGAAACCCACAAGATAAATGCTGGTGTGCCCCGGGGCTCCGATTTGTCTCCGACCCTCTTTATCATTTTCATTAATGATCTCTTGTCTGTAACTTCTAATCCAATTCATTGTTTCGCTGACGATAGTACCCTTAGCTTCTCATATTCGTTTCCAGACTCACATCCTCCTCTCCTTCGGATGTGGAACTGCAATGGCAAAATATGATGAGCTCATAAAACTCTGACTTAAACAGCATTCTACAATTGGAATATAAAAGCGTTTAGAGTTTAATGCTTCGAAAACTCAATGCTGTCTTGTATCGTTAAAGCGAGATATACCTCCCCTGCCGCTGTCCATGAGTGGCATTTGCATCAATGAGACCGAACATCTTGAGACTCTCGAATGCTTAGATGTTTAGGTTTCTTAAGATGATGCAAGACATTTTTTCCCCTTCTGATCCGGCTATAATCTACAAAACGTATGAACGTCCTAAGCTTGAGTATAACTCTCATGTCTGGGCTAGTGCTCCAGCGACATACTTAAGTCTTCTGGACAGTATCCAAAAAAGAGCATTCAAGATGATTGGTAATCATACCATCGTTGAGCCATTTATATCGCTCGAATATTGGCGTAAAGTCTCATGCCTTACCCTATTTTCTCGTTACTTCAATGGTATATGCTCTTGTGAAATACCAAGTTGCATTCCTCCCCTTAAGATATTCCAGCGTAATACCCGCGCCTCCAGGAATGCCATAAGTTCACCATTGAGCCCAACTTCGGACGTACTATCATGTACAGAGAATCGTTCTTTAGCCGTACTACGTGAATGTGGAACTCGCTTCCACGTTCTGTTTTCCCCAGCCATTGCAATATTCAAGAATTCACAACCAATGTTCACCGACATCTCCTCTTACATCGTCTATGCTTTCGCCCTAATACTCGTACGGTGCTCTTGGTTATAAAAAAGCCCTTGAGAGCGCGATGATTATAAAAAAAAAGCTACTTTGAATTTTGAGTACCGGAATTTCCCTCAAAATATCCCAAGTGGATTTGGTCATCCAAATATATGTATTTGCTGAATTTCACAGGTATGATTTAGGTGTCTTTTACCTAGCAGAACAACTTCATAAGCCGGCTTAAAAAAGGATTCAGTATTTTGTTGCTAATTTCATGCTTATTTTTGCTCCATGTTTTGTTGCTCAAATAGTACACGGAAAAACCCGTGGTTAAGTTTCATCTAAATATAACAAGTATACGCCCGAGTGAACTTTCCCATAAAAAGTTATCAGAGCACTTTTCAGCATTTTGGATTTCAAAAAGAGGGGTCTAACATATTCAAGTTGAATATTTTTCAAAAAAAAAAAAATGTCTTAACAATCCAGAACAACCAGGAACAGCTTTCAAAGATTGGCATTTAGAAAAAAGCGGAGCTAATAACTTTATGCACTGTTGTTTGACTGCTTTAGTTAGTTTATGCACAATAACATTATTTAAGTTGATTTTTGTTTAAATAAAAAATAATGTATGCTCTTTTTACTTATAAACTTTTATGAGGATGTATACAGATATTTGAATAAACGTTCTATAAAAATGTTCACTCTGGCGTATACTTGTTATTTTTCATAAAAGGAAAGAAGAAACGTAACCGCGAGTACTTTTGAGCAACAAGATCAATTCTTGCGGCACAAATTAGCAACAAAATAGCAAATAAATACTGAATACTTTTCTTAGCCGGTTTATGAAACTGTTCTGCTAGGGTAATAAATGTAGGGTTTGTCAATAGGGACGCTACAAAAGTAGACCGATAGGGACAGCAAACGACGCCATATTTTTCCCGCTCGCTTGACATTTCTCTTCAGTAAGGTTTGCCATTTCATCATGAAAGGTATACGATTCCAACAACGAGTCGAAATTATTAAAATTTACTACCGAATTCGGAGTCAGTGGTCAACACTTTAAGAGCGAAAAATCATCTCCAGCGATGAGGCTCATTTCTGGCTGGATGGCTTCGTCAATAAGAAAATATGCGTTATTGGTCAGGCAGCAATCCACATGTGCTTCACGAGGCACCATTACATCCCGAAAAAATCACTGTTTGGTGCGGTTTACATGCTGGTGGTGTCATTGGGCCGTACTTCTTCCGTGATGATCAAGACCGGCACGTTACTGTGAATGGGAATCGCTACCGCTCAATGCTAACCGATTATTTTTGGAATGAATTGGATGATATGGACTTGGACGATATGTGGTTTCAACAGGACGGTGCCACATGTCACACAGCGGGCCAAACAATCGAATTATTGAGAACGAAGTTCGATGAGCGCATTATCTCCAGAAATGGACCTGTGAATTGGCCGCCTCGTTCATGCGATTTAACGCCGTTAGACTATTTCCTGTGGGGCTACGTCAAATCTATGGTTTGACGATTGATGAACTTCGTACGAATATCGAACGTGAAATTGCAGCAGTATCGGCCGATTTATGCTTGAAAACCGTCGAAAATTGGGTTCAGCGTCTGGACTTCTGCAAGCGTGCCCGTGGTAATGGCATCAAATGTACTTTCACAGGAATAAAGAATTTTATTGATATCCAAAACCGTTTTTGTTTTATTTAAGAAAACTTTTGTAGCGTCCCTTTTGAAAAACCCTTTATATGATTTAGCCGACTTCAAACGCAAATCCGAATTCTAATCATCGAGGGCGAGGTTACCACGGTCAAGAAATTGCTTCGAACTTAAAAGTTTAATATACTCCAGATTTGTTGCTGACAATCTACTGCGACTCTGAAGGTGCTAAAGGATACAGTTGCAACAAACTAGATTATCGTCAACGCGGCCCAGCCGAAGCGATGTCAATCCTGGGAACCGTAGACATGTATTAGTGAACACGATCTCATTCCTTCTTGAACATACAATTTAAGGACAAATTGTGGTTAGTAGTCCATCATCATATGGCAGAGATCATGATAGAAGCACTGAGCCTTGAATTGACGGGCATCATCAACGGACCAGTTGAGTTGCCCGTAGCTCAGTCATTAGGTGCGTTTGCTTCTAAATCAGAACTCGTGGGTTCGGGTCCAAATCGTGCCCATAAAGTTTTGATTGCATTGTACACGGGTACTGCCTCTTGCGAAGAACTGACAGAACTTCCAAGAGTATCATCTGTCATGAAAAAATGCTTCTCAACTTTGCCGTTTAGAATCTGCGTTAAATTGTAAGTTCCCTCAATTCACGCGCACTCAGATAATTGTTGATGAGAGTAAGCCACTTAGGCCTTGGCTCTTCAAAAGCTGTCGCGCCGCACTATTTTTTTTATATTTTTGTATCAACGGACCAGATATTAAACTACTGTCCAATTAAGTGGACCCATGCTTCATGCCCCATATACGAACCCAATTTCATGTTTGAACAAAATCTTAAATGTGATTTCTTGGACTAATGCAAAATCTACATCTGCATGCAGGTATATTAAAATCTGTTTTTATTTTGCCAATAATGATCAATAATTATTGAGGTATTAGTGTCTCCAAAGGTTAAAAGCCTTGCTTGACGTGAGCTCAACTTACACTCCTTCAACATGGGTTGGTTTCAAAAATTCAAAAAATATTAAATTCGATATACGAGTGGGGACCATGGCTGACAGAGAGATTTTTTAATGCGTAAAAATACCAAATCGCTCATTTGATCTTTTCTTTTAGAAAAAAAAGACTGTTGCTAGAATTACATTATCTATACGCGATACGCCATGTACATTGCCAAAATCATATGAAGGACGAAACTCGAGACACGATGCTATAAAAATTATGATCATTTCACACGATCACCTAACGACTGCTTCCATGGACCATCTCATCGTCTGACCTAGCTAAAGAGCTTTTAACAATCATTATGATCATTGCTCATAAATGTGCATCAATTGAAGCCCGACAAAAGAGAGGCGGGTGCTGGCGTTGCGTTGTTAAATTGTCGGTTGCATGATGCAGTCGGTGATAGTAGTTGGATATCAATTTTGGTATTTTTTTTCCTACCAAAGGAAAAAATAAACAAAACAAAACAACGATTGCAATAGCTTTAAGGCAAAAGAAAAGAATCACAAATTGTGGGCCGCAAACCACATCTTCATTAGTCCGATGCGCAAGCGTAAGCGTTAGATAAACATGCTGGTCAATGTGATTGCGTGTAATAGTTATTGCTGTGAGAAGATTATGGTGGTTGCGTCTTTTTTCCATTATGGTACCCATACACGAAAAACCTCTGTGTTTTTTGGTTTGTATTATTAATATTATTGAAAACGAGTGGACTGATTTATGTAATTTTTTATTTTCTTGCATGATCGGTTCTTTCTTCTCTGAACTATTTCGCAGAGACTATATCTTATTTTCAAAAATTTTGAGCATTTGTTTTTAAGCCGTAAAAGCGAGTTCATGCGACGTAGTAATGCATTTTTAACTTTTTATTCGACATTTGAAATTTGTTTGAATCTTTGGTTGCGTTAATTTTTTTTTCTCTCTTTTGTTACCTAAATTTGCTAAGAAAATCTTTATTTTTTTAAATTTCCACACAAGCCATATTGATTGTGAGAGAATTTTCTTTTCGTCTTAACGAAGACATAACTAATGGCAGACGATGCGATTTTAAGGTTAAGATTACTCGATGATGACAAAGTCAATGAGCTCACCAAATCTTCTTAATTGTACTAACATGACTTGAGATTCAAAACTTTAACCACTTTCTTATGAGATGCAGGTGTGAGTCGGTCGACATCGTTGTCCAATCAGTCAGTGTACACACGTATTGATTGTGATAAATGACTTGTTTAGGTTAACCCTGTCCGTCAAATTCAAATTAAAAGAGACCAAACACAATGCTTTGTTTAGAAAGTTAACACTTTTGCATTACAATTAGGTATAATAATGACTGATTGATCAACGAGCTTTTTCACTTTAAGCCAAGCAGAGACATGAGAGATTTCTGCCATATTAATCCAATCAAATTTTTTTACTTGTTGCTTGAGCTTAGAGGTCTTAGAGCGCATCCAAGTAGGTATTATTTAAAATGGAGGAGGTAGCCTGAAGCAAAGGAAAAAATTATATCAAAAAAGGACATACATTAAACAAAATTTGAAGTTTCTTAAAAATGGCTTACAACAACCGTTATCAGAAACCAAAAAATACGGGTTTAGACAATTTCTTGCATAACATACTCCCATTTAAATTGTTTATCTATATCGGGGATGTTCGAAGGGTAGACATGTTCATTCAAGAGGACACAAGCGACCACTAAAACCTCTGTCTATCAACTCCTATACTCTCCACCTCGTCGCGGTGAACATCGGGTGCCCAGTAACTCAACCGAAGATTGAGTTCTAACCAGAGTGGGAAGTTGTTGGCGGAAGCAAAGAGATAGGGGGGAGGAGGTATGCGTCCACTAAGGCATGCCTCCTTTTCAACAGGCGGCAGCGGAAGAATTGCCAAATTGGAATAAATGGTGGTGTCTACAGTTCCAGTCAGGATGAACTACTTAGTGAACTGAACACCTTATAGGGCTACTACGATATATTCGAAGCCCAGGTCTATAAGGAGCGGTTTGGATGACTCTTCGTCTTAGAATTAAACTAAAGACCTGGCCCTCCAGGTTGGGGGTCGTTGCGTCGGGTGACTGCCCGGCCACATAAAGAAGACATGATTCCGAAGCACAAACAAGCCTCGAATACAGATAGAATTAATGATGGTAACCCACGCAAACGATTTAAGGACAAGGAATATCGATTTTGCACTTGGAATGTTAGGTCCCTTAACAGAACACGTGCAGCCAAACAACTAGCGGAAGCCCTTTGACTGCTACAAAGCAGATATAACTGCCATCCAAGAAATGCAATGGGATGATCCGGGCCTACGTAAAGTGAACAATTGTGAAACAAAATCAGCGTCCATTTGGATGCAGATTTGTAGTTGGACTCGACTCAGCAGGAAGGTCTTGAGTTTCAACTCAGTGAATGAGCGCATCACGACAATCCACATCAAGGCTAAATTCACCAACATTAGCCTCATCTGCGCTCACACCCCCACTGAGGAAAAGGATGAAGACACTAAAAACAGGTTCTACGAGCTCCTCGACAAGACAGATGACAGCCCTAGCTATGACATTAAAATTGTCCTGGAGATTTAATGCTAAGCTGGTAGAGAAGAAATCTTTGGTGAATATTCGGACGACATAGCCTACACACACCACCCCCGATAGTGGATTTAGGCTAATCGACTTCGCTGGGGGCGAGACGTAATGGTAGCAAGTACGCGATTCCCACATCTCGATATCCACAAGGGGACATGGAAGTCTCCTTGTGGATATCGATGTGATCAATCTAATTGACGGTTTATTGGTCAATTAGATTGATCACATTGCAATTAACTCACGACACTTCTCTAGCATGAAAGACGTCTGCACATTCCGAGGTGCCAACATCGACATGGACCACTACCTTGTTGCAGCCAAGATACGAATGCGGATATCCCGATCAAAGCCAACACGTGAAAATACTAGGAGAAATTTCAACGTCCAGCGGCTACAATCGCAACAGATAGATCCTTTTCCGATCGTGTCTCTGAAAATCTCTTCATGAGCAGCTCATGAGCTCTACGAGCAGAAAAGGAGAGAAGACCTTCTCAGAAAGAAAAAAAGGGAGCATAAGAAGCGCGCGACCGAGGAGATAGAGGGATGTTACAACAGAAACGAGGTTCGAAAGTCTTTCGAAAAGGTAAAACAAACCTCCAGGGCTTATACACCCCAAACCGAAGCCTGTAGAGACCATCATGCGAACATTGTAGTGGAACCACAGTTAGTGCTGAGGATATGGAAGGACCACTTTTCCAAGCTGTATAATAGCGATGACGAGCAAAAATCCGCCAGCAATACAGGACCATTCAATTTGGGTGTCGAAGGCCAACAATTCCATCCACCCGACATTGACGAAGTGAAGAAGGCGATATCGAAACTTAAGTCGAACAAAGCCGCTGGAGCAGACGGCCTAGCCGCCGAACTGTTCAAAGCTGCTGGAGATTATTTGGGTAGGAGCATGCACCTGATCATCTATAAAATTTGGTGGGAAGAAGGCATGTCCGACGAATGATCGTATGCCCGATCCTGTAATAAGTATCTTGTCTGCCGTGCTGTGTGAAAATTTGAAGCCCTTCGTTACCAACCTGATAGGTCCTTATCAGTGTGGCTTCAAACCCAGAAAGTCCACCATCGATCAAATATTCACCCTATGGCAGATCTTGGAGAAGAAGACCCAGGAACTTCAAATCGATACCTACCATCTTTCGATTTCAAGACGGTAAGACAGCGCCAGCGTCTTAAGAGACCAATTATATAGAGCAATGGCATCCCAGAAATACACAGATTTAACTTCGAGGTAGTTAAGTAGTTTGTCTACCTAGGATTCACTTTAAACTCAGACAACAACACTAGCGCCAACCGCTGCTTCTTTGGACCTAGAAGGCAATTGAGTAGTAAAGTCCTCTCTCAAGCAACTAAAGTGACCCTCTACAAAACCATAATCATCCCGATCCTAATGTATATTGCAGAGACATGGACCATGACAATATCCGATGAAAACGCTTTGGGATGCTTTGAGAAAAAAATTCTTCGAGTGATTTTTGGTACTGTCTGGATAAATAAAGAATGGAGACGAAGATTCAACCAAGAACTGTACGAGCTATACAGCGACACTGACCAACCCAGAAAAGTTAAGGTCCAACGACTTAGATGGTTGGGTCATGTTGAGCGAATGGAAAATAATGCTTCGGCTCTTAGAGTCGTCGAATCCAACCTGGGAGGACGTCGCAGAAAAGGAAGATGACGACTCAGGTAAAGCACATCGGTTGTAGAGGACCTGAGTCAACTTGGCGTGCGAAACTGGAGACAACTAGCTAGGGACCGAGCTGGCAGGAGACCTGGTCTGTAGTAAGTAATTAAAGTAAGTATCTATATTGGGTTTAGAGCTGATGAACACCCCTTACAGACCTAACCATAGATATATGGAAGGCCAAGGTAAAAACGCTTCTACCTTAGAGACCAAATCGAAAGAATTCCTCTAGCCGTCGACTGCCTCTTATTTCAAAGTTTAATAAATTTATTAACAATGAAAACATGAAAATGATGCAAAAAAAATGAGAGCGAAGGATAATCACAAAGCGTTGTTAGTTTTTGTTAAGACAGCAACTAGAGTTTAAACTTTGGCCAGAAAAAAAATTCAAGCTTTTCAATTAATTAGATATGCAATTAACAAAGCAAACAAAAGACTCTTCCACAAGTTATATCTGTGATCTCGCTAAGATTGCAGATCGCTCATATCATATTATTATTCAATTTATTAATTTAAAGGGCAACAACAATTAAAATGGTTAATCTGTTTTAATGAATCAGCTCAGTTAATTGCCACCAAACCGTCAAATTAGTATAAAATGAAGAGTAAGTTGAAACAAATGTACTCTTAAATCTTGAATAACACTTGAGCTTCATAATGAACAAATTGGTTATTTTAGTCGCATTCGTTGTTGGAATTGTCCTTATTGCGGTAAGATTTTGTACAACCCTTGTCTAATCGGACATACACACACACACAACCATAATGTTAATTGATTTGTTTATCCTTTTTATACAGGACATTGCCACCGCCGCCGATAAGCCAGATCCTTTCCCACCGCAAATAGGTAGCATCCCAGCACCAAAATCACTTGCTGCTGGATTATCATCATTCAATGATGGAGAAGGAGCATTAAAAACATTGAGCAGGGTCCTTCGGGCTGCCGAAGATGAAGAAAACAAGGCCAATAAGGACGGCAATGGGAAGAGAAATTGGCCTGGTTTGAAGGGATTAAGGGAAAGATTGGGAAGGGGTAATGGTAAAAAGGGCGAAAAAGAAGGTGAACAAAAGGATAGTAACTAAAATGTGAACCTATTTTGTTTAAGCAATGTAAACTATTAATGTACGTTTTGTGTGTTAATAAATAAATTTTGTCAGCATTCAATCACAGTGAACTTTTGTTCGCTTTCAAGTTCACAACTGACAACTTTACAATATCTGATCTTGGAAACATCCTCAAGTTCTCTCGGATCTCCTACAAAATGCCTTAAACAGGCTGACAAATTGGGCTAAACAGTGTGGCTTGGACATCAATCCACATAAAACAGAACTAGTACTCTTTACAAGAAGGTACAAAATTCATCAGATTAACCCACCCACGATTAAAGGAATCCCTTAAGCTTTTCCGACCAAACATTTAGGCCTCATTTTAGACAAAAAACTAAATTGAAAGGCAAATATTGATGAAAGCGTAAAAAAGGCTACTGTAGCGCTTTTTACTTGTAAAAATGCCATAGGCTCAAATGGGGCTTCTCCCCAAAAATAACCCACTGGCTATACACTTCGGTTATCAGACAGATACTCATTTATGGAGTTATCGCATGGTGGACCGCACTGGACAAGATGGTAAATCTAAATAAACTTATCAAAGTTCAGTGGTCAGCAGGTATGTGCATCACATTAACACTTCGCTCAACACCAATAGCAGCCTAGGAAGTGCTTTCAAACCTAACACCTCTTGACATCTTCTCCAAAATGGATCAGTAAAAACCCTGGACATACTACTAACGGGTGATTTTTAGCTGGGTTGGTTTTGGCAACACTGGTTTTGACAGCTGACGTGTGTTTAGTACCTTGTGTCACTGTCAAACAGCTTCAGTTTGGTTTGCAAATTATTGAATTTTACTATCAAAATTCGTGCTCGGTTCGAAATGTTTATCGCGCGCTGCTTCCATTTTATGGTCGGCATTCTCGACCTTCTGAGCAGTCTATTCGGAAGATTGTGACCAAATTTCGCACCAAATTTACTTTGATGGACATTAAACCACCAAAACGTTTACGTACTGTGCGTAGTGAAGAAAATATTGCGGCCGTATCAGCTAGTGTGACAAAAGACCGCGAAATGTCGATTCGGGGCCGTTCCCAGCAGTTAGGCCTTTGTTATAGCACTACGTGGAAAATTTTGCGGAAGGATTTGGCGTAAAGCCTTTTAAGATACAGCTGGTGCGAGAACTAAAGCCAGCCGACCTACCACAACGCCGAATTTTTGGTGAATGGGCTCTTGGAAAGCTTGCCGAGGATCCGCTTTTTTATCGAAAAATTGTGTTCAGCGATGAGGCTCATTTTTGGTTGAATGGGTACGTAAATAAGCAAAATTGCCGCATTTGGAGTGAAGATCAGCCAGAAGCATTGCAACAGCATCCCGAAAAAGCCACTGTTTGGTGCGGTTTATGGGCCGGCGGCATTATTGGGCCATATTTCTTCAAAGATGATGCGAATCGCAGCGTTACTGTCAATGGTGAACGCTACCGAGCGATGATAACAAACTTTTTTTTGCCCGAAATGGAAGTTCTTGACTTGCATGATATGTGGTTTCAACAAGACGGTGCCACATGCCACACAGCACGCGAAACAATGGCGCAATTGCGAGGCGAGTTTGGTGAACAGTTAATTTCACGTTTCGGGCCGGTCAATTGGCCGCCTAGATCGTGCGATTTGACACCATTAGACTATTTTTTGTTGGGGTATGTCAAGGCTAATGTCTATAGGGACAAGCCCGCTTTGATTGACGCACTGGAAGCCAACATCCATGCATTCATTCGTGAGATACCGGCCGATATGTGTGAAAGAGTATGCCAAAATTGGACTCAGCGGATGGGCTACCTGAGACGCAGCCGCGGTCAACATTTGCATGAAATTATCTTTAAACATTAAATTGCAAGGTTCAAACTAACGATTCAAATAAATATATCATTCATTTTTTCGAATTTTTTGTGTTTTTTAAAAAAAAGTTCTAAACCTCTTAAAAAATCACCTTTTATCTTAGACAACTTTAGATCCATCCAAGATTGCTTCAATCCCTTCAAGATCTTCTTGGGAAGAAGAGAGACCCCTAGAAGACAATACGGTATACTTCTATACAGACGCTTCAAAGACCGATTACGACTCACGTTGGAAGTGGTATCTATTCAAAACAACTGAATCTCAGTCTACCATAAAGACTTCCCAATCAATGTAGTGTGTTCCAGGCAGAAGTAATGGTTATTAAAGAGGCACTATCCTGGCTCAAAGAAAACGTTATATCACGTTATATCCTTATCTTCTCGGACAGCCAAGCCACTCTCAAATCTCTCGCGTCTGTCTCCACAAACTCTCAAATAGTCCACGACTGTCGATTTTCTTTGAATGAGATAAGGGAACAGTTTAACATTCACCTCATTTGGGTGCCGGGCCATAGAGACATACCGGGAAATTGCAAAGTCGATGAGCTCGCCAAAAACGGAACACTTCTGCCTACCGTTAGACAAAGAGAAAACATAGGAACGCCACTTGCATGCATGCAACTATCTTCTCAAGCAATATGCTTTAGAATCAACAAATGCTAGATGGTCACAGGGTACCACCCGCCTAGCAAACAAACAAATATGGCCAAGCATAGACCTAATTTGAGTATGTGTGAAAGAGTATAGCCAAAATTGGACTCAAGCGATGGGCTACCTGACGCAGCCGCGGTCAACATTTGCATGAAATTATCTTTAAACATTGAATTGCAATAACTAACGATTCAAATAAATATATCATTCATTTTTTCGAATTTTTTGTGTTTTAAAAAAAGTTCTAAACCTCTTAAAAAATCACCTTTTATCTTAGACAACTTTAGATCCATCCAAGATTGCTTCAATCCCTTCAAGATCTTCTTGGGAAGAAGAGAGACCCCTGGAAGACAATACGGTACACTTCTATACAGACGGTTCAAAGACCGATTACGACTCACGTTGGAAGTGGTATCTATTCAAAACAACTGAATCTCAGTCTACCATAAAGACTTCCCAATCAATGTAGTGTGTTCCAGGCAGAAGTAATGGTTATTAATGAGGCACTATCCTGGCTCAAAGAAAACGTTATATCACGTTATATCCTTATCTTCTCGGACAGCCAAGCCACTCTCAAATCTCTCGCGTCTGTCTCCACAAACTCTCAAATAGTCCACGACTGTCGATTTTCTTTGAATGAGATAAGGGAACAGTTTAACATTCACCTCATTTGGGTGCCGGGCCATAGAGACATACCGGATAATTGCAAAGCCGATGAGCTCGCCAAAAACGGAACACTTCTGCCTACCGTTTGACAAAGACATAACATAGGAACACCACTTGCTACATGCAAATATCTTCTCAAACAATATGCTCTAGAATCAACAAATGCTAGATGGATCCAGGGTACCACCTGCCTAGCAAACAAACAAATATGGCATAGACCTAATTTGATTTCCCTGAGCAGACAAAATATAAGAGAATGAAGACGAAGATTCAATTAAGAACTGTACGAGCTGTACAGCGACAGTGACCTAGCCAGAAAAGTAAAGGTCCAACGACTTGATGGTTGGGTCATGTTGAGCGAATAGAAAATAATGCTCCGGCTCGTAGAGTCTTCGAATCCAACCGGGAAGGACGTCGCAGAAGAGGAAGACCGCGACTCAGATGGAGCACACAGGTGGTAGAGGACCTGAACTAACTTGGCGTGTGAAACTGGAGACAGCTAGCCAGGGACCGAGCTGGCTGGAGAAGTTTGTTGGGTGAGGCCCTGGTCCGACCTGGACTGTAGCGCCACTATAAGTAAGACAAAATAGAAGCTCTACAATTGGAGTCATAACAGGACACTGCTTCATAGGTTAGAGGTCTATGCAAACGACTTCTGTAGAAGCTGCATGGACAAGGAGGAAGAGACACAACACCTTCTGTGTACATATCGGGCAATAGAAGGAATAACTATCTCGGTAATCCCTTCTTCGATAATACCACTGAACTGGCAACGATCGGCACAAAATGTCTCTCTAACTTCATTAAAAGTACAAAATGGTTTGCTTAAGTTCATTGCTCTTCCATGACTAACTTTCTTAGTGGTATCACAATGGTTCCTCTTGAGGTCTTAGTGAGTCAGTTACATCTAGACAGCCACTCAAATCTAACCTAACCCTAACGCTTGCCGTTTAAAAAGTCCGTTTTCGTCTGTGTACCGATGAATTTTAGAAACAGTTCTAAATGAAAAAATTCCATATGGTTGCTTTAAGTGATGCATTAGCCAAAGGGTCTTAGCAATGCCGTATATATGGCCCAGAAATTGGTAATCATTTGCAAGCGTAGCAACCGATATATTGGCTAAATGGTCGTGGCCCTTAAATAAAAACAAACAAACAAAAAAAACCACAGTTTCAGTTTGTGAATTGAAAACTCATTAAGTCCTAAGCGATGATTGACTTATAAATTAAAAAACCATTTAATTCACAAGCTAAAAAGTGAATTACGAATTCAAGTTTCTTTAATTCACAACAAAAAGTGAATTACAATTTTAATTCTTAATTCACAGCTAAAAAGTGAATTACGAATTAAAGTTTCTTTAATTCACAAGCTAAAAAGTGAATTACGAATTCAAGTTTCTTTAATTCACAAGCTAAAAAGTGAATTACGAATTAAAGTTTTTTTAATTCACAAGCAAAAAAGTGAATTACGAATTAAAGTTTCTTTAATTCATAAGCTAAGAAGTGAATTATGAATTAACGTTTCCTTAATTCACAAGCTAAAAAGTGAATTACGAATTAAAGTTTCCTAAATTCACAAGCTAGAAAGTGAATTACGAATTGAAGTGAATTATGAATTAGAAAACAAGCTAAAAAGTGAATAATATGAATTAAAAACAAGCTTAAAAGTCAATTATGAATTAAAAACAAGACAGGCGAGAAGAGGTTCGCAGGGTCGGCTAGTTTAAATAAAAAAAAAAACATTAGTGCGACCCCGATGGTCCACATGACTAACTTCCCAGTCCGCTCGATTTATTGGTCGCCTCATTCGTGCGACTTAGCGCCGTTAGACTATAATTTTCTGTGGAACTATGTGAAGTCTATGGCCTGTTGAAACAAACCAACTACTATTTATGATCTTCGTACGAACATTAAGCGTGAGATTGTAGAAGTATCGGCCGACTTATGCTTTAAAACCGTCGAAAATTGGGTTAAAAGTCTAGACTTCGGCAAGCGTGCCCGTGCACAGTGGGTACCCGCCCATACAAATTGCGGTCAAAAATATTATTCTTGTTTTTTTGCAATAAAAAAATGTTGATATGATTTAATATTGTTTATTTAAATATAATTATAGACAAAAAAAATAAATAAAAAAAATTATACAATTATAAATAAAATATTGAAAAAACTATGTTCTTATTAGCTCTAATGCTGTATTTGATAGCAGAGATTTCAGCGGGTTGGAAGTTAGTAAAAGACGATTTAAAAGATCCTTATTTGTTATTTCACAAGACATTTTTCTTGTAAAATTTAGTCTATATTTTAAATCCTTGTTCCTTGACTCCGCGGCTACTTCACTTAATTCGCCTATAGATAAAAGACCATGATGTTCTATAACTGATGCGCCATGTAATTACACCTTGTGAAAAGACGCAGGCAAATAGTACCATGGATAGGTTTTAATTATCTGCTCAGCTGTTTCCAAACAGAACGCAAGGCATTTATCTGAATTGAAAAATAAAAATACAAAAACATTTATTTGAAAATCTTTGAAGCCATCGCATAGGAAAGGAACTTTGCGGATTTTAAAATATAATGCAGTAATGGCAGTGTCTACAATTGGGCTAATTGTTATGGAAACGTGCCGAGCTATAAATGTCGTCTTAAGATCTATGTTGTTTTTTCCAGTTTTCCACTCTTCCGTAAGATTTTTCCATTTTTTTTAAGTCATTTTTTTGTGACAACTGTATTTACCATGAAAATTTCATACCAGACATAAAACGAAACGAAAATACAACCGTTTTTGTATGTAGAGACATTTTGTATATTACTAAGAATGCAATAAACATATGGGCGTATACGTGTTATTTTTTTAGATTTTTTCGTTTTATATGCTTTTTTTACTTTTTGCTTGTGAACCTTACGTTTTTTGAATAAATTGTTATCTTGTTAATGTTAACAATCTCTACCGTAGAGTTTTTTTTTCCAATCAATAATATGAAAATATTTGCTAAAAATATCTGTTTAACTTATAAGTTCACCTTCACAACTCGACAAATTTTAATTTATCTCTGTTTCTGCATTGACTTTTTTATTCATAAGTCACTTGTTTTTAATTCATAATTCACATTTTAGCTCATTTTTAATTCATAATTCACTTTTGGCTTGTTTTCTAATTCATAATTCACTTTTTAGCTTGTGAATCTAGGAAACTTCAATTCGTAATTCACTTTTTAGCTTGTGAATTAAAGAAACTTGAATTCGTAATTCACTTTTTAGCTTGTGAATTAAAGAAACTTTAATTCATAATTCACTTTTTAGCTTGTGAATTAAAGAAACTTTAATTCGTAATTCACTTTTTAGCTTGTGAATTAAAGAAACTTGAATTCGTAATTCACTTTTAGCTTGTGAATTAAAGAAACTTGAATTCGTAATTCACTTTTTAGCTTGTGAATTAAAGAAACTTTAATTCATAATTCACTTTTTAGATTGTGAATTAAATGGTTTTTAATTCATAATACAATTACTGCCTTGGGAATTAAAGTAAGAGTTAAGCTAAGAAAAGATTTAAGCTTTTGCAAACTCGAAAAAAAACACATAGAAAACTCTGAAAGCTCAAAAAGCATCTTAAAAAATTCTCAGTAAAATCGAAGCGAGCTCTGAAAGAGTCGTTCATTTTGAGGTTTGGGATTTCATTTTTTTTTTAGGATTTTTTCAAACGCCTTGGTCGTTCTTTGGCTCTTCAAAATAAAAACCGAAACGCGTGAAATGAGCGAATTTTCGGCACTTCGAAAACAAACATCGAGTGGAATGAGAGTTCGTGACATGGTTCGTCGGTACGATACGGCAGTTAAGACAGATTCGGCAAGGTCTTCTTATTCCTCGATTGGTTCAACAAAATCATCATATTTCGGCATAAATGCAAATGCAAATGAACCCATTCCCGATGAAGATGAATTTGAAGCTTTGTACAACGAGGAAGGTCAGGAAATGCCACAAAGCCCTTCGAGGAGTAGTAGTGGATCGCAAAAGACTGTACGAAGGCCTAGGTAATTGATGGAAAATCTCATATCTAATTAGAGTTTGCATTTGAAAAGGCCATTCCCTAAACTAAATAGATCACCCCAATTTGAGGAAGCCCAGTCAAATTCTTTGGAGAATCAAAAGAGCTTCATGAATTTGTCAAGATCCCGAGATCGTGTTCCGCCGCAAGCCAAACGTAGTCGACGCTCTTCGATAGAGAAAATGGAAGCAGCTCAGACTCCATCTCAGTACATTGATGACAAAACAAGTGTCCCTGATGCTTCATATCAAAGTAAAACAACGATTTCAAAAACTCCGAAAGGTAAGAGCTTCAATATAAGAAACAAAAAAACAACCCAAATTCTACAAGTTTTTTTTAGGAGTGCGCATAATTGTTGACATATATTTCGATCAGAACAGAGGAATTGCAGTTGAAGATGTTGTCGGAAGTCGTATTGAAACCGACATTCCGCCGAGTAAAATTTTGAAAGAATTCCAAAAGAGGGTATCGGAAGCTTCACAAGAATGATTTGAGAATATTTGCGAACGGTTGTTTCTGATCAAAATTTTTTGTTTTGCTATATGCAATTTTTTTTTCATTTTTCAAAGCTGTGCATGCAAAAAAGAATATATTTTTGAGAACATTTTGTAAAATGACTTTTGATTTTTCTATTCTGACACCCTGAAACCAGAAAGTTTCGCACCACTTGCAAACAAATTTGAATTTAAGCTTTAATTAAGGCCGGGAATGGCATAATTGCTAAGTGTAATTTGTGAAAATGTTTTAAAACAAGAGCAAAAATATCACCCAATTAAATTCTTAATGGCGGCCATTTTGCCAAGTGTTATTTTCACACAAAAAGAACAAGCAAATTTTAAAACAGGACTTACCATTGATTTAGTCCTTATGAGCTCACAACTTCAAATAACACTACTAAAATATTTAATTGACTTTAAACTACATAACTAATATCACAAAACACAATTCTAACTTATTAAAAATCAAATTATAACATCGAACAATTTTACGAACACGACACGACATGTTTTGTAGCCACAAACTAAAATGGATTAAGATCACTGCTTATCTTCTCTCTCAACCATTTTGACACACAGCGACAGCAGCAACTTACCGACGCATGTAGTTTGATCTACCTTACCATCAAATCTTATTTTGAATTTGAATTGATATCTAGACGCATGTTTCATGTCATGAGTCATGACATTAAAATGCAAAAATGCAATTCGATTGAAAAATAAAATTAAACCGTTTTAATGTTTTTTTTTAAGGTAAAAATACAGCTTGACTATTGTAAAAATAATCGAATAAAGTTGTTTTTGTTCTATATACACTAATTTTAATCGAATAAAGTGGAATTATAAGCTACACCTTCTTAAACGTCAGCTTTGGTCTTAGATTAAAGAATTCTGAAGAATTTCATTTTCAAGGAAATTAATTGCGTTTTTATTTGGGTCTCAGTTAACATTTGTTAACATTTAGACAATTCTGAAAGAGTTCAAATGAGCAAAAAGGATATCGATTTAAAAATTAAAGATTAATCTCCAGGATCCGTAAAAGAATTCATGGCTGAAGTGAAAACAAACACGATTTGGTTCGCCTGACGATAGCACGCTATCACAAATAAGCTTCGACCACACGTTTTATACGTAATGTTACGTATTGTGACTCCAATCGGAAGCTCTAGTTCAAATATACTGAACATTAGCTTTGTCTGACAACTCAACAGCTATAAAAATAAAGTCAACAAACAAAATTCATCGGTTTTGGAGGAAAGGTGATGATGGAGGGAGAAATGTCATTCACAGCAAACAGTTACGGTTTCATAGGTAGAATTAGACCTTCAGTTAAAAGGCTAGGTGGAATCAAAATTTAAGGCCAATTAAAAACTGTCACCTTTTCTGGTGTAATCTTATGAGAATCAATGGCTTAATATGTTGGTTGGTTTGGTTGGTTATGGTGGCGCTACAGTCCAGGTCGGACCAGGGCCTCAACCAACAAATTTCTCCACCCAGCTCGGTCCCTGGCTAGGTGTCTCCAGTTTCGCACGCCAAGTTGGTTCAGATCCTCTACCAGCTGAGTCGCGGTCTTCCTCTTCTGCGATGTCCTTCCGGGTTGGATTAAAAGACTCTACGAGCCGGAGCATTATTTTCCATTCGCTCAACATCTAAGTCGTTGGACCTTAACTTTTCTGACTAGGTCAGTGTCGCTGTACAGCTCGTACAGTTCTTGGTTGAATCTTCGTCTCCATTCTCCATTAACGCAGACATGACCATAAATCACTCGAAGAATTTTTTTCTCAAAGCAGCCCAAAGCGTTTTCATCAGATGTTGTCATGGTCCATGTCTCTGCACCATACATGAGGACCGGGATGATGAGCGTTTTGTAGAGTGTCACTTTAGTTCCTCGGAAGAGGACTCTACTACTCAACTGCCTTCTAAGCCCAAAGAAGCTGCTATTGGCAAGAGTGATTCTTCATTTAATTTCAGCGCTGGTGTTGTTGTCTGAGTTGATAGCGGATCCCAGGTAGACAAAGTCCTTAACTACCTCGAAGTTAAATCTGTCTATGTTGACGTTTGCTCCAAGACGTCCATGTTGGTAGTCCTTTCTTGTCGACAGCATTAACTTGGTCTTGCACTCGTTAACTGCTACACCCATCTTCCTGGCCTCCATCTCAAGACTCACAAATGCTCCACCGAGCACCGAGTTGACGTTGGAGCCTTGCACAATCTTTTCAAGGAATGGGCTTATATGTTACTCACTCTTTAAAATATGAGAAGTAAGTATTACAAACATTCGTCAACATTTTTCTCAGCGACATAACATTTTTGTTGTATCTGAGTTTGACATGTGACAAACAAAATTCCATATCCCATATGGTCTAGTGGCTAGGATATCTGGCTTTCACCCAGAAGGCCCGGGTTCGATTCCCGGTATGGGAAGTTTTTTTTTCAATAGTCGTGATTTTACACTACTCAGTAGCCAGCACAGCAAAATTTTCCTTGGCAAACAGCAACAATCTGGATTGCAGTCGATAAAAAGTCCAGTAAAAAAATGACAGTTGCGGAGGCGATAGAGCTTTCAATTATTGAAATTAAGGCAGCGTTAATGGCGTTAAGAAGCGTTATTTTGCTATGCATATCTAATGATTTGCATAATGAACTCTCTTAGGTTGAAGTATTTGCTATTTTCCTTATCCGACATGCAACCCTCAGGTCCATTGCCATACAAATTCACTTTGATAGATGAAGAGATTGGGAGTGTTTTATTCTTACTTGATTACTGTGCTGGCTACTGAGTAGTGAAAAAAACGCGGCTTACTTACTTTAGTTGTGGACTTGGGCCTCAATCAACCGTCTCCGCCAGCCAGCTCGGTCCTTAGCTAGCTGTCTCCAGTTTTGCACTCCAAGTTGATTGAGGTCCTCTTCCACTTGAGTGCGCCACTTGAGTCGCGGTCTCCCTCTCCTCCTGCGTCCCTCGGGAATAGGTCGAAGGCTTTCCGGACCGGAGCAGATGGACACCAATCATCTGGACCTTGATCCTTCTGGCTAGGTCCATGTCGTTGTACAACCCGTAAATTCGCTGTTATATCTTCTTCGCCATTCCCCTTCAATCCACACGGGGCCAAAGATGACCCGAAGAACTTTCCTCTCGAAACAGCCTAAGGCACTTTCATCCATTTGTCAGGGTCCATGCTTCTGCACCATACAGCAGGACTGGGATGATGAGTGTGTTGTACAGTTTTACCTTTAGTTCCTCGAGAGAGGGCTTTTCCGCTCAATTGCTTTCTTAGCCCAAATAAACAGCGATTAGCAGGAGTTATTCTTCTGGCGACCTCTGGCGATTGTAGCCGTCGGACGTCGCAGCATTTCCTAGTTTTGGCCGTTGTCGGGATATTCGTAGCACTAGCTTGGCTACAACGAGGTAGTGGTCCGAGTCGATCGCGTAAGTGGTGTCGTGCGGGCTGTGCTTTCCGACTGTTCCACCAAAGATGTCCGCGAGTATTTTGTTATGACGTATCCATCAAATCATATTTTGACGTCTTCAGCAACCCTTGGATGTGTTTGAATTCGAATTTTAGCAAATGAAAACAAAAAACTTGTCTTTTTATTCATTTTTAAAATTTCATTTTATTTTCTTAAATTGTAATTAT
The DNA here is from genome assembly GCA_920937365.1 of Sphaerophoria rueppellii. Classification (NCBI taxonomy): domain Eukaryota; kingdom Metazoa; phylum Arthropoda; class Insecta; order Diptera; family Syrphidae; genus Sphaerophoria; species Sphaerophoria rueppellii. Next base: position 71,312,535 of record CAKKXW010000004.1, on the reverse strand, counting down.
TTTAACTGCGTTTTCTGTTTATTTTATTACTTATTTATATTGTGTTTGTTTTTGTATAGATTTATTACGATATTTACAAATCTATGGATGTTGTTTTTGTTTTTTGTTTTATTTTCACTTAAAACTATTTAAAATGATAACAATTTTTCGGACGAGCTTAACTTGTTGTTTATCTTGTTTTGTTTTGTTTTAAAAGAAAAGCAAGTTAAATTGTTGTTGCCTTGTGACTGTTTTAAGATTTCTTAAAAATATTTATATTTCCCCCTTCTACAATTTTTTTTGTTTTTATTACAAAGTTCTGTTTGTTTTGTTAGAATTTTAGGAATAATTCGGAAGTTATTTTCTAAAGTTTTCTGTTTTTTTTTTCTATTCATTTATGAACATTTCAATTAATTAATTAATTAATTTTGTTTTTTTTTTTTTTTATTGTCTAAATGACATTTGACTTAATTTTTAAGTGTTTATTTATTAAATTTGTTTCTGCTACTTTATCTCCTCTAAGAGTTAACTTTATGTGTGTATTCTTTGTGTTTGCCTTTAGTTTGTGAAAAAAGTGTGTTAAAAGCATTTTTTTTTTTATAAATTTATTTTCTTGCAAAATAAAATTTGTTTGGACAATTTGCAATTCTGCAGTTAAATTTCTTATTTGTTTCTATAAAATACAATATTCTCTTGATGTGTGTACATAAAAAGCACGCAAAGCTTTTTTTTAAAAAAAAAAGAACATCTTCTAAAGTTTTATTTTAAAAAATATTTTTTTATATTTAGTTTTAATTTTTATTTTGGAAAAATAATTTGCAAAAAATAGAAAACAACTCATTTATCCTGAGAGGGATGTGTTTTTTCCTTTATTTTTATTTGTGTATGTGCATTTGTGGGACGAATTGTTTGCATTTCATATTTATGGCAAGCCTGTTCCTTTGTTTTTAGTAAAATATTTTTATTTTTATAAATTTCTACATTTTATTGAGTGATTCTAAGTCTAAGGTGTTAAATTATTTTCTCACTAACACTTGTTTTTTGAGTTTATGTTTTTTATAGTTTTGCTTATTTTTAGAAAAAGAAAAAACAAAATACAAAAGAGATAAAGAGTGAATGAGTGCGACGAGGAGAACCATTTGCGGGATTGCCTTCTGCGTTTAAATGTGTTTCATGCAAGTTTTCTATAAAAGTCATTCCTTATTTATTGTTTATGTTAATTTATTATTTATGTATACAAATTTTAAAAAGCTGTCCGTTTTGAATTTTTCCGTTATTGAATTTTAATTGGTGTTTAAATTTTTTTATTTGTGTTACTTTAATCACAATTATTATTTTGTAATTCTATAAATATTTTTTTTATTTTTTTATTAAATATAAATATATATATATGTTATTTTTAAGATTTTACAATATAAAATATTATTTTTTTGTTATTAAAATAAATAAGGATTGCATTTGGCTTAAAGAAAAAACAAAAAAATTATATTTTATGGGATCTCTTTTTACAGGCACAGTTAATATTTTTATTTTCAGAAATGTATTTATAATGAGATTTAATTGAACTGATTATTTATTTATTTAATTTTATTTATAATTACTTTTTTTTGAATTAGTCACGAATCAAAACATTTGACTTGAAGAGGAATTTTGAATGCAAGTATTTGAAGTTGGTTCTACAGATTTTAATTGTGTGTGTATAATCTCTGGTTAGAGGAGGAGGTTACAATTGAATGAAGAAACTATTTGAAAGAGAAAACCTGCGAGCTTTAATTTCTGTGATGTGCCCGTCGGTATTATTCAGCATGATAGATGACTACATAAGCTAAACAAGAGGCATGCAAAGCGGTGCTGCAAGGAAGGACAAGAGCTGCTCGTGAGCTCTACGAGCAGAAAAGAAGAGAGGAGCATAAACTTCTCAGAAAGAAAAAAAGGGAGCATGAGAAGCGCGCGATCGAGGAGATAGAGGGATGTCACAACCGGAACGAGGTTCGAAAGTTCTACAAAAAGGTGAAACAAACCTCCAGGGGCCCTACTCTGTAATGCGTTTCGAAAGCCAATCCGATTCGAATCTGATATTCGATTCGTGTATGAATTCGTACTCTGTAAAATGTTCGAATCGAACAAAACAATCATCTAGTACTTTTTCTATTAATAGAATAGATTTGCCGAGTCTCGAAGTATTTCTCATGTGATCTGTCAAAGCAAAAATAAAAAAAAAAAAAAAAAATAAAAACAAATCACGAACAAGACGAGGAAGTTGAAATTAATTTTTAAAGAGAAAATATAAAATTCAATAAAGTTAATAAAATGGATTCAGTTGCGCTGTGGATGGATGAAGAAAATAGAGAAGAACGTGTAGAACGTAGAACAATACGCGATAAATCAAATATTTTTGAAATGAGTGATAAAAGGTAAACATAATGTGGGAGTTATTTTCCTTTTTTAACCATTGCTTTTATTTAGTTTTGTACAGAACTTCAGACTATCAAAAACCGCATTCAATTATGTATTGAATGCTATTCGGGAGGAACTGTCCACTCCTATGAGATCGACTGCTGTGCCAGATATATTGAAGTTAGCTGTAACATTGAAGTTTTTAGGACAAGGAGGGTATCAGCACCAAATCTGCCATGACTACTCGATAGGAATGTCACAACAGACAACATCGAGTTCGATTGCAGTAGTTTGTAGTGCAATTGAAAAAGTTTTATGTCCAAGGCACATAAACTTTAAAATGTCCGAACCAAAACGCAGAGAGGCTAAGCAGTATTTCCATTTCTAAGTCGCGAATTCCCACAAATTGTTCGAAGTGTTTCTGGCGTCCGAGGCGTTCAAACGTCCTTTAGCCAAGTCGGGATGCGCACACATAAATTCCACCATAATTTCAAACTGTTTTTGTTTGGCGTGCGCATTTTTCGCTGATGATTCCCTGTAATGATATTTATTTGCTTAAATTTTGAATAAAATGATTATTTCCTAACTTACATTTTATCTATTTCGCATTCGCACAACTCAACTCAATACAATTTTCCCTGTGTGTCCTTTGAAAACGACCTTCGAATTGCAATTCGTTAGCTCACTTGGTGTAGAAAGAAAATTTCCGTTTTCGAACGCTAATGACTTTCCGAAACGCATTGCCAGGTACGAAAAATCCGAATGCGGATTTGTCAATCCGTAAGTACTAGATTTTTTATCCGAATTAGGAATAGAGAGTACAAAATATTTGTTTTCGAAAATATTTGCTTTCGAAACGCATTACAGAGTAGGGCCCCAGGGCTTATACACCCAGAACTGAACCCTGAAGAGACCATCATGGGAACATCGTAGTAGAACCGCAGTCAGTGATGAGGATATGGAAAGACCACTTTTGCAAGCTTGTATAATGGCGATGACGACCAAAACTCCGTCAGCAATACAGAACCATTCAATTTGGGTGCAGAAGGCCAACAATTCCACCCACCCGACCTTGACGAAGTGAAGATAGCGATATCTAAACTTAAGGCGAACAAAGCCGCTGGAGCGGACGGGCTAGCCACCGAACTGTACAAAGGAGCCGGAGATGATGTGGTTAGCAGCATGCACCAACTCATCTGCAAAATTTGGTCGGAGGAAAGCATGCCCGATGAATGGAACCTCAGCATCGTATGCCCGGTCCTCAAGAAAGGAAATCCCAATTGAACTGCACCAATTACAGAGGTATAAGCCTCCTTAACATCGCCTACAAGGTCTTGTCTGCCGTGCTGTGTGAACGTTTGAAGCCCTTCGTAAACAACGTGGTAGGTCCTTATCAGTGTGGCTTCAGACCCGGAAAGTCCACCATCGATCAAATATTCACCCTACGGCAGATCTTGGAGAAGATCCAGGAACTTCAAATCGATACCTACCACCTTTTCATCGATTTCAAGGCCGCGTATGACAGCGTCTATAGAGACCAATTATATAGAGCAATGTCTAGTTATGGCATCCCAGAAAAACTCATCCGTCTGTATAAAATGACAATGGAAAACTCACGCTGTTCCAGCATGGTCGGAAAAAAACCTAATGGACGCTTTGATGTCAAAAAAGGTTTTAGACAAGGCGATGCGTTGTCATGCGATTTCTTCAACATCATTCTTGAAAAGATTGTGCAAAGCTCCAACGTCAACACCAGAGGCACAATCTTTCAAAAGTCCGTCCAGCTACTAGGATACGCAGACGACATTGACATTATTGGAAGAACACAGCGTGATGTCAGTGGAACGTTCGTGAGTCTTAAGACGGAGGCCAGGAAGATGGGTCTAGCGGTTAACGAGGGCAAGACCAAGTTAATGCTATCGACAAGAAAGGACTACCAACATCGACGAGTGATTTTTGTTCCTGCCTGCGTTAATGGAGAATGGAGACGCAAATTCAACAAAGAACTGTACGAGCTGTACAGCGACACTGACCTAGCGAAAAAAGTTAAGGTCCAACGACTTATATGGTGGATCATGTTGAGCGAATGGAAAATAATGCTCTCTTTTAATCCAACCTGGAAGGACGTCGCAGAGGAGGAAGACCGCGACTCAGGTGGAGCACACAGGTGGTAGAGGACCTGAACCAACTTGGCGTGCGAAACTGGAGACAGCTAGCCAGGGACCGAGCTGGCTTTAGCAGTTTGTTGGGCCGACTTGGTCCGACCTGGACTGTAGCGCCACCAGAAGTATAATAACAAGACAGAACGTTTGCTGTCAGTTTTGGTAGCTCTGTTTGTTTACTTTATTAGAAAACTGGTATAAACTGATATACGTAAATCCCAATTTCGCAGGCAATTTTATTGAAATTGAAGCAGTTTGAGGTGATTTTGAAATTGTGTAATCTTATGGGAAATTGTACAATTTTGAAGAGAATTTTGAACAAAATTTCAAAATTGCGCAAGTTCGTTCAGTAAGAACATAGTACATATAAGGATGACTTAAGTCTACCTTACCATTGATAAAGCTTGACATTTATGCCTCTTAGTATTCTTATGAAATATCGTTTTGCATCTTTATCGCATCAACAGAAATCAAACGCCTGGAGGAAAGAATGCCTTATTAGCCATACAATCTAATTACAATAAGTTTTGCTATTTTGGAAATTCCGGAAGGAAAAGCAAAGAATAAATCAACAAGCATTCGTAGTTTTTTTTTTTTTTTTGTTAGAGGAGTTCTAACTTCCGTCTGATTATTTATTAATACGTTTAAACGGGATTTTAATTATGGTAAAAAATGTCTTATCACTATGGAGAGGCTATGTTTGATTTTCAATCAAATAAATATTTTAAAAATTGTTATTATTGCTTATGTTTCGGTCCGTTGAATAATTATACTTTCATCATTTCAGTTTATGTTTTAATGTTTAAGAGCTGAACAGAATGCAGTCGCCAGTCGCCCGGCGACGAAAGTGACAGCTGTCAAAAATTCGCCTTCCAAATCGCTGAGAAAAAATCGCGCAACTAAGTTGAAAAAAGTTCAGCTTTTGGGCGACTAGTTCCGCGACGAACGACGCATTGTGTATTGCTAATGTTCGACTGCCATACAAATTTCACATTTTTGACAGCTGTCATTTTACTCGCCGGGCGACTGGCGATGCATTCTATTCAGCTCTTTAGTTTTACGATATTGCGAATGTTAAGAAAAGTATTTAAACAAAAAAAAACAAGTAGAATATATTTGTAAAATGCATTTTTTTCACTTTTAAAGGCAAATTAAATAAAGAGGTACAGCAAATAAGAGACAACTAGACACAAAGAAAAACAAATAAGTTTTAAAAATTATGGAATCATAAATGCGAAGAAAATTAATAACTACTTTTGTTTGTTTAATAATAATTCTAAGATAGTTTACAATGATACAACAACAACAGCACGCAATTGCTTGAATAATTGTATTTAAATATTAATTTATAAATTAATTATAACTAGAAATAGTATTTTGTGACGAAATGATAATAATAATTTAATTAACTTTCCCTTATTTAGTTTTGATTTTATTTCATTTCTTTTTTTTTGAAGTTTTATCGTTTTTAAAAAGAGAGTTTCTAGAGAATACCACTTGGGGTATAATACTGCTATCTCTGTTGTGTTTGTAAACAAAAATTTGACAGCTAATAGTGGAAATTAAAAACGACATAACCTCAACTTACTCTTTCGGTAATTGAATAAGAATATTTGTAACGAAATTAAACTTTTTTCTTAATTTTAAATTAAAACCAAAACAGAAAAACTTTATTTATTTATTTCACCCCCTCCCTCCCCCTACTCCTCGCCTTAATCGAACTGTGTTGTTGCTTCTTTTGCATGGTCAATGGCACCAAAAGTTCAAACTAGTGTTTTATTTGCTTATAAATTCAGTTTTTGTTTTTTTTTTAACACTTCAATCATGAACGAAAAACTTACACCCTTGCAAGATCATATTAACTTTCAGCCGGTTGATTAGTCGTGAATTCGGTGATTCCATCGTTTTCCATTGATTCCAGAATGTCGGTTACATAGGCCGCAACATCGGTATGACTGCGTTCGCCACGCTGAATGAATGGCATTTGCAGGAGACGACTATATTTGGGACGTTCGCTTTCGTTTTTAATCAAGCTGCAATCGACAGAGAAATACAAAAAAAAATATTAAATCAATAGAGCCAAACGAGAGCAGACGACATTGACAAAATTGGAAGAACACAGCGTGATGTCAGTGGAGCGTTTGTGGGTCTTTTAACGGAGGCCAGGAAGATGGGTCTAGCGGTTAACGAGGGCAAGACCAAGTTAATGCTGTCTTGGGGCAAACGTCAACATAGACAGATTTAACTTAGAGGTAGTTAAGGACTTTGTCTACCTGGGATCCGCTATCAACTCAGACAACAACACCAGTGCTGAAATCAAACTAAGAATCACTCTGGCCAATCGCAGCTTCTTTGGACTTAGAACGCAATTGGAAATTAAAGTCCTCTCCCGAGCAACTGCAGTGACACTCTACAAAACACTCATCATCCCGGTCCTCATGTATGGTGCAGAGATATGGACCATGACAACATCTGATGAAAACGCTTTGGGCTGCTTTGACAGAAAAATTCCTCCAGTTATTTTTGGTCCTGTCTGCGTTAATGGAGAATGGAGACGAAGATTCAACCAAGAACTGTTCGAGCTGTACAGCGGAACTGACCAAGCTAGAAAAGTTAAGGTCCAACGACTTGGATGGTTGGGTCATGCTGAGCGAATGGAAAATAATGCTCCGGCTCGTAGAGTCTTCGAATCCAATCCGGAAGGACGTCGCAGAAGAGGAAGACCGCGACTCCAGTGGAGCACACAGGTGGTAGAGGACCTGAACCAGCTTGGAGTGCGAAACTGGAGACAGTTAGCCAGGGACCGAGCTGGCTGGCGAAGTTTGTTGGTTGAGGCCCTGGTCCGACCTGGACTGTAGCGCTTCCATAAGTAAGTCTCCTAAAAGCAGGGGCCGAATCACCGCTTCAGTGAACGAGTGATCGAACGAACGAGTAACCACTTTGGGATGATGGCATTCGATTGGTTCACGTATCGTTTGGGAATTAAAAATTGTAGTAGTCTTTATTCTACTACATCTAGTCACTGTTTATTTTGAACGAGTGTTGAGTGGTTTGACAGGTAAGATTTGCATTTGTAGGGTATCTCAGTAAGAGTGCAATTTTTCATTTTAAAATAAAAACAATTATTTTATGGCAGAGTTGTGATTTTTTGTTATAGTATTGTAAAGAAGAGATGTTCCGATTAAGAATGGAATAAAAGTCCGGCTCCTATGACAAGCCCTTACACTTTTCATGAAATTTTCCATGACTTTTGCACAGAGATGTGGCTGTATCTCACCGATGGCACGTTGGATTTCCTATTTGAGCTCAGAAATTGTTTCTGGTTTATTCCCATAAGCCCGCGATTTCACAAAATTCCAAAGAAAATAAGCGCACGGCGGCGTTAAACCTCACGATCTTGGTGGCCAATTGACATAAGAATTTCGTGAGATAATGTATTCTGAAAATCATTGCTGCAATGCGTTGTTTCATGCGCGGGGTGGCAGGTTTCGCCGTCCTGCTGAAACCCCATGTTGTCCAGGTTCATGCCGTCTAGTTGAGGCCACAAGAAGTCCGTTATCTTTATCCTGTAACGAATGCCGTTCACAGTTACTTTTGTTGTGTAATGATTTTTAAAAATCGGAATAAACAGAGGTGACAGCTGTCAAATTTAAGAGTTTCAACTTGCATGTAAAAAAATTCCAATTTTAAAAAGTTCACTCTAACTGAGACACCCTATACATCTTTTCAAATAAATAACAAAACAGTGAAACGAAATGAATACTTCTTATTCAGAAGGTAGACATTTTAAATTTATTTTGTTAAGTGAGCTCTTTATGTTTCAAATGAGATTCCGTTCGATGACTGAAGACAGAATTTAAAATTATTGTACTAGTTGCTCGATAGATAACTCCATAACGTGAAAGGTAGCGCCAAATGGACACAATTCAGTCACGTATTATTCGATCACTGATGCTGTGTTTCGACCCCAGATTTCAGTTGCTCCTCTACTTCTTTACTTTTTCATATACAAATTTGTACATCGAGTTTCACATATCCCATATGGTCTAGTGGCTAGGATATCTGGCTTTCACCCAGAAGGCCCGGGTTCGATTCCCGGTATGGGAATTTTTTTTTTTTTTTTCTACTCACCAAGTATTCACAAAGTCAACGAACTCAATGGAAAACTCCATGCCATTGAAAGAGGGTTGTAATTGAGGAGCATCTCCTTGGACGACCTGCAAACAGAAAACAATTTTCAACACAATGTTGCATGAAAAGTTTGCAGCTATTTTACCTGACACAACTGCTCAAAAACAGAATCCCATTTTTTGTATGGGAAATTTCCAGTTGCGACTTCCATCAATGTGATTCCTAGTGACCAAACGTCACTTCGTACGTCATAGCCCTTCGCTCTTTCCGGGTCAATCCTCTCGGGCTACAAAAAAACGTACACAATAAACATAATTCAACAAAAAGGCAGATAAAAAAAAAAAAAAACATACCGCCATATATGGCCGACATCCGGCGTCCTTTGTCTTTGCTATTGAATCCACTAGCTGACCTGAGATTCCGAAATCACACAACTTAATATCGCCTCTCTTATGCAAGAGTATATTGCTCGGCTTGACATCGCGATGGATAATTTTCAATTTCTCTTTCAGATAATTCAATGCATTCACAGTTGCAACGGTAATTTTGGCCAAAATCGATTCGGGAATTCTCTGACACTTTCTCTCGTATATGTATTTATAAAATTTATCCAACGACGTGTCCATTAGTTCCATGCAGATCCAACAATCACCCTCTTTGAAGAGCGCCCCAAAAAATTGCACAATAAATGGGCATTCATTTGATTTCATTACAACTTCCAGATCCATAAGGAGTTGTTTTTGTTCTTTTTCATCGACTGTTGAACGAATTCGTTTGACAGCCATTACGAATTCTGTTTTCTTGAATATCATTTTGTTGACAGCACCGAATGCACCTCGACCAATTTCGCCGAGATCTTCCATGTCGTCGGATGTGAATTGATAGACGTGTTGGCCGAATTGCAAATTACCAGACGCCTGGATCTTTATTCGTTCGCGGGTCTTCTCTGGCAGAGGGGCTGGCACAACTGGACCATCGGCTAGGCTTAATGTAAGCTGTTTTTTTCGTTCGGGTTGTTGTCGTAAATGGAGATTGTTCAGACTTAATTCACCGGGTGGATTACGAGGTCGGGCACCTGTAAGGGGTTAATTATCAATTTCAACATTCTTGAATTAATTTTGAAAGGTATAATGTCATTAAGTTAGTAAGACAAAAGGTAATGGTTCAATATCAGTCAGAAAAAGTCTCAAGCTCGTCTGTATTACAGGAAATTCGTCTACTAGTTCCTAGAATCTTGATAGTTTTTCTGGATGTCTACAGCTCTTGACATATAGGGTTGTACCAAACTGCCAAAATCTGCAATTTTTATAATCCCCTAATATGCTGTTTCCACTGACCCACTAAATCTCGTGATTAGGGTGGTCTTTGTATATATATTTGGGGAGTAGTCTCAAGATGGAAAACGATGGTGGTGCAATCTTGAGAATTTTTCACAAAAGCTGTTTTCTTAACTTAAGTTTGTATTGTGTGTTCTCTGCTTGGTTTGACAGAAGATCTGTCTGTAACTGGCTGTAACTGTTAAAAAGATAAAACAGATCAGTCCTGTTCTAATCCAGTATTTCTTTATTAAACAGGCCTAAAATTTGTTTAACATGCTTTCACTAGAACACAAACAAATTCACCATTTCAAACTAAACATTTAAAGATCGTTATGCGAACTTCAAGTTAAAATTGAAAAAAAAAATGCCGATTTATTTATTTACATACATAGTTTACTTAACACTCATCCTTAGGCCTTAACACATAATAGTTTACTTAACACTAATCCTTAAGCTGAATGCATTGCCTACCAAGCTGCATTATCGACATGTGAACAAAATCAACCTTGCCGATCATGTAAACTAAGCTTTTCCGCCATTTTGCAGGATTGCAGGTCACGTCTTGCAAAGTTTTGTTGAGTTTTAATTAAATTTTGTGTTAAAAAAATAGTTTAAATTAAATAAAAGTGGTGATAAATTTGTTTTTTAGTGTGTAAAGTATGTTTTTTTCTGTTTAAAAAGCGAATTTTAGCATCAATGTAATGGATGAATGAGAGTTTTTACTAACAGTCTCCTATTTGAGACCGAAAACTGTAAGAATCTGAAAAAATTCTTTGTTTGAATGATAAATTGATAAATTTCAATTATTTCCAGGTAAATGCAACACTATTCTGCAACGAAATACTTTCAGATTGTTTTTCAAGCATAAAGGTAAGAAAATATTTTTCTTCTTTAAGATTTCCAAAAGTAGTTTGGATTTTACCGGACTTTCCGGTAGCCATTATTTTCATTGAGAATGTATTGCATTGAAGGAAGAACTATTCCGCTGGGGCTTTCCGAAATGTTTGGTAAAGCACTTCCGCAAGCATCAGTGCGTCTCTAAGTGCTCCAATACCTGGTTAATTGAACAGACCTGAGGTAATAGCCAACGTTTTGTCAGTTAGCTTCCTAAATTTCCTTAAGTTGGACATTCTAAGGCGTTTCGCATTTCACATACGAAAGTACAAAGTTGCTAAAGCAGTTGAAGCTTTCCCTTGTGGAAATTTAAAAATGAAAACAGCTGCTACAGCCATTCTGTTTACCCTAGTTATTTTTGGGTGGTCGCAGGTCAATGCTTGTTTATCCAATGAATCTCAGTCTATCATATAGAATCAATGTACTTAGTGTGTTCCAGGCAGAAGTAATGGCGATTAAAGAGGCACTTTTCTGGCTCAAAGAAAACGTTATATCTTCCAAGGGTATACGTAACTTCTCGGACAGCCAAGCCGCTCTCAAATCTCAAGCGTCTGTCTCCACGAACTCTCAAATAGTCAACGACTGTCGATCATCTCTGAATGAGATGACGGAACAGTTTAACATTCAGCTCATTTGGGTACCGGGTCACAGACACATCCCGGGAAATTGCAATGCCGATGAGTTCCCCAAAAACGGAACACTTCTGCCTACCGGAAGACAAAGACATAACATAGGAACACCACTTCTTCTCAAACAATATGCTCTAGAATCAACAAATGCTAATGGTCACAGGGTACCACCTGCCTATTAACCGAACAAGTATGGCCAAGCATAGACCTGAAACGGTCAAAAGGCTTGATTTCCCGCAGCAGACTAAGCTCTACAATTGGAGTCATAACAGGACACTGCCTCATAGGTAGACATGCTTTGAGGCTAGGGGTCTATGCAAACGACTTATGTAGAAGCTGCATGGACAAGGAGGAAGAGGCGCTCTCCAATAGAAGGCATAACTAAATCGGTAATCCCTTCTTCGAACTGGCAACGATCGACACAAAATGTCTCTCTAACTTCATTAAAAGTACAAAATGGTTTGTTTAAGTTCATTACTCTCCCATGAGTAACTTTTTTAGTGGTATCACAATAAACCCTTGAGGTCTAAGTGAGTCAGTAACATCTAGACAACCACTCCAACCTAACCTAACCTTATTGGACATACAACCATTGGCTAGCGACCAGGCAAAAGTTAGATCGACCTGACAAATGAAGCACGATTCAAGTTTTCTGCGCACAATAACACCTAAGAGAAGATTGACAAGTGTTTCTGAAGGTCAGAAAGTATAAGGGAATTTCTTTCACACAATCAGTCGGATATCAAGTGTAACAATATCACTCAATAGCTGATTACGTCTATGGGTACACTAATTTCTAACTCATCAAAAGTGTAGTGTACTGGGAAGCTAGGTAGAAATGGCTGTCCCACTTCCCTGTAGGACACGTTTTGAAGCTAAGACTTTCTATGAATTGAAGCACCAATGCTGTTTGTAGTCACAGCGCAGAGATTCATTTGTCATGTAATCGCTTCAGTCTTAAGTGGATCAATTGGTTCTGATTATTCTCTTTACAAACACTCGTCAGTATTCACTGCTATTTACCTGATAAACTATTTTGACGTTCCGCCATGTTTCCGCACAAAAAGCAGCCTTCCTCCTTACTTCTGGTTCAACGTTTGGAAAAAGCAAACTTTTTATTGCAACTTTTTTATTGGCACACGCAAATCTTAGTGTAAATAAACTCCTAGATCACTTCGCCCCGCGCACTCTACTTCACTCGTCAACGAACCACCTTCGCTCTCCTCTTCTCTTCGGAGCACACCACAACCGCACCAAAAAAAAAGATGTAACCAACGACAACGAATCCAATGGAAAACACAAGGAAGGAAAAAAAGAGGAAAAACTTAAGAAAAATCGTCGCTTTTCCGCATCAGTTTCTTCTTCGGCACCCGCAACACACAAAAAACGATAAAAACGACAGAAGCAACGCAACGACAACGAGGAAGTAAAAATTCAAACAAAATTATTGTCTAATCGAATTTTATTAATTTTTGGAAACTTTTCTAATGTTTTTCTTTATTTTTCTTTGCAAACTCTTGTTCAATGGGTTCGTTCCATTTCAACGGCCGGGAGGAAGTAGGAAGATTAGGTTGGATTTTTGTGGTGTTTTCGAGATGGTTTTTTTTTTTTCTTTGCTTTCGATTCGTTTGGAAATCAAGTTTTCCCGAGCTAAATTCTTTTGATCTTTGAGTAGAAAAACCAATTGTATGCACTTGAATACTTTTTGATTTGTTTGGGAGGATTTTTCACAAAGAAAATTTAATTTTTCTTTTGGGGATATGATTTTATTGGAGAAATTTTCTTCTTCAGTTACAGCACAAGAGCACACATAAAAAGCACACACTGCGAACGAGAAAGGCGACGAAACACGAAAGAACGAAAAAGACAAAATGCAAGAACTGAGTAGAAAATGGGTGTGAAAGCGAAATGTCAAATTGGTGATTTTTTTGGGTTTGGTGAATTTGGTGTAGTTTTGTAGGAGTTCACAGGGTTGTATGGTTACGTTCAATCATTTATCGGATAGGCTATCTGAGATACCCGTATCTAGGATATCTTTTTGGACGAGACAGATACCTGTATCCAGATTGCTGTCAAAATGTCTATGAAAAAAAAAACAACAAATCAAACGCTTGAGAACAGGAAATTGTTTATGGGAGTGAATCCGTTGGCAAACTTCTTCCGAGTCATCTAAATTATAACAAGTATTATTAAAAATCAGATTGATAGTCATCTGTTTATATTTCTTTCAATTTTCTTTTAATTTGGAAGCTGGTGAAATTGCGCGCCAGACAAGTCAAGGCAAAAAAATCATATGTTGATCAGCTGAACACTCGGATACCCGAGGTATACCAAAAATTTTCAGATACCTCTGGATTTTTTTCTGACAGTAAACGGTTCATGTATTTGCTATTTTTTACTATGGTTTACAAAAACAAAAAGCTATCCGATACCTTTTGGTTACATGATTGAACGTAGCCATGAGTATTCTTACTTTATTGCTTTTATGAAGTTTATGTGGCTTTTCCAACAACCAATGTTTTTTGACGTGTAAGAAATGTGCAAAAACAAATCAATTCCTTTTTTGAATGTCTATGTTGTCTTACTTACTTATGGTGGCGCTACAGTCCAGGTCGGACCAGGGCCTCACCCAACAAACTTCTCCAGCCAGTTCGTTCCCTAGCCAGCCTTCCAGTTTCCCACGCCAAGCTGGTTCAGGTCCTCTACCACCTGTGTGCTCCACCTGAGTCACGGTCTTCCTCTTCTGCGACGTCCTAACGGGTTAGATTCGAAGACTGTACGAGCCGGGGCATTATTTTCCATTCGCGCAATATGACCTAACAATCTAGGTCGTTGGGCCTTAATTTTTCTAGCTAGGTCAGTGTCACTGTACAGCTCGCACAGTTCTTGGTTGAATCTTCGTCTGCATTCTCCATTAACGCAGACAGGACCAAAAATCACTCGAAGAATTTTTCTCTTTAAGCTGCTCAAAGCGTTTTCATCAGAGATGATATAAGGTAAGGAGATGGGAAACTAAGCTGTCAAAATGACAGATGCCTACAAGCGTTTTTACCAATACTATTACAGTTTGGACCATAGTTTCTTTGAAAGTATGCGTGGTTTTACCATACTATCACAGTTTGGACCATAGTTTTTGTGAAAGTATGCGTGTATTTACACAGTTTTTGTTTTTTTATTATTCATGTACAAGGAAAGAAAATAAATGAAAGAAAATGAAAATTGCGGGATCTAGGGAGTGAAACGTAAGTCCAGTTTCCCATCTTGTTACTTATTTAATCTTTGGTTTTCATCAGATGTTGTCATGGTCCATGTCTCTGCATCATACATGAGAACAGGGATGATAAGGGTTTTGTAGAGTGTCACTTTAGTTGCTCGAGAGAGGACTTTATTACTCAATTGCCTTCTAAGTCCAAGGCAGCAGCGATTGGCAAGAGTGATTTTTCGTTTGTTGTCTGAGTTGATAGCGGATCCCAGTTAGATAAAGTCCTTAACTGTAAAATCGTTTTGTGCATGATAATCACAACAACTGAAAACTCAGAAATGTCCAACTCTTAGTATATGTGTAAAATCCGTGTATGTGTAAATCCGTCTCCATAAACAGATTCGAGAGAAATCAATCCTTCGAGAAATAAATTCAATTTCTTTGTGCAAGAAATGCGTTTAAGGGGAAAAAATTTGCCACTTTTACGTCACGTATCAATTCTTGGGTTGTAAGAAAAGTAGAAACGAATAGCAATAGACTTCTTTATTGGCTTTTTGTAACTACGTATATAAATGGGTTCATTTATCATATCCGCGTGCAGAAGCAGTGATAAAAAACCGATCAAACGAAGGAGATGAGTGGCTATTCATAGCAAAGGACCAGCTTAAAGACTAGGCCAATGACTCGAATAAAATGGCAAATTAATTACTTAACCGGCTCCCAATCCATGAAGGATCTAAGCCTGAGACACTGCAGCCTTCCATCGCATGCATTCTCCAGTCACCAAAACCAAGCGCTCTGTCAACCGTAGTAACTTGGTGATTGTACCGTGTATTCGGTCTTCCTTGTCGTCTCGTGCCTGGAGGCTGCGAGGAGAAGACTTTCTATGTTGGAGCGTTGTCGTCCGAAGTAGAAGCGGTTTGATAGGGTAATTCTTCGTCGATTCTCCACTAAGGTGTCGTGTGTGGGAGTGGGATTGATGTTTGTTCCAAGGAACTTCTTAACCACCTCGAAATTGCCCCTACAAAGTTTTGTCCTAGGCGGTAGACAGATGTACTTTTGTTTGTTGATAGCATGTACTTTGTTTTGTCCTTGTTCACTGCAAGGCCAACGAGCTTCGCCTGTTCTTCAATCGCTGTGAAGGCCTCAAGCACAGCTCCCGGGGAGTGACCGATGATTTCTATGTCGTCCACATAGCCTAGGAGCTGGGTGGATTTTTTGAAGAAAGTCTTTTCCGTGTGGACACCTGCCTTGAAGAAATTCATATGATCTGTTACTGTTTATCTGTTAAACGTCATGCGGCACAGATAGATCAATTTATTTGGAATCCCGAATTCAGACAACGCCATCATAAGCTCTTGACGGTGAATGCTATCATAAGCATTCTTGGCACTGCCCAGACCTACTTGTCGCTTCTACAGCTACTACAACTTCCCGGAGTGCCCCAGTTAACTGATTGACACACTGACTGACGGTAAGTTATTCTATGGTTAAGTGAACCTGTTCAGAAAACGAAGAATAGGATAGTGAAATGAACAAACTACCTCAATAACAACCCTGCAACACAAACTGGTGAAATTTCAAGCTGATAAGAATTTTCTGTTGTTCCGAAATGTCAACATTGCTTCTGTCATCTCAAATTTTGCTTCTTCGACGTTTTCTTCCATATCCCATTGCTCTTGTTCTCTTGTTTCTCAACTCAACGCGACGCATTTCGAATGCACTTCGAGATATATTTTTTTTTATTTGTTTATTTTTCCTCAACAAAACTGAAACTGCAAAAAAAGTTCCATAAACTTCCCATCGTTCCGTTCTTTTTTGAACATAAAAGTTCAAATTTAAGTTTCTTTTTCTGTTAATTCTTCTTACATTATTGTTAAGTGTTTTTCATTGAAAAAGTTAAAACCAAATACAGGAAGGAATCTAAAACCAAAAAAAACCACAGAAAGAAAAATGAATGACATTCATTGTCTTTCGAATTTTATCGATTATTCACCGTCCATACATGAGCCTCTCAAGCACAGCAATCGCATCAAGGTAAATCCTCCCCCTAACTGCAATTCTCTTTATTAAAACTTAAATTTAATGATAACGTTGATTTCTCCAGTACACATGTTTCGATATCTCTGAAAATTATTTAATTTTCGGGGCAACCTCCGGTTCACTGTATCTCTTCAATCGACGTGTCTGCAAATTCCTTCATCTCATCCCTAACAAGCATGGTCCAGTGACACATCTGGAAATTTCATCAGGTGAGAAATATGTCGCCTTCTCCACCAAAAAGGGCACGATTTGCGTTTATGTGATCAACCTCTCGGCCAACTCGGCTCCGCAAGTCATCTATGCGGCTCTGGGGCCAGAAGTTCAAGTCACATGCGTTCACTGGACGCTGGACGAGAAACAATTCTACTACGGCGACAATAGGGGTCAAGTGAATCTCGTTGTCCTGAATTCGTTTATTGTAAGTCGATTTTCTTTTCCTGTCTAAGGTCTCGCTAACAGTTTTTAATTATTTAAACAGGGCCGTAGCTTATTGAGCCTCTCGGTACATCCTATTCTTTTTCTAGAACAACCAGTGGTCCAAATCGACGACTTCGAATCTCTATTACTCGTCTCGAATTGGTCCAAATGTATCTTATGTAATACAGAGTTCGAAGAATACAAACAGGTTGGTATGATAGACTCCTTAGTTTCCAAGCGAGAATGACAAGATGATGTTCTTCCACTATCAGTGTTTCTTATCATTTGTTTGTTTTCTTGTTTCTTCTTATAGTATTTAGGAGGCGGAATATTTTCGACAATTTCTCTGATTGTCAATAGATTTATGATGTCATTGGAACGTGCTGTTTTGAAATTTCAATTCAAACTTTTATCTCTTGCTTCATCGTCATTAGCTTCGATGATAGTGCGAGAGCGTATTATCATCCCTTGATAGGTCAATCGGTGTCACCGCCGAAACCACTTCAATGTGATTGAGATGAGTAATGTTTTCAAGAATCTTATCTCAGCAGTGAGGAATGTAATTAGAAGCGCCGCCGATGCAATTAAAGGAGAGCAACAGTTCAGGTCGTGACCTCTACTGATTTGCTGCTTCTTGTGATGATTAAGTGCGTTTTGGATTTAATCTTGGCTGCCCAAGTTTCTTATAATTTTTAAACAAGGCAGAGTCATGTTCTCTTGATTTTGAATTGTACTTTGTCTGTTTCCGCCTCTTCATAAGTTTAATTGCGTGCTTGCGAGTGTTTGTGCATGTGTCCTTCATGAAGAATCAAATTTGATTTTTAATTTAAAATTTTCTGAACAGATTGGCAATCGTTTACGCGATGGCCCGTTCGGTGCCTGCTTCGCGATGTCCACCAATGAATCTCTCACCCCGTCTCGAATTTACTGCGCCCGGCCTGGTTCTCGCCTCTGGGAAGTCGATTTTGAAGGCGAAGTCCTTCAAACGCATCAATTCAAAGCAGCCCTTGCTTGCCCCCCGACTAAGATTCAAAAATCCACCGATTCCGAGACTGAAGCAATGTTCAAATATTCCGACGAGAATAGCGAGCTGCTTGACTTTCAGCCACAAACGCTGACATTTACCAAATTGCAAATGCTCTCACAGGACTTTCTCCTTACTTACACCGAGCTGGGATTGTACATTTTTGATGTACGAACATCATCTGTTGTGCTATGGTGCAATCAATTTGAGAGGATCGCAGACTGCAGGGTATTCGGGCCGGACGGAGAAATTGTCATCTTCACCCAAACTGGTTCGATGTATAGTGTGAGTTTGTTGACGCTTCAATCGCATGCTATGTCGCTAGTGAGATCGGAGAAGCTGCTCGAATGCAGTTTCCTGCTCAAGAAAAACCTTAAATATTTTGCGGATAAAGCTCGAGAGGACTACGATTTGATAATTCTGAACCACATCAAGAATTTCCTCATCGATCAGCAGCAATACGAGATGCTGAATGATTTGTCGGTGATTTTCGATAGCATTGCCCAGAATGAGGGTGACACAAGTTCGGGCAGTTCGGCAGAGCGCAAGAGTGCTAATAGCATTGGCATCTCTCAGAGGCCGTTCGATGCTGTCGACCAGCGAACACAGGGCGTGTATGTTTTGGAGAACTCATTCTGTGACAATCTCCGAGTGAAGGAGAAGGATCGCCATTTCAAGGACGCCCTACTCACTGTGACAGGAAAATTCGGCAAGAATATCATCAAATATAAATTCAACATTTTCAACGAGGAACAAAAGAGCCTCGTGAGCGATTTGATTCCACGAAATGAACGAACCTTGCCATTTCAGCATGTTAAAGAGAACCCCGACGAGGATGTAGTATGCCGGAGGAAGCAGCCAACGACCCCGCCAAAGGGTCGTCATATCACCGACGAGGAGAAGATCATTTACAATCTCCTGTTGATTTCACGCTCATCTCAGATCAGTAATACGAATTTTCTTGAACGATATCGACACCTCTTCGATGAATACACCTCTCGAGAGATTATTGGTATTTTGGGCAAATTGGAGGCAGTGATGCTGGAGCATGGTGACAGCGAGCTACAGGCCAAACAAAATTGCTACGAAATGTACTTCAACTATCTGAACCCTGAGCTCATCTGGGAAGTTGACGATGTCTCAAAAGAGTTCATAATTCAGGGATTTATTGTCCTGAATTCGAGTCAAGATGCAGTGCGGTGTGATAATTGCGGATTTCCCATACGATTTGACAATTCTTGCCAGTTCCATGATCTTGGTGCGACTCTAATGAAATATTTGTGGTCTCGCAACGAGCATGGCAGATGCTTCGAAATACTCAAAGAAGTCCCAGCATTGTTCGATGTTCTGGCGAAATTCTACATGGCCGAAGGTCAAGTGAATAAAGTCATACCCATCGTAATGAATTTTGGACAGCCCGATTTACTGGAAGAAGCCGGACGCGGCTTCAATCTCTCCGCCTGGGATCGATGTTTTGATCGATTTGTGGCTTTACAGCATGGTCGCTTGAGTTGCATCAATTGTGAACGCATCACTTTGGTCGAGAATGTCAATCGACATTTCTTCTACACTTGGAATTGTTTCCTCAACATATCTGCAGAGTTTCTCGAGTCCAAGGAGATTTTGGCGCTAGTTTTTAAGTATTCCAATAATATTCCGAATGATGCTATTGATAGGGAGTTCTTTACAAAGTGTATGTTGAAGTGAGGAGGCTCCTTTTCAAAAGAATCTTTCCTGAGTTAATTGGTTTGTTCGATGTGAGCTCCGGGTCGCTCTGTGTCGCTCTGATTTCGCACTGAACTGTTCGATGTCGCTCTTTTTTCGCCCGCTGCATGTCCACCGTGTTCGATGTACATTCAGTGCTCGCACCGGGAGCGCACTGAACTGGCCCCAAGTTTTTTACGGGGCGAGAATTTCGGAACTGTTCGAATCAGCTGTTGCTATATAACCAAGAGAAGAAAAAAACAGAGAACTACAAATGCGTTCGATGTGAAACTAAATTCAGAGAAATTTTTCAGTTTTTTTTGACAGCTCCGTTCACGGTAATGACAAGCACCGGAGCGCCCTGGAGCTGGTTACATCGAATGAACCTAATGTTTGGATTTTGTGAACGTTTGAAAATTGTTAGTTTGTAAGTTCAAAATAAGAAACCAAAATATTATATTCATTCATTCCTAAAAAAACAAAAACAATATAACTGTTGCTTTACCAAAATACACAACTAAATAATTATGTCCTACGATTACTTAAACCTACGCTGAATATTTATATTTATTCATTAGCTATTCAAGAATGCTGTAATACACTCAAAAAGTAAATATTTAAAGGCAGTTTTTTTAGATTTTTATTAAGACTCTGTTTTGTTTCGTATCCTTTTTTGAAAATTATGTGAAATTGTATGCTTGTTTGCGTTGGATGATATTAATATTAAATATTTTTTCTGTTTGATTGTGATGCCAAAAAATTATTAATTAGAATAAACAAAATATAGTAATACAATTATGATTCCGAAAAGAGGGTTTAAATATTCTTTAACTATAAACTTGATCCTCACATCATTTCTTCTGAATCACCTGCTGTAAGCTCGCCTACAAAATCTTGTTTGCCGTGCTGTGTGCGGGTTTGAAGCCTTTCGTCAACAACCTGATTAGCGTGGCTTCAGACCCAGAAAGTTCATTACAGATCAAATATTCACTCTACGTCAGATCTTGAAGAAGATCCAGGGGCCTGATTATGGGATTCGCGACGGATCGTTTTCAATTGGACCTTTCATATTCGACTCGCTTCTTTTTTCCATATTAACGAATTCACTGCGGAGCGAAAAATATTCTTACAATATTCCAATGACTTAACACTTTTAGTTTGGCTATTTCTTCCAATACTTACATACCTACTTAAGGTGGCGGTAGTCTGTACGTTGTGGACTTGGGCCTCAATCAACAGTCTCCGCCAGCCAACTCGGTCCCTAGCTAGCTGTTTCCAGTTTTGTACTCCAAGTTGATTAAGGTCTTCTTCCACTTGAGTGCGCCACCTGAGTCGCGGTCTTCCCCTCCTGCTACGTCCATCGGGAGTAGTGTCGAAGGCTTTCCGGACCGGAGCATTGGTGTCCATCCGCTCTAAATGACCGAGCCATCTGAGTCTCTGGACCTTGATCCTCCTGTCTAGGTCCATGTCGTTGTACAACCCGTAAAGTTCGCTGTTATATCTTCTTCGCCATTCAATGCACACGGGGCCAAAGATGACCTTTCCTCTCGAAACAGCCTAAGGCACTTTCATCCGATTTTGTCAAGGTCCATGCTTCGCACCATACAGCAGGACTGGGATGATGGTGTGTTGTACAGTTTTACCTTAGTTTCTCGAGAGAGGGCTTTTCCACTCAATTGCTTTCTAGCCCAAAGAAACAGCGATTAGCAAGAGTCATTCTTCGTCTGATCTCGGCGCTGGTGTTATTACCCGTGTTTATAGCGGAGCCTATGTAAGACAAACTCCTCTACTACCTCGAAGTTGTATGCGTCTATTGTGACGTTCTGTCCGAGTCGTAAGGGTCTCATGACGTTTATTCGAAGGTACGCAGGTGTTCACCGCACACCCTACCAAAATCGTCACATTCCATTTATTTGAATTTTTAAATCTTGGTGTTCTCCTTCATCAAGCGCACCACGGCAATTCATACCATTCATTCATTCTCGAACAAATATAATACTATAGGGTGTTCTCCTCATGTCCACGCAACGACCGACCACCGAAGCTAAGGTAAAGCAAATCCAAATCCACACAAAAAATGCAAAGAAAAGACAAAATGTGTAGATAGTTTCTATATGGCTTGGTGTTCACTTTCATCGAGCGCACACAAGCACCGTCCCTTCTTCGAATTAACAGACATTTTCTCAAACAAAACAACAAAATAAATACTCCAGGGTGTTCTCCTCATGTCAACGCACCGACCGATCAGCGAAAACAGGGTAAAGCAAATACACGTCCACACAAAAAATGCAAAGAAGAGGCAAAATGTGTAGATAGTTTTTATATGGCTTGGTGTTCACCTTCATCGAGTGCACCACCGCAACCGCACACGGCACACAGTCCTTCATTCGAATGAACAGAAAAACAGAAAAGGAAATAAATTGGTTTGGTTTTTGGTGTTCAACTTCTTTCAGCGCACCATCAGAGAGAGTGAACTCTGAAGTGTATTTATTATTTTATTCTCATTCTCATTCTGGACTTTAGAATGAAAAGATCGTTTTTAGAGGACAGAATGAATGATAATTTAATGAATTGCAGGTGCATCATTGAAAAATTAATGGGAAAGCCATTTTCGC
This sequence comes from Sphaerophoria rueppellii, assembly GCA_920937365.1. Lineage (NCBI taxonomy): Eukaryota > Metazoa > Arthropoda > Insecta > Diptera > Syrphidae > Sphaerophoria > Sphaerophoria rueppellii. The sequence goes on along the minus strand of CAKKXW010000004.1, from coordinate 71,290,019 downwards.
AGCTAACGCCCATGGAAAAAACAGAGGCGATAAATGTTGGAAGGCCAATACCACCTCTTCCAAATTTAATATCCATAAATGCAACAAAAAATAAAACATTTAATAGATACTTCCAGGTAAAACAGTACGAGTCCAAGTTATGGTTGTGTGGTTGCCCCACTTTAAATAAATTGTTTTGCTGGCCTTGCTTGCTTTTTGCAAGTAACCAAGAAAGGGGTGTGTGGTGTACGGGTTACTCTGATCTAAATCATTTGACTGTAGCAGCAAACAAACATATAATTTCTCAAACCCATATCAATTCAAGTGTAGCGTTGGCAACACCCGCATAGACTTGTTGCTTGATGCACAAAAAAATATATCGGTATCTCGTCATAACGAACAAGTGTCCGAAAACCGGCAAGTTTTGGAGCGACTTATTGATGCGGTGTGCGTTTTGGGCTCTCAAGAGCTAGCGTTCAGGGGTAATGATGAACGCGAAGAGTCGGATAACAAGGGAAACTATGTTGAGCTTTTAAATCTAATAGCCAAATATGACTCTAAACTAGAAAATCATTTAAAATCGGCAACGGTTTTTAAAGGAACATCCAACAACATTCAAAATGATTTGATCAATGCAATATAAAGAGATTGATGCTGCAAATTTTCTTTCTGTTATGTTGGATGAAACCACTGATATCACAAAAAAGTGTCAATTATCTGTGGTTTTCCGATATGTAGACTCAAATGGTGCCCCAAAAGAACGATTTTACCAATTTTGGGACGTCAGTGAAGATCGTACAGCCAATGCAATATCGAAAAAAATAATTGATTTGATAAAATCTAAAAATTGGGGTGCCAAATTGGTTGCTCAGACCTACGATGGTGCCGCTGTTATGTCTGGTGAGCTAAATGGAACCCAAGCTCAAGTAAGAAATGAGTTTCAGCATGCTATATTTATTCATTGCAATGCTCATGTTCTGAATTTAGTTTTATCACAATCTGTGAACTTTCTTCGGGAAGTGAAAATTCTGAAATAATCGACACTTTGTCGTTACAAATGGAAAGCATGTTCGAGTCATTGGAAAAATTTAAGTTTTTAGAATTACTTTCTGTAAAAAAATTTGCTGAAAATGAAAAAAAAATCCCAACTGAAGCCTTCGAATGCCTTAAAACTTCATATGGTCCATTTTTTGATTTTGTGAAGCTTAAGAATGAACTTACTGTGTTTTTTAAATTTGCACAGTCACAATTAAAAAATATTTCCGTTAAGGATATTCCAAAACTCCTCGATAATATGGAACTTAAAGACACTTTTTCTGAAATTTTTAAATTAAGCTCACTAATTTTGACTATTCCAGTGTCAAGTAGCTCTGTCGAACGATCTTTTTCTGCGCTTAAACGCATAAAATCATATGCCAGAAATAAAATGCTGGAGAACAGGTTGTCAGAACTGGTAATTAAAAAAATCATATCTTAAGGAAATAAAAGCAAAAAATATTTTTTATGATGACGTTCTACAAGTTTTCTTGCAAAAATCCCGTCGAATCGAACTTATTTACGCCGGTGTTGGCTGACCTTCCTCGAAGACAGCATATACTTCGTTTTTCCCTCATTTACCGCTAAACCCATTTTTGCCGCTTCTGTCTCAATTCTCACAAAAGCGCCATTGACCATCACGCTGTGTTCTTCCTATTATACCAATATCTTCGGCGTACGCGAGAAGTTGAACAGATTTTTGGAAGATAGTGCTTCTGGTGTAGACGGTGGAGTTCTGCACTATCTTCTCTAGAACGATGTTAAAGAAATCAAACGACAGTGCATCGCCTTGTCTGAATCATTTTTTGACGTCGAACGATTCCGTTGCCAACCTTGATGGAACAGCGTGAGTTCTCCATGGTCATTTTGCACAAGCGAACGAGCTTAGCAGGGATGCCAAAACTAGACATAACTTTATACAGTTCGTCTCTGTAGATGCTGTCACAGACGGCCTTAAAATCGATAAAAAGTGGTGGTTATCGATTTGGAGTTCATAGGTCTTTTCCAGGATCGGCCGCAACGTGAAAATTTGGTCGATGATTGACTTTTCTGGCCTGAAGCCACATTGATAAGGACCAATCAGATTGCTGACGAAAGGGTTCAGTTGTTCACATATTCCGGCAGAGAGGATCTTGTATTGTAATCGATCGTAAGTAGACTGATACCTCTGTAGTTGGCGCAGTTTAGAGGATCTCCCTATTTCTTCCAATATTCCAGTTTATAATAATAAACACACTTTCGCTTGTGAATCCTCCAATAAAAAGCTGTCGGATTTCAACTCGCCAGCAAACATTATGACATCTCAAATTCGCCTTCGAATTCGTAAATTGGTCGAATTCAAAACGCAGAAGGCGAAAGCGAAAGCAATAATTGAAATATGTCAAACTTCAAACACGCTAGCGTATCCTATAATCAGGCCTCAGGGACTCAAATTGATACTAACCACCTTATCACCGATTTCAAGGCCGCATATGACAGCGTCTATAGAGACCAACTATACAGAGGAATGTCTAGTTTTCACAACTCCGAAAAACTCGTCCCTCTGCATGAGGTTATAATGGAAAACTCATGCTGTTTCAACATGGTCGGAAAAAAACCTAACAGTTGCATTTGATGTCAAAAAAGGTGCTAGACAAGGCGGTGTGCTGTGCGATTGTGTAAAGCTCCAACGTCAACACCAGAGGTACAATCTTTCAAAAGTCCGTCCAGCTACTAGGATAAGCAGACGACATTGATATAATTGGAAGAACACAGCGTGATGTCTGTGGAGCGTTTGTGAGCCTTGAGACGGAGGTCAGTAAGATGGGTCTAGCGTTTAACGAGGGCTCTTGCCCTCTTAATGCTGTCAACAAGAAAGGACATCGACGTTTTGGAGCCGAAGTTAGTATAGATAGATTTCACTTAGAGGAATTCAAGGTATTTGTCTACCTAGGATCCGCTATAAGCTCAAGCAACGACACTAGCGCTGAAATCAAACGAAGAATCACTTTTAACGTTACTTTAAACCAACAAGGCATTTGAGTACTAAAGTCCTCTCTGGAGCAACTAAAGTTTCAATGTAGAAAAACTTTAGGTATCATCCCGGTCCTAATATATGGTACGGCAGGGACATCGACCATGGGATGAAAACGCTTTGGGCAACTTCGATAGAAAAATTCTTCGAGTGATTTTTGTTCAAGTCTACATAAATGGAGAATGGAGACGAATATTCAATCAAGAACTGTACTGAAATGCTATGTCCAACGACTTGGATGGTTGGGTCGTAGAGCGAATGGAAAATAAAGCTCCGGCTAATTCGTTTACTTTTAACTTTCCCACATTTTCACCTTTCCATGTTTTTGAGAATTCCGATCCAACCATTTAAAATATATCTCAATCCAATAAAGAGCTTGTACGTCTAACGTCCTCTTTAAATTTATAAGAGACAACGAAGAAACAACTTCAGTGTCAATGTGACAAACCAGCTCTGGTCATTACTTAACCTTGAAGCATACCTTTGGGACACTGTGACATTCTCATATCGCCCGTCTGTCTTTCAAGTTAAAAAAAATAAAAGGACAATTTTGGAAGACACAAGCGCCTTATTATCATGATTGAGTGTAAACTCTTAAGAGAATTGTTATTTTTATTTGTCAAAAAATCAAAACACTACCAAAATTGCGTGTTTATCAAAGCCATTTTCCGACCCCCACAATTCCAGCGTGAAGATCAAAACCCACATAATAAATGAAAAATAAAAAATGAAGACATCCAAATGGCATTTCACACAACACCAAAGTGCCAGACAGGCAGACAGACAGCACCGAAAACCACTGACATTTAGACATCCCAGAAACGGGAATCGAATCTGAGAGCAGAGTCAAAAATGTTTCATTTTCCATTTTCATGTTTCACCTACCATCACCGAAGACACCACTGCCATCAACCCCAGAGACTCTACACAGGGAGTGTTAAATTTCGTTCATCCATCAAACTTAAGGGGCCATGTGCATTGTGGGTGGTTCTGCTCCACAGCCGTGTGACATCGCTCGCAGACGATGAGTGAACGTCTCTCTCTCTGTTAAAAGTTTTATTTGTTTTTATGTACACTTATATCTTTTTTGAACTACGATCCCATTCCAGTGGTACATCCTTTTTGGTGCATTTTCCCGCCAATAAATGTATTTTTCTGTTTGCTGTCTGCTGTACTGAATTTCGGTGCATGGGACATCCGTGTCGTCGTCATCGTCACAATCAGTAGTAGTGCGGGTGCAGATTTGCATATATAAAGAACACCATTTTGATTCATATGAAGAGCCAAGGACCGCTGGAGTTCACGTTCCCATTCCCATTTTGGATGTGTGTCTAAAGGGAATTGGAGATATTTGAAATAGTCAAGCCGTTGGTGGTGGTTGGAGCCAGCTCCAACTAAAAGAAGAACTTCAAAAATCCAAATGACTGTCTGTTTGCTTTTTGATAGATAACATGCTTGCAAGCATCATCATCCATCTTTTGCCACAAAAACGAGCTCATCGAAGAAGCTATTCCACGGTTTTACTCTAACCACCGAAATGGAACGCGCCTTTGTTGATGTTTATAGTCTTTTTTTTTGTCGATTTTTGTTGCTGTTGTCTGATTTTGATGTAGATGTCTGTCGGACTGTCTCGTCTGTGAAGCTGAGAGAGGGGAAAAGGATCGAGTGACTGCGTGTTATCCTGGCATTTCAATATGTTCTTCGCCTTTGTTGGCATATGTCAGAAATGTTAAAAAAAAACACACACAAAAATTGAAAACCTTCATTCCTCGAAAATCAGATAGGGTTTTTGTGAAACATTTTTCTGTGTTTTTTTTTGCAGTGTCTAATGGAGATATTTTGTATCCTGATTGATATGGATTGATCTAAGATGGAGTTTTTTAGTTCCACCGCCTTGCTTCTTACTTGAGATGTATTAATTTTTTTTGACGTTGCTTTGACTAGATACAATTTGTTATTTTATTTTAAATGGGAATGAGGTGTAGGTACATTTAGAAGGTCACATCAGACAGTTTTGAGTTATGAAAAGGTCGAGGACTTTTGTCACGCGTTGTCTCTTTTGAAAACAGGATATTATTCTTGGCAGATATCAGACTTTTGACCTTTTAAAAATTTCTATGACTGCGTTTGGAAAAAATTGCAATTGTTGTATCCATTTGTTTTTCTGTCCCTCATTGCTCTTCATCTACGTTCAGTTTTATTTTATTTCTTGACCCTCTTCTGTCCATCGCTGTTTGTCTAGCGGGAGTGCTGTTTCAAGTCTTGTACTTGTTTTGATCCTATTTTTCTTTGTATTTGTACTACTGTTCGGTTTTAATGCTGTGTGATCCATAAGCTTTTAGTTTAATTCCATAGTGTTAGACCTTCAAATCTCATTGTTTCCGTTGTTTTGTTTCTCAAACATACAAAACGCTGAAAAAAAAAAATTAACTCAGAACTGCTTTATTTTTGTCAAACTCACGTACCAGTGGCGGACTAAACGTTGAGGGCGCCATAGGCAGGCATCTCATCGGCCGGCGCCCTTATATTGAAATAACTCGTAGTATAGTTTGACCGAAACCGCTGTACCGCGTCTTAGAAGAACGCGTTGAAATGTGGGCAATGGAAAAAGAGTAAAAGTTTACATCAGATCGATAGATATTGTCCCAAGTTTCCTACGATTTCGGTTTAGTTAATCAATGAATTACCGATGGAATATCGGTTCTGGACAGTGGGAAACCCTCAAATTATTCAACAGTCAATTAAAATGTACAGTCTGGTGTGCAATTTGGTCAGGAGGAATCATTGGACCTTACTTCTTTGAAAATGAAAACTGTAAAGGTAACTGTGAATGGGGAGCGATAACGTTGCTTACTTACTTTTCTGGCTCACAATCTATTAAGGATTAGTTGAGATACTGCAGCCTTGCATCGTGAACTGTCCCTCGAATGCACTCTCCAGTCGCCGAAACCAAGCGCTCTGGCATCCGCAGTCACCTGGTCCTTGTACCGTTCGGTCTTCCTTGTCGTCTCGAAGAGAAGACTTTCTTGGCTGGAGCGTTGTCGTCCATTCGCCCGATGTGGCCGAGCCAATGTAGTCGTCTTTTTTTGGCTTTCTGGACTATATCCACGTCTTGGTACAGCTCATATAGTTCTCGGTTGAACCTTCTTCTCCATTCGCCATCGTTGCATACGGGACCGAAAATTCGTCGAAGAATTTATCTTTCGAAAGTGCCCAGTAGTATCAATTCCCCTTTTTTACTTATCGTCCAGCACTCGGCGCCATAGAGTAGGACTGGTAAAGTCAAAGTTTTGTATAGTAGACACTTTGTCCTTCGAGTGAGGAGTTTTGAATCCAGTTGTTTGGCCACCCCGAAGCAACAGCAGCGGTTCGCTAGGGTAATTCTTCTTCGGATCTCCACTAGGTGTCATTTGTGGGATTGATGTTTGAGCGATAACGTTATGTGATTGAAAACTTTTTAACTCCACAACTGCATGCTTTGGGCTTGATTAACATTTGGTATCAACAAGACGGTGGCACATCGCATACAGCTGGGATTACTAAGGAATTAGATACTGCGAGCCCTCTTTTCACAACAAGTTATTTCAAGAATATAGTGATGGCCTCCACGATCGCCTGATTTGACTGCTTCGGACTTCTTTTTGTGGGGATATCCAAAAAGCTATAGGTTTATGCAAACAAACCAGAAACTCAAACAACATCTTCGTGATGAAAATAATGAAATACAGCGTGAAATGTGTGAGAATCTAATGAAAAATGTGCTCAAAAGGCCTCGCATACCTTCACGTGAGACACTTTGTACTTAACGAGCAGAAAAATTGGGTTTTTAATCCGTCAAAATCCTTGCCATCCGCTAAAGAAATTCGTGAAATCAAAATAATTAAAAAAACAGTTGAAAAATTAGAAGGAAGCTAAACCGAGTTGACACTTTAAGTGGAATTGCCCAGGACCGATTTTTATTTTAACATAAGTTGGGACTGAAGTTCGAGTTCATAAGTTTGCTTCTTTAACAACCACATATGTATGAACTCGCTGCACCCGGCGTCCTTTTGTTGCCAGCGCCCCTAGGCACATGTCTAGTTTGCCTTTAGGATAATACGCCACTGTCACGTACAATAGCTCTTGAGGCCTCTCCTTCTAAATACATTAACTTGTGAAAGCTGTCAGAACACAATGCGATTTTTTTTTCAATTTCTTTTCCCATTTAAATGTTCATACACCCTCTAACTTCCACTTACAGAAGACTCTCTAAAAACTACTTCACTCATCCCTATTTGAGTTTTTATGAATTTCTAGCAGCGAACGTAATGTCACTGTGTCCATGACAATGCGCTACACAAGTAGCAAAAAAACCTCACCTAACACAGAACGAGCGTGTGGCAAAAACCATCGCCGGAAACAGGCAACCGCCATGCGATATCAATTAGTGACACTGCACCGACAAAACTACCGCACAATTTCCATTTGTACGCTCACTTTGGTTTGCCAAAGGCCAGGTTGCCATTTTCACAAAAAAAAGAGCACACAAACACTCATACGCAGATTCTCGCTGTGCGAGTTTATTCAGCGAGTTAAAATTAAATACAAAAACCCAACAGCAATGATAGCTCTCAGCTTTCATTAATATTTTGTAGAAAAAAAATATAATTTCTTTTTTGTTTTGAGGACATAAACCATATAAAACTCCCACTTCTCGTTTTTCTAAAAAAGCACAACACATTTAACCCTCGAGGATGTGTCGAATGTGTGGCACGTTGGGTTTCATTTTAGCTGGCAAATGCATAAAGTGCGAATTGACCAATGTGTCGCCAGAATGCATTCAGTCAATTTTTGCTTGTTTTAATTTTTTTTCGTGAAAATAGAAGTTCCTGCCATATCGGTTCACCATTGCGTATACGTAACATTTTCCTAAAGTGAACATTTTTTTTTTTTTTTATTTAATTTTTTGCTGGTTGCTCTGTTGGCTGGTGTAATATTTGGCAACTGTAAATGCAAATCGGACATAAATACCATCTAGCTAGACAGAGGTGAGCAGTTAAATTATTTTCCGCGGTCGAGTTGTGAATGTCCTGCAATGCCACGCACACTGTGTCATCCATATCTCTTCTACAGCTACTATGTCTATAGAAAATTTTAGCGTTTCCGGTTGTTTGAATTGAAATCAATTTTTTTTAAATACTAGCTGGATGAATAGAATTTTTGTGTGAGCTCTTATTTTTTTTGTCTTTCAGGATTTTCAATAAATTTAGTTTTCGATTGGTTTCATATGATAAGACCATTTCTAAACGGTCAATTGAACATTTGAAAATATTACTTTATTTATTTTATTTGTGTGTTTTTTCTTTAATTTTTGCATTGAATGGGTACAAGGTGTTGCTAAAAAAATTAACAACAACATCGGAAAGTATAATTGAATATTCTACAATACTAGATTAAGAGATTAAGCTGTGTCAGGAAGTTCAATTATGTCGATTACAAAAATAAAAAAAAAAAAAAAAATGAATAGAACACCTTGAGTCGTCATCAGTGTATCCGTCCGTTTACGAGGCCTGTTGTTGCTTCGCAACTCGATTCTTTTCTACGTGGTCGGGAAGTCACCCCGACGCACAACCCTCAACCTAGAGTACCAGGCACTTGATGTGACTCCAAGTGCAAGAGCAAAAACCGCTACTTTTACGGCTTGAGCTTCAAATAAGTCGAAGTAGCCCGTAAAGGTGTTCACCAAGTAGTTCGCCCTAACTGAACTGGAGCGCCACCGTTGCGTGATTCCAAAGAAGAAATTCATTCGCTGCGCCCTTCGGTGGCAGTGCCTTGGTGGGAACACTCCTTCCTTGTGGGATAATTAGTAGAAACAGCCTACTCCGCTTTGACCAGTCGACCATGGGAGGCCCTTCTGCGAAAACAAGTTTCGCGATCACATAGCTCTAAGCTTTATAGTAGTAGTTACCGTAAGCCGCTCCGCTACGTCAAGGCTTACCCCGTGGAGGGGTATACTAACTGAGATTGCGTTTTGAAAACGTTTTCAAAACAACTGAAGAAAATCTTTCACAAAATGGCCGCAAACTTTGGAAGAATCTACGCGAAGTTGGATTAGGGAAGCAAATATCCTAACTTTGAAATTGATTGCAATGAACTGAACAACTTATTTGTCTCCTCCGTTCCACAACCTTCATCTATGAGTCTACATCAAGACGATATATTTTCTTCTGATCATGTTAATGATTTCAACTTTGCAACTGTGTCTGCCGAATAAGTTGTAGAGAATCTTATTTTATGAAGAGTAACTCTGTGGGCTTACATCCTACCTTCCTTAAAGCAGTAATGCCCGTTATCCTCCCATACATAACATTTGATATCAACTCAGTGTTGACTAAAAGCGAATTGTCATCGAAATGGAAATTTTCCAAAATCATCCCTGTTCCGAAGAACAGAATTGGAATTGAATATCGTCCCATATCTATCCTTCCTTTTTTGTCCAAGTTGATGGAGAAATTGATGCATAGGCAAATAAATCAGTATATTGACAAGAACCAGCTATTATCCCCTAAGAAATCTGGATTTCGGTCTTATCACAGTCCTCCTAGATGTTGTTGATCGGATAAAGAAGGCCATGGTCGATGATAAAGTCACATTCATGATTCTTCTTGACTACTCCAAAGCATTTGATACGATTGACCATAACATTTTATGTAAGAAATTATCCATAAATTTCGAGTTTACTTCTGAAGCATCTTACTTAACAGGGAGGAGTCAGGCAGTTGTTTCTGGGAGTAAAGTTTCTGAATTTATCTCCGTGGTGTTCCCCAAGGTTCTATCGTTGGACCGCTTTTGTTCTCGGCATAATGACATTCCCAGAATAATTAACTATGGGAATGTGCAAATGTTTGCTGATGATGTCCAATACCTACAGAGTTCTGCTCTAGGTCTCATCGAAAACTGTGTAAGCAACATCAATGACGACCTGTCTTCTATTCACAAATGGTCTAATGAACGTGTTTCTTAATCTCCTTAAAAACAAGTGTCTAGTAATTTCAAAGAGTATGATTGACCTTTCATATTTTCCCACAGTGTTCTTTTAATAATGTTCCAGTTGAATACGTCCAGACGGCCAAGAACCTGAGAATCTGCTTCAATAGGACATTGAGCTAGAACGACCGTGTAAACGCTGTGGTTAGAAAGACATATGGCGCACCAAGAACCCTATCGATCTCAAAAAAATTCTCACCAATTGAAACCAGAAACAATGCTAGCTAGTGATGTTGTGTTCAACAATATTATTTGTTATGTCTTTGGACTACGTCGTTACGACCATACCTCAAACTGCTCTTTAGAATTGTACGGTACAAGTTTCATCAATATATTAAACCAAAGAATCTTATATGTTATTTAAAATAATACAGACTAAATTGCCACCTGACTTGTTCAATCATACAGTTTCTATCGTCGAACAGAACCCAACTAATTTCAATTCCAATATTTACTTGTCTCACATCTGAGCGACAGTTTTTTCATTAGTGTTATTCGTCTGTGGAATACTCTACCCTGTGAATGGAAAGAATAGATCAACTTAAATTATTCAAAAAAGAATCTGTTCGAATATCTTTCTAACATTTATGGTCAAATCATTAAATTGATCTTTATGTTCTCAAATCATAAAATTGATATGGTGCGAGTAGAAATAGTTCTATAATTGTTCTTCGTATTTCCTATTCTTCTATCTTTCTCTTCTTTTTTTCATTCTCATCTACTATCTACTTGCTTAACTACCTATTAAAAAATAAATAAATGAGGTCCTAGCTAGAACCTTCTGGTACTCTTAAGAAAACAAGTCTTTGGGGTCCTAGCATGGAACCTTCTGGTACTCTTAAGAAAACAAGTCTTTGAGTGCACATTCTATTAAGCTCAGTTACATCGAAAACCTAAGAAGAGACACCCTGTTGATTCCCAATTTTTGTATTTTTTTCGTTGAAGTCCATTCGCTTGTGATTTCGTTCAAATTGGTTTCCGCTCTCGGTTTAATATCTGTCGTTGATATTGAATTTGAATTTTTGTTAAAAAGTTGGTGAATGCGGTGATTATCACATAATAGGAAATGCTATATTGGCATTTTAGCTACCACCGTCCACCGCACGTCTGGACATTATTATACAAGTCACCTTTTTATACATATGGAGGGTTGTAGTTGTTTAAAATGAAAATTAAATTTTTTAGCTCAATACATCTTCTATTGACAAAACTGGTTGAACACATTTTATTTTATTCAACGGAGGATATTTAATTAGAAAAATAAATTGGACATTAATTTTAAATGAATTTATAATGGATTTTTTGGAAATTTGTATATTTCTGTGCGTGTTGTTGTTATATTGGACTTGTGTGTTTATTTGCACAATTAATTAGTTTGAAAGGGATTTGCTGGAATATAAGCAGGTATGTAGGCACTCGAAAAATAAGGGCGAATGCATTTATTCGTGTTAATTTTTATATGAAATGTGCATTTTTTAAATCGGTAATGCGAATTCAAATTTAATGAAGTTTTAGAGTTTATCCGTTGGTTCAATTCGGATTAAAAGTAGGCTTACGTTCAAATGTGTTTTTTTCGGTTTTTCAAGACTATCGTTTTATTTATTTTTTTTTAATCAATGAATTTCATTTGAATTTATTGAATGAGCGTTTTTAAAGTTACTTACTTAAGGTGGCGCTATGGTCCGTTGTGGACTTGGGCCTCAATCAACAGTCTCTGCCAGCTAGCTCGGTCTTTAGGTAGTCGTCTCCAGTTTTAAACTTCAAGTTGATTGAGGTCTTCTTCCACTTAAGTGCGCCACCTGAGTCGCGGTCTTCCTCTCCTCCTACGTCCCTCGGGAATAGTGTCGAAGGCTTTCCAGGCCGAGCATTGGTGTCCATCCGCTCTAAATGACCGAGCCATCTGAGTCTCTGGACCTTGACCCTTCTGGCTAGGTCCATGTCGTTGTACAACCCGTACAATCCTCTCGAAACAGCCTAAGGCACTTTCATCCGATTTTGTCAAGGTCCATGCTTCTGCACCATACAGCAGGACTGGAATGATAAGGGTGTTGTACAATTTTACCTTAGTTGCTCGAGAGAGGGCTTTTCCACTCAATTGCTTTCTTAGCCCAAAGAAACAGCGATTAGCAAGAGTTATTCTTCGTCTGATCTCGGCGCTGGTGTTATTGCCCGTGTTTATAGCGGAGCCTAGGTAGACAAACTCCTCTACTACCTCGAAGTTATATGCGTCTATTGTGACGTTCTGCCCGAGCCGTCGGTGTTGGGTGTCCTTCCTCGAAGACAGCATAACTTCGTTTTTCCCTCATTTACCGCTAAACCCATTTTTGCCGCTTCTGTCTCAATTCTCACAAAGGCGCCATTGACATCACGCTGTGTTCTTCCGTTATATCAATATCATCGGCGTACGCGAGAAGTTGAACAGATTTTTGGAAGATAGTGCCTCTGGTGTTGACGTTGGAGTTCTGCACTATCTTCTCAAGAACGATGTTAAAGAAATCGCATGACAGTGCATCGCCTTGTCTGAATCCTTTTTTGACGTCGAAAGATTCCGTAAGCTCGTTGCCAACCTTGATGGAGCAGCGTTAGTTCTCCATCGTCATTTTGCACAAGCGAACGAGCTTGGCAGGGACGTCAAAACTAGACATAGCTTTATACAGTTCGTCTCTGTAGATGCATGTCATACGCGGCCTTAAAATCGATGAAAAGGTGGTGGGTATCGATTTGGAGTTAAAACGTCTTGTTCAGGATCTGCCGCAACGTGAAAATTTGGTCGATGGTTGATTTTCCTGGCCTGAAGCCACATTGATAAGGACGAAAGGCTTCAAACGTTCATATATTACAGCAGAGAAGATCTTGTAGGCGATGCTAAGTAGACTTATTCCTTTATAGTTGGCGCAGTTAAGACGATCTCCCTATTTCAGGGTCAGGCAAACAATGCTGATGTTCCATTCATCGGGCATGCATTCCTCTGACCATATCTTACAGATGATTTGGTGCATGCTGCTATCTATCTCGTCGCCTGCTACTTTGGACAACTCAGCAGCTAGTCCATCTGCTCCAGCGGCTTTGTTGGATTTCAGCCGTGATATTGCGGTTTTCACTTCTTCTAGGTCAGTTTCACGGAGTTGTTGGCTATCATCGTGTCCGATGAAAGGCTCCTGTCTGACGGCGGTGGTTTGTTCGTCGTCGCCATTATACAATCTACAGAAGTGGTCTTTCCAAATCCCCAGCATTGACTGCGATTCTACTATGATGTTCCCTTGTTTATCTCGGTAAAACCTCCGAACTTCATTCCTGCTGTTGGCTCTCTCAACATCCTCGATCTGACGCTTCTCATGCTCTTTCTTTTTTCTCCTGAGAAGCCGGCGTTCCTCTTTCCTCTTTCGCTCGTAGAGCTCACCAGCAGCTCTTGTCCTTCTATGCAGGGCCGCATTGTATGCCTCCTGCTTGGCTGCATGGGCCTGTCTGTATTCTTCGTCAAACCAGGGTTTTCGTTTTGGTGGCTGTGTGAAACCCAGCACATTAGGGGCTGCTTTCTTGCAATATCCAAATATCCACTTGAGACTGCTAGTAATTGAAAATCAACATTTTCCCTGACTACTTTCGTAGTCTCAGTTTGCCTTTGTTGGGTTTCCGGTGTAGATTTGCAATTCCGGAAATCTATTTCTCACTATCAAGATGATTTCCTGTTATTGGTTTACATACCCAATATCAAGGCACAAAACCTTCCATAGACCATAGTACCATCTTCTAGTGGCAAAGGGTTACCCCCATAATCATTTTGTCTATTTGAAAAATTACTAAAATGCAAAAATCCAAGGACGAGAATTTCTTTTTCTTCAAAAATTCACCAGCACGACCACCACCGGTGCTCTTATTTACGAGTACGTGTTTCTTCTGTATGCAATTCAACCAAAAAAAAACACACACTTTAAACTAGATTTAACCTGCAATATTCTTCCTGCTGTTCGGGATGCATGAAACATTCAGGAAATGAGTTACGATGACTACTACTACATGAATGACGTATTATACAACCTTACAGTGTAAACTGTAACCATAGCTAAACTGAAAGCACCCATATAACCTTTATTCAGCCAGCGACAAGAGGATATGGTAAAATATGGAATTTTTCCTGAAATCTGAGTTCGTTATACTGTGCATCCTGATGGCAGAGAAGAAAGATGAGAAATGTGTGGATTTTTCTCTTTTTTTTTAATTTTTGTTTGTGTTCTTCTTCAGCTTGACATACTTTGTTTTACACGGGGGAAAATTTTCTATAGGAGTCGTAACAAACTTAAGACTCTTCTTTTACGTTACATTGCTCCGGCGCATTTTCTTGCCTTCGAAAGATAAACTTTGTGTCACTAAAGACAGTCGTACGTTGTTAACTTATCCATATGCCTTACATTACGTGTTTTTTTAAATTTTTAACATTTCATTGCCTTTAAACAATATTTAACGTAACGTTAACGTTGCGTTTCTCTTATGGCTGAAACACAAACAGGTTTTATCTTCGCCTTCGAAGCATATTTAAACTAGAGCATTCGTTTGGAATCACTTTACGTTACATTACGTACGAAACTTGAGGTCGAAGCTTCATTGAATTCCTATGGCCATACTCGTTAATGTTAAGCGAAACCAGGGTCAAAGCATGTTTGTGTTTCAGCAATTAAATCATAATTAAGAAAATTACTTTACGTTACGTTATGCGTTATGTCATTGAACGTCAAATAAATGGACTTCAGAACTTTCTATCCTTTTTTTTCAGTGTCATCCGAGGTTCGCACTTTCAATTTTCTTTTCGTTGAATGAGAGATTATTTTTTTTTTTTTTTGTTATTTTCAATTTCAAACATTTCCGATGGGGTTTGCAATACAGTTTTCATTTTTTGCCATTTGTGCACTTTTAGCTTCTCCCAGCTTCAAATAGTCCACTATTTTCGTTTTTGCGCTAGCTTTAGTCTTGGTCTTTATTCCAGGTTCATATTTTAATACACTTAGGATGTTTCATCCTGACAAAAGCTGTTCTGGGAATTACATACAAAACAAAAATTGGATGAAAGGATGTTTTTCATCGCTCTGAACTAATGTGATAATTGCTATTGCCTTGTGCTTGTGTGTTGCACTGTGCAGAGTTTATGTGGTCAGTTTCCGCTACTGTTTTTGTTTGGTTGTTTTCTTTTTTTTTTTGGCTTTTGCTTCGAAGAAAAAGAGGTTTGTTCGAAATGGATGTAGTGTGTCTGCAGGTGACTTGGTTTGTTTTTTGTTTTTAATATCGAAAATGAACCAATTCAAAGCAGAAAGTGCGGGTTAATGGAGCTGAAGGTAGATATGTCTTAGAAAAAAATTTAAACTTATCTAAAAAAGTGTTTTTTTTTTTTTTTTAATAATTTGCACACACTAAAGGGGCTTTTTATACCCTTATCATGCCAGAGACGCAGTGAGCGCATTAAGAAATAAGAAAGAGGTTGGAAAGTAAGTGTCGGTGTACATTGGTTTTGAATTAATCAACATTGCAATGACTGGGAAAGACAGGTTCCACATTCGCGTAGTACGGCTAAAGAACTATTCTCTATACTTAAGAGTACGTCCGAAGTTGGGCTCGAGGGTAAACTGATGGGCATTCCTGGAAGCGCGGGTATTACGGTTGAAACGTTTAAGAGGAGGAATGCAACTGGTTATTTCTCTAGAGCACTTACCGCAGAAGTAACGATAAAACAGAGGGAGAGAGAGACACACGAAACGTTACGACACTGGCCTAAAGGAGTGAATGAATCAGTGATGTCTCTATCACCGATCATTCTTACGGCACTTCTTTGTATACCATCCAAGAGCCTTAAGTAAGTTACTGGAGCACCAGCCCAAAGAAGGGAATTGTACTCAAGCTTTGGACGGATATAGGTTTTATAGATAACAGCCAGATCAAACGGGGAGAAAAATTTCTTGCACCGTCTTAAGAAACCCAAACATCTTGCGGCATTTTTGGCGACATCGCGTAAGTGCTCGTGCCACAAGAGGTGTTCAGTGATTCTCATACCAAGAATCTCCAGATGTTCGGTTTCATTGATGCAAGTGGCACTCATGGACAGTGGCTAGGGGGGTATATCTCGCTTCAACGATACAAGGCATCATTGGGTTTTGGAAGCATTAAACTCTACGTGGTTTTTAAATCCCCATTGTACAATGCTGTTTTAGTCAGATTTAAATGGGCTTATCATATTTAGCCGTTGCAGTTCCACATCCGAAGAGGAGGGATGTGAGTCTGGAAACGAATATGAAGAGCTAAGAGTACTATCGTCAGCGAAACAATGAATTGGATTAGAAGTAACAGACAAGAGATCATTTATGAAAATGAGAAAGAGGGTCGGAGACAAAACGGAGCCCTGAGGCACACCAGCATTTATTTTTTGGGTTTCAGACTTGAATCCATCCAATACAACTTGTATTGAACGGTTCGAAAGAAAGTTTCTAATCACACGAAGAAGGGATTCATCGATACCGAAGGCACGCATTTTCGATAAGAGCAAGATGCCAGAAATGCCTTTGAAATATTAAGTGCAACAATCTTACTTTCTCCAAAACGATGGAAAGATTTGTTCGGTTCGGTGAGATAAACCATCAGATCACCAGTTGACCTGTTGCTGCGAAAGCCGTCCATTAAGAAGCTTTCGGTCTTCGAGATATTTCTTGAGCTGATAGCTTATCAGCATTTCCATGACCTTAGAAAGAAGAGACGTACGTGCAATCGGACTATAACTGGAGGGAGAAGAAGATTCGCCTGTTTTTGGAATTGGCTGGACAGCGTGGAAGAACATCTCTTTAGAATAATAGCAGGGATACCATCCTGACCAGCGGATTTATGTATGTTGAGATATTTTAGGACTCTCGCCGCAGCACGAGTGCGGAAGAAGATTTGTCCCATGGAATCATTGACTTACTTCATGCTCTCTTAATTTAAATATGTGTTTTCCAATCAAGTAAGCAGTCATATTGAATACGAACAAAATGACAACAAGTTTTACTCTTGCGACGTTCAACTTGAATACTGCTTCATGATGAACTTTTGACATAAACGATGTGCTAAAATGTTCAAAGTCAAATCAACATTTACGACAGTTTTCTCATATGTGCATAAATGAAACATGTCTAGTGTTCCCTCAGTATTAAACTCGAATTGTAGAGTTAGCGAAAATTTTAATATACCTTGTTCAGAATGAGAACTCAACACGTTTCACAATCTTCAACAAAAATGAAATTACGATCAGTATAAAACCGATAATACTTTCAAACAAACATAGTAGTCATAACAACGACATCGCACATGCCCATAAAGTCGTACCTTAGTGTTAAAGTTTTTACGCTGCTTGAGTTAATAAACAGAATTCCTATTTTCACGATTCTTGTTCCAGCAACGGTTTTATGTGCAACCATAAAAAGAAGGAATGTCTCACTTCTTAATTCATACTTCAAACAGCTTTTACCGCTCATTTGAGTGATTGATGTCCTGTCCGCCACCGTGCGTGTATTCAGGTTCTCATCATCTCATCATCTTTTTTATACCCTTCTCCTGATATATTAATACCCTTGTAAGCGTCTTAGATTTCATCCATCATTTTTGCAGTTTTTAGTTGACGGACAAAGAAAATGAAAGACCTATAAAATGCAAAGTTACCAACGAGAGCTTCTTTTCAAGGTACAAAGTAAACAATAAAAGTAAAACGAAACCGCGCTCCTGTCTGGTACTTATTTTGGATTTTAATTAGATTTATCCACCTCGAGCAAAACGACAAAAAAAAGATCCTTTCTCTACATTCTCATAGTCCGACAGAGGACAAAATGAGAAAAATGGTTGGTTGGTGTATTTTATTACCAAAACTCGTTTTGTCGTCATTCTCTTTGTGTCGGTAGACTTCTACAAAAAAAAAAAAAAAAAAAAAACAACTGAAACTTAAATCGCAATTAGCAAAGTTAAGTCCTTTTTGCCTGGCCAAGTTTATTATTCTGCGGCATTTGTACTTAATGCGTATCAACTGAATGAGTTTTGACGATGCTGCTGCACTTTTCTCTATGGCCCCACCACCGACCGGTCTGTTACAATCCCAATTGTCATCCCCAATGGCTTTGTCGTTTGGTGCTGTGTCGACTCGGCGAACAGAGTTCATTTTCTTCTAGAAAAGAGCAACAATATCTGCATTAAAGGAAACGGAGAGAAGACGTCTCACACATCTCTACCTATATTTGAAGGTTTTATTGCAAATCGGGACTGGACTGGGTTTTTTATTCTTTTAGAAATGTAAACCCTTTTGACCCACTTGTTCTTTTCTTTTCATGTGGATGCAAAATTCTGCGCATAGGGCTTTGTGGAACGTATTTGGTTGTTATGATCGATTACATCTGAAGAATTCTTCAACATATGAATAGTATTGAAAATACAAGAAGATCCTCTTTTAAGGTTGTTTTTCATACGTTCCACATGTTCCACATAGTTTTCTATGGCGAATTAGTCACCATCCTGGTCAAGTCAGATGAACAAACTGTGGAGCGTATTGTAATGAGATATAAGGGCGCCGATGAAGGAATACAGCCCCAAAATTTCCGACGAATGCCCTTAGTTGACCACACCAAATTGTTGAAATTGTTAGTCGTCTTTTCTCTTTCTCTCCTTCCTTCGCTCCTCTTTTGGGTGTCGCCACTCACCAGTGAAAGTGATTAATAAAAACGAATATTTGCAGGCTGTTGACATATGGCCACAATAGCCCTACCATCCACTCATTTCAGCCATTGTTTATAACCCCATGGAATCATAATTAATATTCCCAGGACCATGGAGAAGATAATCATTCCCGCCCGGTCACACCCCCGAACGTCTTCGAAACGAAGGAAAAGTTGGACGATGATGGCGACGACAGACTCGACTACAAGGACCAATTCGATTCGAGTAGTTGGGTTTTGTCATTTTGTGTTCCACAAAATATTTTCCATTAATGTTTCGTTTTGTTCCTTGAAGGGAGCAACAATAAAATTGTTGATGGAATGCCGTTCGTCCTAAATCGACCAAAAACAAAGATAGGAACAATAAGGGGGCTGACTGGGGTCCACAACTAAATACTTGGTTAGATCACAATGGTTCAATGCGGTGAAAAAGGAATAAGTTATGGCCACTTCCGATTTTATTATCACAGTTATTTTCTAATTAATAGCAAATTATTTCTATTCTCTTGTTGTTGTTTTTGTTTTTGTTGCCTCTAATGATTTGGAGGGATTGTTAAATTAGAAGGCGTCTGTATATTGACTGTACAGATGGCCCACGTTGTTATTTTAATTCTTAATGGCTTTTGGAGGAATGCTTTTTCACAGTTCTTATGAATGTCGACTATGTGTTTGTCTGTGGGGATGTGTGTGTGTGTGTGCAGATGACGGAGGCTTAATTAAACGATAACTAAAATCGACCATCATGAATCATTCGGAATGATTAAATTGGCAAAAATTAATTGAGTTACTGATTATAAATGAAATAATTGGTAATTTCTGATAATGGACTTGGTGTTTAGAGTTAAATATTTCCTTTGTGTTGATTTGAAGTTTTGGAGAGGTTATTAAGGACTTGGTGGGAAATTCTGCAAGAAATAACGCTCGTTAGTGTCAACTAGAAATCAAATTAATTGTCAGTAATTTTGACAAATGAACTTTAAACTTTCTAGATGGTATGTAATTGCATTACTGCTTTTGATTCAATTATGAATCATTTGCCCCCAACCTATTAGGGACTCCTTACTCCTCAGTCCTTCTTATTGTTTATAATTTGATGTCGCTTTTTAGATGTTAAATATTCCTTATTCATCCTTCTTCTTAAATCAACCTACGTTCTTTTATAGGTATTAAATTATCTAGTTTTAAAAGGGAGCATGAGAAGCGTGCGATCGAGGAGATAGAGGGATGTCACAAGAGGAACGAGGTTCAAAATTTCTACAAAAAGCTGAAACAAACCTCCAGGGCTTATACACCCCGAACTGAAGCCTGTAGAGACCATCATGGGAACATCGTAGTAGAACCGCAGTCAGTGCTGAGGATATGGAAAGACCACTTTTCCAAGCTGTATAATGGCGATGACGACCAAAACTCCGTCAGCAATACAGAACCATTCAATTTGGGTGCAGAAGGCCAACAATTCCACCCACCCGGCATGGACGAAGTGAAGAAAGCGATATCTAAACTTAAGTCGAACAAAGCCGCTGGAGCAGACGGGCTAGCCGCCGAACTGTACAAAGCAGTCGGAGATGACTTGGATAGGAGAATGACCCAGCTAATCTGCAAAATTTGGTCGGAGGAAAGCATGCCCGATGAATGGAACCTCAGCATCGTATGCCCGATCCTCAAAAAAGGAGATCCTCTGAACTGCACCAACTACAGAGGTATAAGTCTCCTTAACATCGCCTATAAGATCTTTTCTGCCGTGCTGTGTGAACGTTTGAAGCCCTTCGTCAACAACCTGGTAGGTCCTTGTCAGTGTGGCTTCAGACCCGGAAAGTCCACCATCGATCAAATATTCACCCTACGGCAGATCTTGGAGAAGACCCAGGAACTTCAAATCGATACCTACCATCTTTTCATCCAATCTATATAGAGCTAGAGCAATGTCTAGTTTTGGCATCCCAGAAAAACTCATCCGTCTGTCGTAAGATGACAATGGAAAATTCACGCTGTTCCATCATGGTCGAAAAAAACCTAACGGACGCTTTTGATGTCACAAAAGGTTTTAGACGAGGCGATGCGTTGTCATGCGATTTTTTCAACATCATTCTTGAAAAGATTGTGCAAAGCTCCAACGTCAACACCAGAGGCACAATTTTTCAAAAGTTATACGTCCAGCTACTAGGATACGCAGACGACATTGACATAATTGGAAGAAAACAGCGTGATGTCAGTGGAGGGTTTGTGACTCTTGAGACGGAGGCCAGTAAGATGGGTCTAGCGGTTACCGAGGGTAAGACCAAGTTAATGCTGTCGACAAGAAAGGACAACTAACATCGACGTCTTGGAGCAAACGTCAACATAGACAGATTTAACTTCGAGGTAGTTAAGGACTTTGTCTACCTGGGATCCGCTATCAACTCAGACAACAACACCAGTGCTGAAATCCAACGAAGAATCACTCTTGCCAATCGCTGCTACCTTGAACTTAGAAGGCAATTGAGTAGTAAAGTCCTCTCCCGAGCAACTAAAGTGACACTCTACAAAACACTCATCATCCCGGTTCTCATGTTTGATGCAGACATGGACTATGACAACATCTGATGAAAACGCTGCTTTGAGAGAAAAATTCTTGGAGTGATTTTTGGTCCTGTCTGCATTAATGGAGAATGGAGACGAACATTCAACCAAGAACTGTACGAGCTGTACAGCGACACTGACCTAGCTAGAAAAATTAAGGTCCAACGACTTATATAGTTGGGTCATGTTGAGCGAATGGAAAATAATGCTCCGGCTCGTAGAGTCTTCGAATCCAATCCGGAAGGACGTCGCAGAGGAGGAAGACCGTGACTATGGTGGAGCACACAGGTGGTAGAGGACCTGAACCAACTTGGCGTGCGAAACTGGAGACAGTTAGCCAGTGACCGAGCTGACTGGAGAAGTTTATTGGGTGAGGCCCTGGTCCGACCTGGACTGTAGCGCCACCATAAGTAAGTTAGTAAGTTTTAAAGGACTTTCAAGAATTTAAATTAAGGGTAGGTACTTCCAAATACTTTCACAATTTTCGTTTTCTCTTTCCATTTCTTCAGTGCGTCTAGAAAGTATTATTTCCTTGCATAGACAATCAATTTTCAGCGCTTCAGTCCGTTGTGGACATGGGCCTCAACCAACAGTCTCCGTCAGCCAGCCCAGTCCCTTTCTTACCTTTCTAGTCTTGTCGCGGTCTTCCTCTGCTTCTCCCTCGGTAATCGCGTCGAAAGCTTTCGGTGCCAGAACATTGGTGTCCATCTTATCCATATGACCAAGCCATCTCAGTCGCTGGACATTGGCTCCTCTCTGGCTACGTTCACCTCATTTTACAGCCTGTAAAGCTATAGCTGTTGAATCTTCTTCTTCATTTTCCATTGATGCACATAGAGCCATAAATAACCCGATGAACTTTCCCCACGAAACAGCCTGTGGAACTCTTATCCGAATTTGTCAGTGTCCATGCCTCTGCATCTGCACCATACGGAAAGACAAGGATGATGAGGGTGATAAGTGTTTTTGTTGATCGAGAGAGGGCTTTACCACTCAATTGCGTTCTGAGCCCAAAGCTGGTGTTATTGCCCGCGTGTAAATGTTTACCCCTTTGCATATGCAATATTACCTTGTCCAATATTTTTCTCTGCAAAGTGGAACATAGGCTGCAAAGTGGTGAACTACGTGAAGAGTCCTTCCTTTTTTCTTCTCCCTCGGAATATTAGAAAAGACCACCTCGCACACACACCAGTAGAAAAATTCGCTCCAAAATAACTTCATTCAAGTAGAGCAGCCCTTCAATCTAACGAGTAAAATGACATGAGAGTGTTTTAAGGGAAAACTAAAATAAACGCTATACACGCATGGTGGCACATCACATCCACATCAACCACGGATGAAAAATCTTTCTATGGCACCTCCACTTTCCATTGTCTTGATGATGCTGCTGTTACTGATGATGCCAAGGCACGCCACGCCACGAGGGAGGAGACAATTTTCACTCGTATAAAATTCCTACGTGCTCTGTTCTACCAACATCGCACAAGCAAGAAATTGCATACCAAAGATAGCTTAAGAATGTTGCCATCTTCTCATTTTTTTCAAAACATGGAACAAAAAAGCCAGCAGCGTGTGGCTCCTAGATATAGTACATCCTTCTTATACTGGAATGCGTGCTATAAGCTATACTGTAAATTTGCATTTCAAGACTTGGCGGTGACACACTCGAAGGCAAACGTTGTGGCAAGGAACGCAGCTCATGTCGCTTCATATTCTCCAACAGCCAGCAGCTCTAAGTTTGTGTCACCGAGGAACTGATCTAAGTATCATAGCTTCCTTCTTCTTATGACTTCATTTCGCTCTAGATAAAGCACAAGAGAGTTTGAACAAAAAAAAAAAAAAATAAAAGGGGGAAAGACAAAAATTTCTGTGGCACTTGTCAGCTAAAAGCCAACATCAACTCGAAACCATAGGAGTTACCTGGTGCTGGAGTGCGACTAGAAGCAAAAGAGAGAGCGTCACTTTCAGACATGGTGTTGCATGGTTCGGTAATCTATAGACGTTGATTCATGACGATGGTAGGTTTAGTGGCATCAACACTTGGTTAACACTCGAGACCAATGTGTCTTGATGAGTGAAGTATCACTGAAACGCATTCTCTGTGTGGGATCTGATTGAATTTAGCTCTTTTCTTCTTTTCGTTATTCTTTCGGGGAAGCTGGAATGGGGCAATGACTTGTTCAAGAGTTCAAGAGCGTTAAGGATATAAAATGGGTCTCCTTATTTTGAAAGAATTTTAATATTTGATTTTAATTCAAGTTAAGTTTTAGCTGGCTGATATCCAATCCAGAATTCAAAAGAATGTGTTCAGGAGTAGTTGGCGCCCCAAGACTGAGAAATTTCCTCTCCAAGCCTGCGTCATTCCTCGCTGATTGTAGAGCTTCCTGTATAGCAAAGACAACCGATATTGCCATGCAAATTGCAGGTTCCCCAGCAGCTACAAAAAAATCCTTTAAGCTATCGAATTTGATGTCGCCTGTAATACTCACTTTTTGATCCCATAAAACCGGCAGGATTAGGACTTTTTTGTACGAGCTCAATTCGAAAATCAATAGGAATATCCTTGCATCCTGGTGGCTTGTAATTCCAAGTTCGATTGGTCAATAGCTCTCCACTCTTTTTGTCGTAAACTATTTGCTCTGTCAAATAGTACCCCAGACCCATGACAAAAGCCCCCTCGATCTGACCAACGTCTATAGCTGGATTAAGACTCTCTCCCGTGTCCTCGAGAATATCAACTCGATTAACTAGAAGATTTCCAGTAAGAATATCAACCTCGACTTCGGTCAGGGAAATGCCGTAAACATAGTAGGCTTCCAGGTCTCCACTTTGGAATTGCTCGCTAGCGATTAGATTAACTCCATTGATGTGAGCTTGTTCGACCAAAGTTTCCCAATTGTATTCATCAAGCGTCTGCCGTATCGGGTTTAAACGTTCCAAAAGTACATCACAAGCCTTCCGAATTGCCTAGAAAGAGAGACAGAGCCATCAAAGAATATTGTCAAAGGAGCAGTTTTTTATTACTCACCATACAAACACATTCCGATCCAATTGAAGCTCCTGTGAATATTGCATTGGCCCCATTAATAGTACTCGAGCTCTCGATTCGAACCATTTCAACTGGTATATCCAGCAAATGCGAAGCCACCTGAGCGGCCTTGGTATTCAAACCCTGTCCCATTTCGATACCACCATGTGAGATCACAACCGTCCCATCGGCATGATAGATCGCCACCGTTGCAGCAAACGGTGCAAAATGTATCACGTGGAATTGCATAAACGAAAGACCTAGACCTTTCTTTCGCCATCGATTCTCTCGGTTGAAGCTTTCGATGTCCAACCTTCGTTCTCTATATTTTGAGGTCTTGACGAATTGTTCGATCAAACCTCGAATTTTGTGATCCTGGGCAATGTTCTCCAGTCGCACATCAACTGGATCACGACCAGTTTCGAAGGCAATGTGTTCCATGATAGTTTCGGTCATTGCAAAACCTTCCAAAGTTGCTGGACCCCTGCACCAAGTGTGACTCGGAGTGTCGGTAAGAACGATTTTGCCATCACTCTTATAATTGTCTTTGAAGTTGTAGCAACTGTACAATGATGGTGGGGTGAGCACTGCAATGGCATTCTCACTTGGTATATAGCCTGCGTCTTCAAAGAATCGATTTTCCAGTGCCAGCACTTTCCCCGCTGCGTCAGTATAAAAATCGTAATAGCTATAACAAGCCCAACGCTTTCCAAGCGATCCCATCATTGACTCCAGGCTTTGAACAAATCGCACCGGCCGGTTCAGTTTGACAGCTGCTAGAGCGGCAGCACAGGCTACATGATTGCCTCTTGTGATTTTAGTCCCAAAAGCTCCTCCGAGTCGACGGACTTTCAGCTGGACATCACTGATATTCATCTGGACGCATTTGGCGATTGCACATTGTGTCAAGTCCATCCATTGGGTTGAGGAGTATACATCTAGCTTACCACCTTCGATCGGAACTACGACGGTAGTGTGCGGCTCCATTGTGAAGTGATACTGTTGACCCAGTTTAAGACAGCCGGTTCCCGAAACCGGAGCTGGTGAAGTTAGATAAATTTCCTTGATTGGAGACACAAGAGCTTCCGAAATTCGTTCATCTTGGTTGGCTTCTATGACCTCTTCCATGTTGGTGTAGATTTTTGGGTTTTCATCGGAATAAGTTATGTGAACCTTTGTAGCTGCAAAGTTCGCCAGATCATGACTTTCAGCTACAACCATTCCTACTGGTTGGGTGTAATATTTGATCTTGCCCGAACAGAAAATCTCCTCATCATGCAACATTCCAAAGAAAGACGGCGAAGTATTCACGAAAGAGTTTACACCCGGGATATCTTTGGCTCCGAGAAATCCCACAACTCCAGGAATCTTGAGAGTGCCTGAGGGGTCGATTTGCATAATCTCCACACCAACTTTCGTCGCATTGACAAAGGCAC
Organism: Sphaerophoria rueppellii; assembly: GCA_920937365.1. Classification (NCBI taxonomy): domain Eukaryota; kingdom Metazoa; phylum Arthropoda; class Insecta; order Diptera; family Syrphidae; genus Sphaerophoria; species Sphaerophoria rueppellii. The sequence continues at coordinate 71,264,228 of CAKKXW010000004.1, read as the reverse complement.
ACCAAACTTGTTTCGGGAGAGTTGGAACATCATTCATGTATTGTGCTTCGCCCGAACACTGAATCAAGGCTTCAAGCTTTTTCATTGGCTGTTTGATTCGTTGGTTCCCAGAGGGAGTTTCGTATATCTGTTTTCCAGTGGATAGGGGGCGTTTGAGTATGTCCCGACCACTCACCAAACTCGAGTGCAGTCCATTCTTTGGCGCTATGGAGAGAATGAACTTGTAAAACAGTCCACAAGCTAGTTTCCTGCGGTACTCTGCTGACGCATCAGGAGCGACGAAATCTGGTTCAATTTCCGAATGTAAGGTTTCAAAAATCAAAGTGATGCTCTCGTTTGAAAACAAATCGTCCAATCCGATGAGGAGTTTTTCGACTGATTTCGCATGGACAAAGTTTTCATTGATGCCTCCAAAACAAATTCTACAGTTGACAATTTTTCTGCTATTTGGTCGAAGTTCAATAAAAAAAGCAGAGTTGACATATGCATGGGCGTTTTGGGCTCGTGGCATGATCTTAAAACAAAAAACTAGTTTTAGGGAAATGCTGACAAAAGGGGAACTTCGAATTTACCTTGTAAGATCTAAAAATGAACCTTTCCTTTGGGTAGGCCTGCAATCGGAATGCAAGAATTACTTTCCCCTTCATACTCTGCTCCAAAAATTCGCTTAAAGTCACCGCAGTGGCTTCGTTTAGATCTCCCAACATAACAATAACGTTCAGAGCCTTGAACGTTATAAAAATGTCGGAAGGAAATTCGGGATGAGAATGCTTAATCATTAAATTACCAGCGAGTGTTCCCATCTAAGACAAAAGAGAAAAAGTGTTCCAATTTTATCAAAAGTCTCCAAACGCTACTCTTTTCATGACATCCCTGTTCTTTCTTTTAAAACTTAACTCTCTGAAAATAAATTGTCGGCACTGTCTCTAATGTTTAATTATTTTACAACTCGTCATATCAATTTTATGATACTTTTTGTGCGTGCACCTAACCCATCTTTACTTTTCTAACACTTGCGTTAAATTTATAGCTAATCTAACTCTAGTACTAAAGCTCTTTAAATAAATAAATGGGTACTTATTGTCTGAATCACAACAGTATAAACATTTAATCAAACCTGGCAAACAGACATTTAATCTTCATTGCCCATGCCTTGACTTGCCTTCCGACTTGACGTTGAAAAAAAACTCATTACATTTTCAGAATTACAAATAAATTACTCACATTTCTCACAGGCACATTCGCAATCAAATCAAAATGGTTGTACAGCTCCTGACAATACTCAAAACCTGGCAATTTCGCCGCTTTTTCAAAGACCTCCATAGTTTCAGTGAGTGTCAAATTCGCCCCTAACGTCAGACAATCTTGTTCAATTCTATAGTTTCTCAAACTTGTCAAATTCACATCAATGAAATTTTGTTCATCTCCCGAACGACGATAAACCCCATGTGCAGTATTGCCAGCAACCATCATATACTGTTGATTACCCTCATTCAAGACGTGACAAATTTTGAACAATTCCATCAAACTTCTTGGCCAATACCATTTGCTTCCATTTTTATAAGTCACAGGCTTTCGGGTCTTATCACAAATTCCATTACACTCAGTGGCAGATTTTGGACACTTTTGAGGAAGATCTTCAATATCGTTCCATTCGACGATTCCATCACAATTTTGAGAATCTTTGCCAAAAGATTTCATTGCATCCAAAATCGGTCGATATCCTGTGCAGCGGCAGATATTTCCCGCGAAAGAATTTTCTATTTCGGCCATTGTCAGCTTATTTCCCCTGGACTTGAGTAGGCTGAACATGTTCATGATCATGCCCGGGGAACAATACCCACACTGACTGCCATTGAAATTGGCCAATTGAGTTTGAATGGGATGGTAGCCATCGATTTTGTTGCCGATTCCTTCGATTGTCGTTATTTCCCAGCCATCACAGATGTTCACCAATGTTAGGCACTGTAAACACAAAAATTGAGGGAAGTCTTTTCATTGTATTTCAAGTGAATTGATGGTAAAATAACTTTAAAAGTGAATTTTTATTTCACTTGTGAAATTTTTTTCGCAGGAAAAATTTTATTTCAGCGAAATTGAAAATCTATAATTTTTCACTTCACATCAATGCTTACCGAGTTCACCGCCAGTATTTGTCCATCTGGTTTCTTTACTGTGCAGACACAAACTCCACATCCTCCTTCGAGGCACATAAATTTCGTTCCTGTAAGTCCGGCATGTTCCCGAATAAAAGTATTGAGCGTTATGTCAGGAGGAAGACCACTTAAATTCACTTGAGAGAAAAAGCACATTAAAGAGGAATATTAACAAAACTTGCTAATTAATTTTACACACGTCTAACCTTCAAACAGCTCTCTATTTACTCTGAACTCTATCGACATAGTGTTGATTTGTTAACATTGAAATAATTCTAAGGTATTGCGATTGGTGCTTCGTTGTGATCTGTACCGCGAACGTTCAGAGTCTTTCAACAACTGAACTAGGTACTTGAAAGAAGGTTTAAATGTGAACATCACAATTGTTAAGTTTCATTTTCTGTTGTCATTCAACCTGAGTCTTGGCCAATTAACTTGTCATTATAAGAAAAAATTGCTGGGTTATTGGAGCTTTTTTTTTTTTCCTAACAGCAACCACGACGCACGAGACACGGCAGGTTTTAATGCAGCTTTGTTGACATAACTTCGCAAATTCGCATCTTAATAGCAAGATGTTTTGTTCAAACACCAATTCCAACAATAACATATTTGAAAAGGTAATAATTCAGAGTTATTTCTGTCTTGTAGTAAAAAAAAAAAGAAGTAAAACAGTTTGTGTAATGTTTTAGCGAGTAACACAGTGAATCCATAAATTTCAAACAATAAAAAACCAATCAAACAAATTGCTCTCCACTTTCCAGTCGATTAAAACTTCTCAATGGCCTGCTCCATCAAAAAGGGACGATAACTCATCAAAACCAGAAAATAATTTAAAATTAAGGGCAAGTTGAACGTTTATCTTCATTATTTTAAGAAAAGGCACCTTAAGTGTTTGCTCCAAGAAGAATTGTTCTAGCGAAAAGATCTTCGGCAATCAATCAATTCGAAGTACAACCAGCTAAAAATCCAGCCGGATATCCACATCATCACACGTGTGCAAGATTGCAGTCACAAATCAACAACGAAAGTCTAATTTGCATATAGTACATACTTTTCCATTGTCTGTTTGTTTTTAGGGCCGCTGGTGCTTCTGCCGGCCCATTTCGCTTAGTTAAGAAATAAGAAATCAAATCAAAATGCTTTTTTTTGTTCATTTTTCGCTTCCGTTGTTTCTGGTAAGCCTGGGTCCTTGTTGTTCAGATTGTAGATTTATTTTCAAATAGTAAAAAAGTCTGGGAGAAACGTTGAGCACACTGATAAAAATTTAGGGAAAAAATGTAGATGCTTTATGTTTGCATCTGTCACTGTCGTCTATATTCTCCTCGCCAATTCAAAATAGTTGTAAGGTCTTTTTTTCACCACCTTTTATCATTCCAAAAGTATTGTGTTGAATTTAGGTACAAAATAACGAGATCTGTCACTTTATTCACCACACTTTCTACTGTCACTTCATATACTCAACACACTTTCACATATCATTTACTAAATTCATGTTGGTTTTTTTTTTTTTTTATTGTTACTTAAATAATTCTTCAGCCTTTGGTGAAATTTGATTCAGCTCCTACTCATACACATAAGCTGCAATTCCTGTCATCTGAATTCACCACAAAAACGTCAAAATTCAATCAGAAAATGTAAGGTAAGTTACTGAATTCAACAGCTCCTTACCATTGATCGGACAATTTGACACACAGACACAAATTTTACCCTCGAAAATTTGACATTCTCCAATTCACCTTTTAATTAAACAAAAAATTTAAACTCAATCTAAATAATTTCTTCAGCGTAAATATTTTTTGTCTGCTGCTCGGCAATCTCAAACTCTCCCTAAATCGAGTCAACTCCATTAGAGATTTGCAATCTGCTGAAGTTGATTTCTTTTCAAAAGCTGCGTTCCTCGCCACCGGGGAATCCGGTTATGAATGCGTTTCCGTTTCCCTAATTTGATTACCGATACTACTTCATTCTGTGGATTTATAGTATAGTTTGCTTTTTGCATATGTATAAGGACTTTTTTTCTGGGTGGAGGCGCAGTGAGGAGAGTAGTACATAAGGGTGTAATGTCTAAATTTTGTACCAAGCAAAATCTTTCCAAATAAAAAATAAAAATTCCACAAAAATCCTTTGGGAATGTTTTGTGCCTTTTTTTTGTAACTTTCGCGTAGCTACCTAGCCTGGCTATTCGTTAGATTTGTTTTTTTTTTTTGCGATTCACGAACGGAACACGTTTATAAACGCAATTGGTTAGCAATCAACGGGGTCTTTGTTATTTTACTTTTTCCATTGCCCGACCATTTCGAGCTTCTGAGGCAGCAAAGGAGTAATATGCCGGATGCGATGCAGCAAGATTATTTTTGGGGATGATGCTTTTTTGTACTTTGGCAAAAAAAAAAAAAATGGGGCAGGTTTTAGGAAGACCATAATCAAATTGGCAGGTAATAAATAGAACAAACGAAATTTATGAATGCATTGTGCCTAAAGGAAGCGGACTGAGATTGTTTGGTTTTGTTTTGTTTTTTAAGCTTGAAGGATTGCTTGAGTGCGTGGGTACGAAAAAAATTCAATTTTGATTTGTTTGATATTTGGAAACTGATGCTGTAATAGAAGCATGTTTTTGCGTTTGCACACTCACGTACCTCCTCTGCGGATGTGGAACTGCTACGGCAAAATATGATGAGCTCATTAAACTCTGACTTAAACAGCATTGTACAATGGGGAATCAAAATGTAGAATTTCAAATATCTTTAGCGCAAACAAAAGCAAGAAAATAAAATAAACGACTTATTTCGTTGAAACAATATTAATGAAACATAAATTTATTTAAAACATTTTCGGTTTGACAAAACTCACATTGAATGATAGTTTTCTTTGCAAGATCACGGATCATTTTATCTTTTGTATCAATATGGTTGGTTTTGTACGAAAACTTGCTATCACGTACTTACTCAATACATCCTTGATTGTCTTCGTAGATTCTAGTAGGCAAATCAATCTGTCCATGCATCTCAAACAATAGTTGCCTCAGCCATTTTACTTCTTTTGCTGCCACTGATACTGATATAAACCCAGCCTCACAAGTTGATGTTGCTACCATACTTTGTTTTTGACATGACCAGCTAACCGTTCCTCCATTCAAGAATATAATTCTCCCACTGTTTGACTTTCTATCTATTCGGTCATCAGCCCATGTAGCATCAGCGTAACCAATCAGTGATAAAGTTGATTCCAATCATCTGTAGTTGATTTTTAAACCCTTTGTGCCAAAATACTGACAGTTGCTGAAATGTCAGGTCTCGTGTTAACTGACAAATAAGTAATCGTCCAATTAATTTTCTATATTTCGTGTTATTTTCGAGTTCTGTTGACGGTTTTCTTTTTGCATAGTTAACTTCTGATGGTGTTTTAGCCTCCTTTGCATCTATCAGGCCAAATTCTGATGCAGTTCTCTTGATATAATTTGATTGACATAGTTGGAAATTTCCATATGAGTCTCTGCTTACTTCCATACCCAGATAATGTTTAATTTCGCCCAGATTTTCCATTTTAAATTTTGACTTGAGAATAACCTTTTGATCAATTGTCATACAAACCATGATAATATCATCCACATAGACAATAATGTAGCAGTAGCCGTTTTCGATCATTTTTGAATACATGCATGGATCACTGTAGCTCTAATTAAAGTTCCCTTCAATCAACACTTCATGTAACGCATTGTTCCATGCTCTTGCGGCTTGCTTTAGTCCGTAAATGCTTTTCTTTAATAATCAAACTTTTGATTCATTGTTACTTTTGAATCCCTTTGGTTGTCGCATGTAAATTGTTTCACTTAATTTCCCATTCAGAAAAGCTGTTTTAGCGTCTAAGTGGTAAACAATCATCTTTCTTTTTGCTGCTACTGAAAGTAAAGTTCTTAATGTGGTGTGTAACTTAACAGGTGCAAAAACCTCATCATAATCTTCGCCATATTTTTGCGAATAACCTTGCGCTACATACCTTGCTTTGTACCCTTTGTACCATTCAATTTCACCGCTTGAATTTGTTTTTATTTTGAATACCCATTTACCTCCAATGGCTGTTTTAACTTTTGGTAGATCGACCAGTTCCCATGTCCCATTTGATTCGTGAGACTCAATCTCCTCCTGCATTGCAATGAGCCTTTTCATCACTCTCGATAGCTTCAGTGTAAGTCTTTGGTTTAATCACTTCTTTTGCCATAAATATTCCGCATATCCGTTTTTCTGTTTCAGCTTCATTTTGAAAACGTTTTGGTGGAATTCCCTTATTTTTTCGCTCTGAAACTGTATGTAATTATCTTTTGGCAGTTCTTGAATGTCTTGATTGGTGTTTTGAATATCAAGTTCCGGATCCTGTAGTACTTGCCCATTATCTGAAGTTTTCTCTTGACAGTTTCTTGATCTATGAATAGAGCTCAATTCGATAAATTCTTCATTTTCGTTATTAATTTTGGTAATTCTCGAAGAACTAAATTTGACGTCTCAACTAATTGTGATCTTTTTTGTTATTGGATTACAGCATCTATAAGCTTTTGACTCTATTCCAACACTGTCTTCTCTCTGCTGGTATGTAGACAAAGCATTTTGAACCAAATATTTGAAAAACATCTGTATTTGGTTTTGTTCCGTTCCATCGTTCATATGGTGTCTTATCTGTTGTTCTTGTAATTAAACGGTTTTGAATGAAATTGGCAGTTGCTACTGCTTCACCCCAGAAACTGAATGGAAGATTAGCATCTATAAGCATGCAAAGTGCCCCTCGTCAATCGACGTACGATTTTCCATTCCGTCTGATACCATTTTGTTGCTGGCAGTACGCTGCAGTCAAATGGAGTCTGAATACCTTTTGACTTCATGTATTCAATCAAACATAATTTAACATATTTCAACACAAAAACCGTGTAGAGTTTAATGTTTGGAAAACTCAATGCCGTCAATGCTGTCTTGTATCGTTGAAGCGAGATATAACCCCCTTGAGACTGTCCAAGAGTGGCACTTGCATCAATGAGACCGAACATCTCGAGATTCTCGGTATGTGAATCACTGACCACATCTTGTGGACCGAGCACATACGCGAAGTCGCCAAAAAAATGCCGCAAGATGTTTGGGTTTCTTAAGACGGTGCAAGAAATGTTTCTCCCCATCTGATCTGGCTATTATCTATAAGACTTATATCCGGCCAAAGCTTGAGTACAATTCCCATCTTTGGGCTGGTGCTCCAGTAACTTACTTAAGCCTCTTGGATGGAAGAGCCGTAAGAATGATCGGTGATAGGGACATCACTGATTCATTCACTACTTTAGGCCACTGTCGTTACGTTTCGTGTCTCTCTCTCCGGATTATCGTTACTTCTACGGTAAGTGCATTCCTCGCCTTAAGAAATTCACCGTAATTACTCGCGCTTCTAGGACATGCCCATCAGTTTACCTCGAGCCCAACTTCGGACGTACTCTTAGGTATAGAGAATCGTTCTTTAGCCGGACTACGCGAATGTGGAACTCCCTTCCACACTCTGTCTTTCCGAGTCATTGCAATGTTGATGAATTGATGAATTCAAAACCAATGTACACCAACATTATTCTTAATTTTTAATGCGCTCACTGTGTCTCCCGCATAATAAGGGTATGAAAAGCCCCTTTAAAAACTCTCCACTCTACAATCAAACAAGTGAGACAACCAAATAAAAAGTCCAATTTAAATCAAAACTTGCCGAAATAACTATACGTGACTGGCAGATTACAGTTTTAAAACAAATCACTGTAGATACAAAGCGTTGTAGTGTCAAACAAGCAAAGTAACAAAAAAGCCTCGGTAAAGGATGTTTAATGACAATTTGCACACCTTTTTTTTTCTTTTGCTTTTAACCTATTTTCTGGAAATCATGTTCGTGCTCGCGTGCTTGAGTTCCAACTTTGTTCCTTTTCAAATAAAATAAAAAAAAATCCACACTTTTCAAATTGCTTTAGAAACAGCAAAAATAGAAAAGAAAAGTGGAAATAGAAAAACAAATATTTCCTGCAATTTGCATCCAATTTTCTTGTGCAGGCAAATCATGGCATTTCTTCTGCTATCACAAAACCAACTCAACTCGTTTTTGAAGTAGAAACTGAAAGGGTGGCGAAGGTGGTAGATTGAAGAATTCGCATTTTTGCCTCCAACTGTAGACTGTTTGACTGGGAAACTTGAGAAAAAAGCAGAAGGTTGCTTTTAGAAAAGGTGTTCTGATGTGGAACGTATATCGTTTTAAATCTCTCCTACTTTTGTAAACGCATCCTCGTTACCATGTTGTATAAGGAAAAGGTATCACTTTTTGGACCCTTTGCAAACCTTGTACATCCCACTGTTAGTAGGTTGGTTGGTACACATCGCGCAGTTTGCTTTTGCACTTCATTTATTTGTTTGTCAATTTTGCAGTCAATTTGTTTGTAGAAGACGTTTATTCTTCCATCACTCACAGAATTCTTTTGTATTTCTGGTGTTTGTTTTGTCTTGAAACAAATAAAAGAAACTCAATATATAGCTTTTGCTCGTGCTCCTCAGCCCAGCTCCAACGATATTATTAGGTTCTATTTTCTTGGAAAGAGAGAAAAAGGCATGCAAAAATGCCTCGCCTTTGAAGATATTTCTCTAGTCTTTTCTGCATTCTTGCATCCAATTGTTTTGTCTAATAAACTCAGAAATTATATTCTTTTTTTTCTGTCTTTTGTTTGGTTTTGCATACAACTTTTCTATGGAACTTGTTAACATTGCGTAGGATTTCAATTTGCAAAAGAAAGCGAAATATTTTTAATTTGAGCATAGCATGAGAAGCGCGTAATCGAAAAGATAGAGGGATGTCACTACAGGAACGAGGGTTGAAAGTTCTACAAAAAGGTGAAACAAACCTCCATGGCTTATACACCCCGAACTGAAGCCTGTAGAGACCACCATGGGAACATCGTAGTGGAACCGCAGTCAGTGCTGAGGATATAGGAAGACCACCGTCAGCAATACAGAACCATTCAGTTTGGGTGCGGAAGGCCAACAATTCCACCCACCCGACCTTGACAAAGAGAAGAAAGCGATATCTAAACTTAAGTCGAACAAAGCCACTGGAGCGGACCGGCTAGCCGCTGAACTGTACAAAGCAGCTGGAGATGATTTGGTTAGGAGCATGCACCAGCTCATCTCCTAAATTTGGTTGGAGAATAGTATGCCTGATGAACGGAATCTCAGCATCGTATGCCCGATCCTCAAAAAAGTAGATCCCCTGAACTGCACCAACTACAGAGGTATAAGTCTCCTTAACATCGCCTATAAGATCTTGTCTGCCGTGCTGTGTGAACGTTTGAAGCCCTTCGTCAACAACCTGGTAGGTCCTTATCAGTGTGGCTTCAGACCCGGAAAATCCACCATCGATCAAATATTCACCCTACGGCAGATCTTGGAGAAGACCCAGGAACTTCAAATCGATACCTACCACCTTTTCATCGATTTCAAGGCCGCGTATGACAGCGTCTTTAGAGACCAATATATAGAGCAATGTCTAGTTTTGGCATTCCAGAAAAACTCGTCCGTCTGTGTAAGATGACAATGGAAAACTCACGCTGTTCCATCATGGTCGGAAAAAACCTAACGGACGCTTTTGATGTCAAAAAAGGTTTTAGACAAGGCGATGCGTTGTCATGCGATTTCTTCAACATCATTCTTGAAAAGATTGTGCAAAGCTCCAACGTCAACACCAGAGGCACAATCTTTCAAAAGTCCGTCCAGCTACTAGGATACGCAGACGACATTGACATAATTGGAAGAACACAGCGTGATGTCAGTGGAGCGTTTGTGAGTCTTGAGACGGAGGCCAGGAAGATGGGTCTAGCGGTTAACGAGGGCAAGACCAAGTTAAACATCGACGTCTTGGAGCAAACGTCAACATAGACAGATTTAACTTCGAGGTAGTTAAGGACTTTGTCTACCTGGGATCCGCTATCAACTCAGACAACAACACCACCTGAAATCAAACGAAGAATCACTCTTGCCAATCGCTGCTTCTTTGGACTTAGAAGGCAATTGAGTAGTAAAGTCCTCTCCCGAGCAACTAAAGTGACATCTACAAAACTCTCATCATCCCGGTCCTCATGTATGGTGCAGAGACATGGACTATGACAACATCTGATGAAAACGCTTTGGGCTGCTTTGAGAGAAAAATTCTTCGAGTGATTTTTGGTCCTGTCTGCATTAATGGAGAATGGAGACGAAGATTCAACCAAGAACTGTACGAGCTATACAGCGACACTGACCAAGCCAGAAAAGTTAAAGCCCAACGACTTAGATGGCTGGGTCGTAGAGAGACTGGAAAACAATGCTCCGGCCCATAGAATCTTTGAATCCAACCCGGGAGAACGTCGCAGAAAAGAAAGACGGCGACTCAGGTGAAGCACATCGGTTGTAGAGGACTGCACCCACTTGGCGTGGAGACAGCTAGCTAGGGTGAATTGGCTGAGAAGTTCTTTGGTCCGACCTCGACTGTAGCGCCACCATAAGTAAGTAGGTTCAATGACTTTTCCCCCTTTTATTTTTCATATTTTCTGCTGACATATTTTTTGGATTAACAAAAAGATTCTCCTGGCATCATTAAACCTGCAATTCATAAGATATGTAAATTGCTCTGTATACTTCTTGAATTTTAACTCTGTTTTTACTGTTTCTAAAGTATTTCCCTAAGCTTTCCGCAGTAAGCCTTTATTAAGACCGACAGAACCTAACACCTATCTGCTACCTTCGAACAAGGTTTGCTAAGAAAATTGTATTCAGTGTGTATGTGTATCGTAAAACCCTACCAACGTTATTACAACTTCACTGTTGATAAGTTTAAAACCTATTCGCACTAATTAAATAATGAACTTTAAATAGGTGATAGATAATAATTATTAGGGAGTTCCTTGGATCCTAACTTTTCGCAATATTTTGTCACAAGACCCTTAGGTTCTTTTAGGAGTAATTGTTGGAGCTTTTTTTTTCTTCAAATTGAAACCTTCATTAGTCTCCATACTTTCCTCACCCTGTTGGTGTTGATACAGAGTCGGATTTCCAGTTTCAGAACACTATATGCAGAGTTGAATTAATTTCAAAAGCTGGTTAGTCTGACGATTTGTTTTCTTATCTCAATGGCTTGGTCTTAAGTAAAGTCTCCAAATTTGGAGACTTGAAGAAATCACACCTCTTTGAATTTCTTTGAAGATTTGAAACTTTTCATGCTATTTCAAGTTTATCCTTTTTGAAAATACCAAAAATAACTAGTCTCCAAAATTGGAGACTAATACAATTTCTCTCCCAATTAAAAATTCAAGAGGTCTAGTCAATTCTAATCGAATACAATATAATTGCTTTTGCGGGAATCTAAAATCCTCAAATTTGGAAACTCGAATAAATCAAGGCCTTTTTCCTTTAAAATCCCCACTCGACGCTCACCTTGCTACAATCGACAGGCACTGAAATTTGAAATTTCGTTCAAAGAGTATTTAACGCACTGAAACGTCACACACACTCAAACGACTGATGTTTGAGGTTGTCAACTTCTTTCCAAGTCGCTTGAAGCGCAAATTCTGTCAGCTAAATTACATTACAAAGACGGATTAAAGTAGGTTTTAAATAAATGCAGGGCGGGTCTGGGAAAGGAGCGTTATACACAATTAACACTTACGCAAGAAAACTTTTGCCAATAGTATAGTAATTGTAATTTAATACCAGCTTTTGCCTTGAGGAATCGCGGATGTTGAGGATTCAGAGTAAGAGTTGAGCGTTCTTCTTAAAAAAAAACCCCTTTCCATTATGCCACCTCTACCGAAGTGAATTATGGTCCCCGATGAAATTCAATGTTCTACGACAAAGTTAAAGAGAGCCTCTATGGATGCGTATGTGCCAAACCATCATGTGTGTGTTGACATTAATTTTGTTGTTGGGATAAAATCTAATTTCCAAGAAGTTTTGCAAAATTGCTGCTTACTCATTTCCAAAAATTTTAAGCTGCTAGCAAAAGGTGTTTCCAAAAGTAAACGACAACGATGATGATGATGATGATGATGCTGTTGTGAATGGGAATGACAACGACTGTAATTATACAAAATGAAACCCCTTAATTACTTATTCAAATGGAAATTATTTCAAGTTGGCAGCAGTATAGTTTTATTTTGTTTTTGAATAGGATTCCAAATCATCAAATGTACGAATTGAAGCCTGCAAGCATCAATTTTACACAAGAGTAAAAAAAATGTAGTGTAAAGTACTTAGTACGGCGTTGAATGAAACGAAGAGGTTTTCTGTGCGAAATCAAGGAATCGTCGGAAAGACTTTCAATTGCAAGCAAGGTGTGAACGATTAAAACAGTTTCAATGGTGCCTTTGTATGACTATGGTTTTCAAAGGCTCCTTCTAGTTTCTTGTAGTGCTTGCTCACAAGTAAGGTGTCAAAGCAGAACAATCGTATTTTTTCTTTTTTGCTTTACACTTAAAATTTAAATTTAAATTTGGTCTGGTTCGATGAAAAATTTCCCTCCAGCCTTCCAAACATTTATTTATCTCACTTGAAAACTCTCCACTGTCAAAATTAATTGTTTAACAAAACTGATCAAATAAAAAAACGTACTAAATTATTTTGTAGGATTAATTGCAAAGCGATTTACACAATAGGACTTTCAACAAGCTCTCCCTTTTTCCTCTAAAAAAAAAAAACACAAAAAAACATCCAATAACCATGTTCACTCGCTTAACTCTAATTTAAATCATTTGAGCCCATCGACAAACACAACTTGAATTAAATGATGAATTAATGTACCAACCCAACAAAAAATCTCAGCCTTTACAAAACAAACACGCGACCACCATGTATTTACATTTGTTGCAACTCTTGCGCCAACAAATTGACACAACTTGCACACGCAACTCTAAATGATAAGTATACGCCATGGTGTACAGAAAACAAACGCATTTAATTTGACGCAACGCAATGCAACGTAAATAACAAAAGGCAATAATAATAATTGTTCTGCTGTTCCAATTGCCACGCCCACTCAGTGGTAGACTGCATTTCAAATGAATTTAAATATTTGGAAGCATTTAACTGCACCAGACTCATCGGACAATTTTTCCCTGAGTTGGACATTTAATAGGAAATAATCATTGGCGAGAAATGCCGACAGCCGACAGTGGGTGTTGGGACAGCAGTGCTAAAATACAGACGAACGGTCTTGATTGGGACTATTATTATAGAATTAACGTATATCAACGGATTTCGAGTTTTTTTTTCCATCGCACGGTTTTGGTTTGTTTTGGAGTTTTTTTTTTTTTTTGGCGAACGCCTGCCTTTACTTCCGGTGAACAACACAAAATTGTCGACTTGACTACGCACTTTTTGCGGGCAAATTTTAAACATCCGATGCGTTAATAATTGTCTCGGTCGGTGGCGGTGCAGCAATTCATGGTTTTGTTCTTTGTCCGCAGTCCGATTTTTTGATGCAATTGCACCCACCACCACCGACCGCCCACCACAAACATGTCGGCACATTGGTTCGGCTGAGTGCGTTCGAGTCAGCAAGCGGCTAAAATTTATCGGTTTGTTTGAACGAACGTTTCATCTTTTTTTTTTTTGCAGTGAGGTTTTTGTGCTTTGCCAGTAGAGGGCTATTTTAATTGAAAATAATTTTCGACTAAATACGCTCAATTAAATTCAAAGGATTGAATTTTTGCACTTTTTGGCGATATGGAATGTCGTTTGCTAGAAACTGGTGTTTCGGTCAGTGTTCTGGTGGCGCTATAGGTGTTTGTCCATCGGTGGTATATTATTAGATTCAAGTTTAATCGTTTGGCGTATAAAAAATTGTTTTTTTTTTTTTTTTGCTTCGTTCTTTGGGGATTATTGTTGATGTTAATCCCAAATGCAGGATGAATTTTACATGTGTCCTTGCGGTTACCACATATTTGGTTGGTTAATCATATTTGTTGTTTGCACTCGATTTTTGTGTGTATGAATTAGTTCTTCGATCGATTAAAGCATATTTTTGGTTTCTCGATTGTTTTGATAGCTAGCAATTGAATGAGGTTACCATACCTTCAAATTTGTTTTTCGCAATTTGGAGCTGCCTTTTACTATTACATAACTATACGTCAATGTTTTGGTTTCATATCCATATTATTAATTTCCGCATTACGTTACGTGATATAAAGTAACGTTACGTGACTTGATATTCCGTCTAAATGTAACATTACTTTAAACTGGCAACCCTTCACAGTGCTTTATATAAAACTGCAATATGGTCACTCCAATTTTGAAAAATCCACATTGTTACGCGGTTTGTGTTGAATTAGCTTGGCGATTATGAGTTTATTCCAATTTAATGAATCAATTTGCTTTAAGGCCAACTCATCCTGAGCAACCCCTTAATTGGGCTTGTCATTTTCTAAAAACCCCATTATCTTCCGATGACATTTTATACAACATAGTTTAAGCCTATGGAATGAGGTTATTGTGTGTGTCGGTTGAGTTCTAATATTGACTCTTTGTGATGGTTTCCCATGAGCCGATCAGCCAGAGGTATCGTTTTTCCCCGTCACTTGCTTTCCTGCTGCATTCAATTGTGTACAGTGTGGTTTTTGTGTTTTGTGTTAATTGGCGCCATAGTTTTATGAGCTGGTGTATATGAATTTTTCGGAAATGATACAGAAATATGGATGAATAGTCTGCTAGTTATTGGGCTGGTTAAACATTGTGGAACATTAATTAAATCTTTATATCAGTTGCTTTGGAGAAGAGCCAAGGCCTAAGTGACTTACTCTCATCACAATTCTCTGGGTGCGTGTGAAGAATTGAGGGCCTAGATTTAATGCCGATTCTGAACAGCAAAGCTGAGAAGCACTTCCTCATGATAGATTGATTACTCTTGGAAGTTTTTTTCAGTTCTTAGCAAGAGGCAGTGCCCGTGAAAGATGAATTAAAAACTATGGGCACGAGTAGAACTCGAAACCACGACGTTCTGCTTAGCAGCCGACGCACCTCACCACTAAGCCATGTACATGGCAAAATATAAGTCATTGAGCTTTGGTGAATATTTAGTTGACGTTTTCCCCTTCCCCTAAAAAAACGATGTTTCTTAAAATGTTCAATGGAAATTAGAAAAAAAGGCCTTATTGTCCAAATTCTTATGTGAGATCACCTCATTGTGGCAGGTCTTCAGTCACCCTGTTGGAGAAGAAGTCCTTAAATTAAAACCAAAAAATTACAAAATTTTTCCAAAAATTGATATTGACACTTTTCAACCCTCACGGGTGACATGTCAAAAGAAAGGTTCCTTTGAGCTCTGTTTCGTTATCCATATCTCTATTGTCCAGTTATTGCTCCTTTTTATTGCTAAGCCTATTTTCTGAAAAGTTATATGATACTAGCTGTCCCTGCAGACTTCGTACTGCCTCAATCGATAAGGATAACCCTCTACCACTCTACCCAACCCACTACCTCCTTGTGCTACCCAGTACGTCTACCCATATCCGCTACCCCGTTACGACACTACTCTGTTACGCTACGAATTATTTCTACACGGTACCATTACACCATTAGCCAGAAACCCACTTCTCATTACCCGCAACGCGCAACCAATTTTTTTTTTGCATTTCAATTTTTCCATTTTTTTTTACTTTTTCTTGCTTACCAGTTTCCCATCACAAATTTTCCAGTTTCCCTTTGTAAACCAGTAAGTTTTCCAAGTTCCTTTTTAAAACCCATTTTTTTAATTTTCCAGTTTTCCATTTGAAAACCTCTCCACCTAATATTACATGAAACTTTCCCTTTGAAAACCAATGAGTTTTCCGAGTTTCATTCGAAAACCCATTTTGAAATTTTGCAGTTTTAAATTCGAAATTTTCCAGTTTTCCACTTGAAAACCAATGCATCCACAATTTCATGCAATTTTCCCTTTGAAAACCAATGAGTTTTCCGATTTTCATTCGAAAACCCATTTTAAAATTTTCCAGTTTTCCATTTGAAATTTTCCAGTTTTCCACTTGAAAACCAATGCATCCACAATTTCATGCAATTTTCCATTTGAAAACCAATGGGTTTTCCAAGTTTTTCATCACGAACTTTCTATTTTTCCATTCTAAAACCCATTTTGAACAGAAAATTCCAACCAAAAAAATCTGATTTCCGACTTTTGTTTGGTTTTTCCACTCTCCCATGAGGTTTTTCCATTTTTTTTTCACAGAAATCATCACAACAACAGTACAACAGTATCAACCATGAAAATTTCACAAATATCTGTTGGGCCATTTCGGAGTCTATAAGAGACATACAAACAAACACACATCCATTTTTATATATATAGAGATTTTTCTTGAAAATCCAGGTCGGTTTTCATTGATCAATATATTTTACTAGCTGACCCGACAGACTTCGTACTGCCTCAATCGATATAAAAAGACCTAGACTTTTGTAGCCAGCTTCAATACCACCCGCTACTCTCTCCCGGCTTCTCCACTACCGTCTACGCGCTATCCCAGTTACCATGTTACTCGCTACCCCACTACCCGCTTCCCCGCTACTCACTACCCAATACTTACACACGCTACCCGTTTAACCGGTAATCGCTTCTTACTACCCGCTACCCCACTACCCTCTACACGGGTGGATCACCCTTAATATTAAGGGGTATGAAATATAGATGTTAGCTGATTCTCAGATCTACTCAATATGCTCACAAAATTTCATGAGAATCGGTCAAGTCGTTTCGGAGGAGTACGGGAACGGACATTGTGACACGAGAATTTTATATATAAGATTTGACGTACAAATATATTTGTGTTAATCTTCTCGAAGTTTTCAAACTTATTTTCTATGATTTCCTTCTTGCTTGACCTCATGTTGGCACAAAAAAAGTTGTGTTCTTTCTATTAACCAGCTAGTATTGACTCTCCTCCTTTTAATTACGTTTTCAACCTCGTACTTTTTTCCTCAATTTGATGGCAAATAAAAACAGTGATTCCTGTTTTTAAGGGCTCCTCAATATTGAGGATATTTTCAATTTTAAATACCGACAACTCTATTAAAAGTGGTTTCTGTTCACCTCTGGCTCCATGACAAGAAAAATCCCTTTCATTCACCTTTTTGCCCTCTAAATTAAAACATGTTCTATTTAATATTATGAAGTCCTTTCCAGCTTTTATCTTATCTCTTTTAAGTTTGAACTCGTCTTTTATTTTTTTTTTTGTGAACAAGAGATTCATCTAGTCCCCTGGTCATCGGCTTAATTTGACACAATTCCCTGCAAAGAGCGTTTTCTCAATTTGAACAAAATTGCAATTTATCCAAAAGGACCACTTCACCGCCACTTAACCTCAATTTGGGGCCAAATCTCTAAATCAAATCCTCTCGTGTCGTCGTCGTTGGTTTGTCGTTGTCGTTGGTACATATAGATAGCAAGCTGTGGTCGTTTGTTCGTTGTTCATGGTTCGTTCCAGGTCCTGGGCAAATACAAACCGAATATGGGTTTTCAATGCGGCAAAAAAAAAAAAAAAAGAAAAATATTCTTGCAGAGCTGGCATTTTATTGCACTGCTGGTTTGCTTCTGGGGCAGAAATTTTCATTCAAAAGCAAGCACTCCATTTTAAAATCCTTGGTTTTGGCTATTTTTTTTTTCGTTTCATTTTCGAAACAACTAGAGTGGAGATTTCATGATTAAAACCACCATCACAAGAAGAAACGACCGAAGGAGTTTGTCCATAGTGTTCCAAATTAAACTACCACTTGAAACCAGTCTCTGCTGCTTCTTTCAATAGTTCTCCGTTCCCCCAAACAGATATGAAGAACACAAGATTTCAAAAAAAAGAGACCTCACAAAGGACGACAACTTATTTGACAAAACGACTCCATATAAATGCTTAGTCGTTGCACACTCAAGTCAAGATGGTCTTCCACTTCCACTTGTGCAGCATTATGCTCCCAAAGAACCCACCGAACTTGCAGTGTTTCCCTTTTAAATGGAATTTTATTCCTTAGAAAAACTGACCAACATCACAAGTAGCAAAAAAAAAAACAACTCATCATCGACTCAAGGACCTTAACCTACTTCAGAGGATCTCTAAACATATAATCTGCAAAATTCCTAGAAGCGCCCAAGACAATTTCAAGGATTTCCCCATTTAATTTATTTAATATTAACAAAAATGTCCTTGTTCCTACCAAACAAACTAGTTTGCCGACTGTTTGTTCGTCCTTGCTGCCATGCTTATGTCAGAGAGAAAGAAAGAGGAAACAACCGTAATAAAATTTCATTGCTAATCACAGAGATAGAATTGAAGCCGATAAGGATAACGTAAAAATCCTTTTACCTGTAATTGGATTTTTTTTTTCTTCTTTTCTTTTAACTTCTCAAGGATCTGTTTTCTTCCTCTCATTCTCGTGTGAACGTGAAGGTACAGCAAACATAACAACGCATAAAATTTCATAAATTATGATTACTTTGGTTGAACTTTTGACGCGTGAAACCATACAAATCGCAAACACTTACAAGGATTCAGAACTCGACTGCTGACTGAGTGTTGAGTTGAAGATAAAATATACTATAAAAGAAGGAGTGTTGAATCCTTTTTTCCCATCTCGTTCTTTTTTCTTAATTTCATTTCCTATTAGATAGGCCTTTCGGCATCACCACTCGCTTGTACATTCAGAAAATCATTTGAAATCTCATCGGCAATGATAGCATATAGGATTCCCCATCTTATTCACACAACTGCCTGTCCCCTCTTTGAATGGTAGGTAATCGAATATAATCATCCCCCCTTGGGTTCTTATGCTTTTGAGCTAGAGCCGAAGCGAATGATTCTGACACTTGAATAATAAGTTCGTTTGTTAATTTCTCTCAGCCTTTGAAATGATTGCTGAAAGGTGTCTTCGATCTGTAAGAGGCAGAGCTCATGTTTATCCCTTTGGGGCAGATCATTGACATATGGATGATGCTTTGGTTCTATTCCATGGAACGCTCCTCATCTTCATGGTCACATCCGGTGGAATTTCATATAAATGAGAAAAATTAAAAAGGTGTTCACCTGTCCTCGTGTCCTGAAAAGGATTAAACTGCCGACACCAGTCGATATGGCCACACCTGCAATTGATTCTTAAGCAATAATTCCGCAAAGGATTCCTATCGCCAGCAACAGGAAATCCGTGCTTTCACACTAAAATTGTTATGATTGTGAGGAGTGAGAGTGTGTAGTTTCAACCGGAACTAGAAAAGGCTAGTCCTTCTACAAGAAAAAAAAAATGATTTCACTAATCAGGGAAATTGCCAATTTTGTCCAGATTCCATGAGAAGGCTAAAAAAAGGATTACCCAAGACGTGATAAAAAGAACTGCAATAGCAGTGTAGAAAAAATTAAGCCGATTGGATACTCTCCAAGATGTTGAATTGAAAATTGCCTCTTTCTCGAAAAGAATTTTTCACTTTGAGTTGTTGAGTCGGTTGAAGTGACTTTGTGAAAGGGTTTTCTTTAAGCTTTTCACTGTCAAGATATTTTCTTTCGTGTGGAAAATTGATGGCGAGTTAGTGTTATGATTGTATATAACTCGGAAATGATGGGTGTTCACTGGAGGATTCAACTTTATTCTATTTTAAAATTGTTTTTTTTTTTGGTTTCAATAATAGTCGATGGAAAAGATAACAGTTCAATTCAATTCAATTTCTTTCAAATCCATATTAATTTTTGCAATTGCATGCCATCTTTTTTAACTAAAGCTGCTGTGTTTTCAGTCAATTGTACACATTCAATTGAGTTCAATGCATGTGTTTCAATTTGGTTCAATCAAGTTCAACTGGGTGGAGTTGAAAGAAAACCAAATTATATCAGCAATGCTCATTACCATATTTTATGTTTGTACATTAAATTGAACTGCATTGCATCGAATTGAATGCTATGATTATTCTAATATTTTTTTTTAGTCAATTCAAATCAATTTATACAATAATTCAATGGTACAGCTCTGTTAAATTAAATCACTCAGTTCTTTGATCTCAGTTATCACTTTAATGACGTCCAATTGTCTGTTCAGTCAAAGTAAATCTGTCAAGTAAACAGAACACTTCTAAATTTTCAATCGTCTTAGTTTACCTACTTTTGCTTTATTTTTGTATGACCTTTGCCATACTCTTGTCCTAAAGCAAGTGCGGATATCATCTAAGTGGCCAATAAGTAAGGCTTTCATGTCTATTAGAGCCTATTGCGGGTACTTTGTGTTGTGAAATGACTTCCGGCATCATCAACGTCTTCTGTATGGTCAGTATACGGTTAGTGAATTTGGGCGTGAGCAAGGATAAACGTACATAACCTCTTCAAACATCACACAGTTGTTCTTGTTGTGTTGTTGATTTTGTTGTTGTTAGTTTTGATATTTTCACTCTGGGACTAGACTCTTTGAACGGAAGACGTGTAGAGTGTACCTATACACGAAAAGGAAATGCCCAAAAAAGAAGAAAAAGAATAACGAGTGATTTTTTTTTATTTTCCATTCAATTTCACATTTTTTAATGCTACTATATTAGAAAAATGAAGAAAAGCATTAAGTCTTTTATTTTCTATCTCAAGTCTTTGGAAGGACTTATGGATTTAATTAATTGTGTGGTAGAATCTTTTCTAGTGGCCATCTTGTTGTCACTTGACTGTTTGCTTTCTCCTCATTTAACAGTATTGTTTGAAGTTGAAAAAGGGAAATCCTCTAAACTGCTCCAACTATAATGGAATAAGTCTACTTATCTGATTGGTACTTATCAATGTGGATTCAGGTCAGGAAAGTCAACCATCGACCAAAATTTCACGTTGCGGCAGATCCTAGAAAAGACCTATGAGCTCCAAATCGATACCCACCACCTTTTCATCGATTTTAGGGCCGCGTATGACAGCATCTACAGAGACGAACTGTATAAAGCTTTGTCTAGTTTTGGCGTCGCTGCCAAGCTCGTTCCTTGTGAAAATGACGATGGAGAACTCACGCTGCTCCATCAAGGTTGGCAACGAGCTTACGGAATCTTTCGACGTCAAAAAAGGATTCAGACAAGGCGATGCACTGTCGTTCGATTTCTTTAACATCGTTCTTGAGAAGATAGTGCAAAACTTCACCGTCAACATCAGAGGCACTATCTTCCAAAAATCTGTTCAACTTCTCGCGTACGCCGATGATATTGATATAATGGGAAGAACACAGCGTGATGTCAATGGCTCCTTTAATTGAACAAAGCGAAAGGTTTTACGAAATGCTGTCTTCTAGGAAGACACCCAACACCGACGGCTCGGACAGAACGTCACAAGACTACAACTTCGAGGTAGTAGAGAAGTTTGTCTACCTAGGCTCCGCTATAAACACGGTCAATACTCCAGCGCCGATATCAGACAAAGAATTACTTTTGCTAATCGCTGTTTCTATGGGCTAAGAAAGCAATTGAGTGGAAATGCCCTCTCTCGAGCAACTAAGGTAAAGCTGTACAACACCTTATCATTCCAGTCCTGCTGTATGGTGCAGAAGCATGGACCTTGACAAAATCGGATGAATGTACCTTAGGCTGTTTCGAGAGGAAAGTTCTTCGGGTCGTATTTGGCCCCGTGTGCATTGAAAGGGAATGTCGAAGAAGATATAACAGCGAACTTTTCTGGTTGTTACAACAACATGGACCTAGCCAGAAGGGTCAAGGTCAAGAGACTCAGATGGCTCGGTCATTTAGAGCGGATTGACACCAATGCTCCGGCCCGGAAAGGACGTAGGAGAAGAGAAAGACCACGACTCAGGTGGCGCACTCAAGTGGAAGAGGACCTCAATGAACTTGCAGTGCAAAACTGGAGACAGCTAGCTAGGGACCGAGCTTGCCTGTTGGAGACTGTTGATTGAGGCCCAAGTCCACAACGGACTGAAGCCCCACCTTAAGTAAGTAAGTAAATTTGAAGTTTTTCCCTCGCATCGGTAAATCGTCAATTGAACAATAGAATGTGGAATGTATTTTACTTGCATTTACAATTTGTTTGTGTTTTATAAGACGAATAAGGAGCGTGGTCAATGAAGTGGAACCTATTATCATTTAAAAGGGTCTCACAGAATTAATGGAAAGGCACAGAGCAAATAAGATCCACATCGACAAGACCAACATATGTAACACCTCTGATTTTTTTGGGTTTCTTTGAAATGTGGATTTAAATTAAATTAAATTTTACGTTAATAACATCCTGATAATCAGCCCAATCGTGGAAACCGTCGGAGCGGAATTTTCTCCGGTTTCCTTCGAACCGGAGACATTTTGCCTGTCAGAGAACAACCTCAAAGCAAAATTCGGAGGAAATCGGAGAAAAATCCGCTACGACGGTAACCTCGATAGGGCCGAATAGAAAAATGTTTGTGGAACGTATTCACATTCAATCATTGCTTTGACGGAGTACCAACAAATCAGACACACAAATAAATTTCATGAAACTACCACATCGAAAGACAAAAAAAAACCCCTCATTAAAACGCCTTCTTTATAACCTGTTGTGCCTAAAAACCTACAATCCGAAATCCCAGATCCGAAATCCGGCTCAAAGGATCATTATTTTGCATTTTTATGCTTAAAAAATCCTCTAACCCTCATCAGAAAGCCTAATGGACATCTGTACGTACCTTAAAAAAAAAAAAAGGGTCTTCTCTTAAGCTCACATTTTATTCCACTTTACTTTTACTCATCTTTTATCATGTTATCCATTTGCCATATTCAATCCCCAAAATGTAAATAAGCATAATGAAGAAGGGATAGGCAAAAAAGGCACTTACATATTCCAAAGTGTTAATCTGAAATTCTCTATCTTCTTAAAATTGAAATTACATTTAAACATTAAAATTTTGTTTGTGCGAGAAATAAAGTTGCTTCTCTCACCATAAGTCCTTATCTATAAATCTGGTGTTGAGTATAAGTAAATTTGAGATAGAAATTTTCATTTGAATATAAACCTTTAACGAAGTTTTTGCCTCCTTCAATCGCAGGCGCTGGCGCTGGTGCTGTTGGTAGGTCTTCAAAAGAAAAAACTCAAATTGTTTTTCAACTCTTCTCATGTTCAAATATATTATGCTGCTGCACTAATTGAAAATTGCCAGGATTAAAAACACACACACACTCTGCCTCTCTCCATCTATTTGCTTGGATCGTATATGGAGGGTGAATACTGAGAAAGTTCTGTCAAACTTGCATCGTTTCCTCGAGGCAGCATGCAATGCATTGGAAGTAGTTTTCGACCAACATAACTCGACGACACGACTCGAAGACTCGATGTCGGTGCACGACAACGTATGGGAGATGGATTTCGCGTGCTTTTGCTAATTAAAACCACAATCTTGGAATAAATTTTTGTTGCGGATTCAACTTATTAACATAGCTGGATCATTTGAAATGGTGTCATAAGAACGCGATAAGTAAAACTATCCGTAGTTGCAGTTCTTGATGATAGAGCCCCTTGGTTTTCTTGGTTCTGCTTGGATCCACCCCTGAATGTTGCATTCCAAAGTGTGAATATGTGTGGTCTTCACGCATGTATGATTAGTGGGGAAAAATCTCTTGAGATTATTTGCTTATCACCTTGGAAATATTTGAGTAGTTTTGAGGAATGCAAAGGATTAAACCTAGGAGAAAGTGGAAAATCGAAAATTCTTTCGGATGTTTAAATTAAAAAAAATCAGTAAATAGCAAAACAGCAAAAATGAAGCATGAGAAGCGCGCGATCGAGGGGATAGAGGAATGTCACAACAGGAACGAGGTTCGAATACTCTACAAAAAGTTGAAACAAACCTCCAGAGCTTATACACCCCGAACTGAAGCTGTGAGACCACATCGTAGTGGAACCGCAGTCAGTGCTGAGGATATGGAAAGACCACAAGCTTTATAATGGCGACGACGAGCAAAACTCCGTAAGCAATACAGAACCATTTAATTTGAGTGCGGAAGGCCAACAATTCCAACCACCCGACCTTGACTAAGTGAAGAGAGCGATATCTAAACTTAAGTCGAACAAAGCCGCTGGAGCAGACGGACTAGCCGCCGAACTGTACAAAGCAGCTGGAGATGATTTGGTTAGGAGCATGCACCAGCTCATCTGCAAAATGTGGTCGGAGGGAAATTATGCCGATGATTGGAACCTCAGCATCGTATGCCCGATTCTCAAAAAAGGAGATCCCCTGAACTGCTGTGTAAACGGTTGAAGTCCTTCGTCAAAACTCTGATAGGTCCTTATCAGTGTGGCTTCAGACCTGGAAAGTCCACCATCGATCAAATATTCACCCTACGGCAGATCTTAGAGAAGACCCAGGAACTTCAAATCGATACCTACCACCTTTTCATCGATTTCAAGGCCGCGTATGACAGCGTCTATAGAGACCAATTATATAGAGCAATGTCTAGTTTTGGCATCCCAGAAAAACTCATCCGTCTGTATAAGATGACAATGGAAAACTCACGCTGTTCCATCATGGTCTTAAAAAACATAACGGACCCTTTTAATGTCAAAAAAGGTTTAAGACAAAGCGATGCGTTGTCATGCGATTTCTTCAACATCATTCTTGAAAAGATTGTGCAAAGCTCCAACGTCAACACCAGAGGCACAGTCTTTCAAAAGTTATACGTCCAGCCACTAGGATACGCAGACGACATTGACATAATTGGAAGAACACAGCGTGATGTCAGTGGAGCGTTTGCGAGTCTTGAGACGGAGGCCAGGAAGATGGGGCTAGCGGTTAACGAGGGCAAGACCAAGTTAATGCTGTCGACAAGAAAGGATTACCAACATCGACGTCTTGGAGCAAACGTCAACATAGACAGATTTAACTTCGAGGTAGTTAAGGACTTTGTCTACCTGGGATCTGCTATCAATTCAGAAAAACAACAACAGCGCTGAAATCAAACGAAGAATCACTCTTGCCACTCGCTGTTTCTTTTAACTTAGAAGGCAATTGAGTAGTTAAGTTCTCCTCCCGTCCAACTAAAGTGACACTCTACAAGACTCTGATCATTCCGATCCTCATGTATGGCGCAGAGACATGAACCATGACAACATTTGATGAAAACGCTTTGGGCTGCTTTGAGAGAAAAATTCTTTGAGTTATTTGTGGCCCTGTCTGCGTTAATGGAAAATTTAGACAAAGATTGAACCAAGAACTGTACGAGCTGCATAGCGACGCTGACCTAGCAAGAAAAGTTAAGGTTCAACGACTTAGATGGTTGGGTCATGTTGAGCGAATGGAAAATAATGCTCCGGCTCGTAAAGTCTTCGAATCCAACCCGGAAGGTTGTCGCAGAAGATGAAGACCGCGATTCAAGTGAAACACACAGGTGGTAGAGGACCTGAACCAACTTGGCGTGCGAAACTAGAGACAGCTAGCTAGGGACCGAACTGGCTGGAGAAGTTTGTTGGGTGAGGCCCGGTCCGACCTGGACTGTAGCGCCACCATATGTAAGTAAGTAAGCATAACAAGATTAAATTACATTTTTCAGAAGTTGGATATGTTTTGGCTTTGTTGAATATATTGCATCCCATTTCAGATAGGTTCCACGTTATTTTTTTCTAATATAAACATTCTCCAGTGATTTTAGTTCTCAAGAACTTCCCAGAATCATCACATCTCAAGAACCAATAAAAATCGGTATTTTTCCTCTCCCGATGAAAGGAGAAATCATCTCGCCCACCCCACATTTTATGCAATTAGTTTCCAATTTATCAAGAAGAAAAAAAAAAACAGAAATTCCTTGCCCAATAAATTTTCTTCTCAAAAGCGAACCATTAGAGAGCATTTTTTGGACATAAAAAAGAAAATCCATATCAATGGCATCTAATAGAACAAGTATTTCAAGTGCCACTCTTTACGAGTTACCAAATTGCCATTGCCATCCAACGTCAAACCAGCGCCCCAGTCAGCCCCTTTTAAAAATTAGACATCCTCCATTCTGAACCTCGAACCCCTCTCGAATGAAGACCAAGTGGTGTATATTCCTACAAGTTTTCCACCTGGTGGTTGTCGGGTTATTCGTTCGATACTTCTTCTGTGAGCAATAAAATTTATTACCAGTTCATTAATTTCAAAATGGAGTCGCACTTTTGAAAGTTGAAAATTTTGCACCCATTTTGCTTTCTGGATCTTGACGGTAGTTAATTTTGAAATGAGAAAACAAGCAACAGCAGGTAAATAACAACAACAGCAAAATAAAAAAAGGATTTTCTACGTTCCACAAAATGAAACCAATCTCCTCTAACGGTATTGAGTTTGTTCGCTGGTGCCTTTGAGTTGTATTGAGTGAGGAAGTACTGCGATATTTTCTTCGCCCGCACTTCGTTCACATTACTAGGTCGAGAGAAAGGAGTAAATGAAGTGTTGACTCATTTACAAGTGAGATGGAAAACGTTCTCGTAAAAGGAAAAAAATCATTTTCATATTTGATCACAGGTTCACAGGAATGAGTAGCACAAAAAAAAACACAAAATGGCAACTGAGTTAAATTAAAAGAAATTATTGCCACTTTCAAATCAATGGAGTGGAAAAAAGAGCTGTTATTAAATTCAAAATTGCAGTCATTGCAGGTAGCTTAAAGTGGATGTTTTGTATTTGCTGGAAGGTGAACAGTTTTGGCCTTCGTTGCATTTTTAAATTTGTGTTATTCTGTGTGTTAGTCCGTAAGGGCCTTAAAAATAAGCGAAACCTGTCATTTAGTACATTTTTCTTAAAACTGTTCAATTAATTTAATTGAAAAATTGGACCAAAATTGTAAATAACCTTATACGTTGTGGAACCTAAAAGAAACAAAAACATTTGTACCTACTTCCGAATTCTAAACCTTTTGGATTGCATTTAAATTGATGTTAATCCTATATAAGCATCAACTGTTGTAATTTTCTCCATAGCCTTGGCAAATTCAGCACAACTTATTACTCTTACTTACTTACTAAGGTGGCGCTAAAGTCCTTTGTGGACTTGGGCCTCAATCAACAGTCTACGCCAGCCAACTCGGTGCCTAGCTAGTTGTGTTCAGTTTTGCACATCCTAGTTGATTGACGTCCTCTTCCACTTGAGTGCGCCACCTGAGTCGCGGTCTTCCTCTCCTCCTACGTCCCTCGGGAATAGTGTCGAAAGCTTTCCGAGCCGGAGCATTGGTGTCCATCCGCTCTAAATGACCGAGCCATCTGAATCTCTGGACCTTGATCCTTCTGGCTAGGTCCATGTCGTTGTACAACCCGTAAAGTTTGCTGTCTCGCCGAAGATGACCTTAAGAACTTTCCTCTCGAAACAGCCTAAGGTACATTCATCCGATTTTGTCAAGGTCCATGCTTCTGCACCATACAGCAGGACTCTGATGAGGGTTTTGTACAATTTTACCTTAGTTGCTCGAGAGAGGGCTTTTCCTCATGCTTTCTTAGCTCAAAGAAACAGCGATTAGCAAGAGTTATTCTTCGTCTGATCTCGGCGCTGGTGTTATTTCCCGTGTTTATAGCGGAGCCTAGGTAGACAAACTCCTCTACTACCTCGAAGTTGTATGCGTCTATTGTGACGTTCTGTCTGAGCCGCCGGTGTTGGGTGTCCTTCCTCGAAGACAGGATATTCTTCGTTTTTCCCTCATTTACCGCTAAACCTATTTTTGCCGCTTCTGTCTCAATTCTCACAAAGGCGCCATTGACAACACGCTGTGTTCCTACCATTATATCAATATCAACGGCAAACGTGAGAAGTTGAACAGATTTTATGAAGATAGTGCTTCTGGTGTTGACGGTGGAGTTCTGGACCATCTTCTCAAGAACGATGTTAAGATAATCGCACGACAGTGCATCGCCTGTCTGAATCCTTTTTTGACGTCGAAAGATTCCGTTAGCTCGTTGCCAATCTTGATGGAGCAGCGTGAGTTCTCCATCGTCATTTTGCACAAGCGAACGAGCTTGGCAGGGACGCCAAAACTAGACAAAGCTTTGTACAGTTCGTCTCTGTAGATGCTGTCATACGTGGCCTTAAAATCGATGAAAAGGTGGTGGGTATCGATTAGGAGTTTAAAGGTCTTCTTCAGGATTTGCCGCATTGTGAAAATTTGGTCGATGGTTGACTTTCCTGGCCTGAAGCCACATTGATAAGGACCAATCAGATTGTTGACGAAAGGCTTCAGACGTTCACATATTACGGCAGAGAGGATCTTGTAGGCGATGTTAAGAAGACTTATTCCTCTATGGTTGGCGCAGTTTAGAGGATCTCCCTTTTTCAGGATCGGCAAACAATGCTGAGGTTCCGTTCATCGGGCATGCATTCCTCTGACCATATCTTACAGATAATTTGGTACATGCTCCTATCTCGGTCGTCGCCTGCTGCTTTGAACAACTCAGCAGCTAGTCCATCTGCTCCAGCGGCTTTGTTGGATTTCAGCCGTCATATTGCGGTTTTCACTTCTTCTAGGTCGGGTTCACGGAATTGTTGGCTATCATCGTGTCCGATATAAGGGTCCTTCTGACGGCGGTATTTTGTTCGTCGTCGCCGTTATACAATCTACAGAAGTGGTCTTTCCAAATCCCCAGCATTGACTGCAATTCTACTATGATGTTCCCTTGTTTATCTCTGCAGGCATCGGTTCTTGCTCGATGACCTTGAGCCAGCTTTTTAACCTTTCGATAAAAACTCCGACCTTCATTCCTGCTGTTGGCTCTCTCAACATCCTCGATCTGACGCTTCTCATGGTCTATCTTTTTTCTCCTGAGAAGCCGGCGGCTTTCCTCTGTCCTCTTTCGCTCGTAGAGCTCACGAGCAGCGCGAACAGCTCTTGTCCTTCTGTGCAACGCCGCCGCTTTGTATGCCACAACTTTTTACTGTCAAAATTAATATTGTGGAATTTTAAACCCGCTTTTGCTAATCTAATCACCATTGCGTTCTTTGAGTCAATTTTAAGAACATATTTCACGTAGAGCTTGTAAAAATAACATCACCCACATTCAATTTGGAAGCATTCATAAACAGATATATCGCCAAAAACAGCCTTTGCATGTTTTTGTCTGTTTATGGAACTTGTTGACACCGTTAGAAGGCCTTAAACCTTTAGTAAGAAAATATGTTCACTCTTTAAAATTCCCACTTGTGAATTTTTGTATCTGGCTTTCCCTTCCGGAGCTTAAACACTTCAAATATTATGTTAATGTCCCCTTCTCCTTGTTTTTTCAATTCACTTAAATACTTTTCAAATAAAATTACACCTACATCATCGTACACCTCAAGCCTCCACCTCTGCACCACAACATTCACGTCATATGGCCTAACTCATAATTCCTGACAGCATCAGAAAAGCCAAAGTCGTATATGTAAATGCAAATTTTATCCAAAGCTGGCAAATTGTTTTGGCATAATATACTAAAAACACTTCTTTCTCCTCCTGCTTAAAACGAAAAAGAGTAGTAAGCAACCCTTTTTTGTTTCTGTGTATACCCTTTTACTTTGCAGTAGTACCCCAATGACGACCGACACAACCGTCAACCGAATGTTTATACAAAACCCGAACTTAACTTCTTGCACACAACTTTTCCCTTGTGATAGCTGCCACAACAGAAAATTCATGAGTGAAAACACAAACACAGATGTTGGGTCCTAAAAGTATGAAAGAAAAACACAAACAAGAGTTCCTTTGCCCTTCTCTCTCCCTCCCCTCCTACCTCTTTAACAATCCAGAGTAGAGTTTTGTCATCATTGAGAAGGACCCTAAACAGTAGTTTTAAGTAAAAAAAAAAACAAACAACAACTTGAACACAAAGCCCAAGTAGGTATTAGCCCAACAAAAGTGCGTTTCACCTGTCGCGTAATGTTTTTGTAAAAACAATTTGGCCCGACACCATCGACTTCGAACTTTATGAACGAATAACATATAATTTTGTCCTTGTCGTTATTTTGGTTTCAAGACTTTGGCAGCATATGGCGCCCAATGCGGAGACTTTTCTTTTACACTGGCATAGCTTCAACACCACCCATCATCAACGTCTTGTCGCTCTAAGAAATTTCCTATCCGCCAGCCATAATGTTGAACGGAACTTCGCGCAATGCGTTGTGCCATTTGCAAAGTTTTCGGATAGGTACACATTTAAGTACAGGGGATCAGACTGCCAAATAATAAATTAAGTTATTTTCTCCCTCGACGCGCCTTCATTCTCACCTCCTTCGCCAACGCCGCCGTTTTCAACTTGAACAGCAGTCTATTTCGCCGCCGATGCTGCTTTTGGTGGTACTGTTATGTCACCCGCTGAGAAACCTGTCATACTTGGCGACGTTTTGAGGCAGTATTTTTCGGAAAACTTCTACGGCGACGTTCAGAATAACTGGCCTTCGTTTATTGGCAACATTTGGTATACTTCAGCGGAGACAGCTGTAGGGCTGGTCATGGCTGGATTTACCGCAATCAAGATTGAAGTCTCATCGAACTTCAGTTTATTCTTAAACTTTTTTTACCCTTCAGATATTCTGTGAGATAATTCGATTTCGATAATTATTGCATACTTTTAGCCTGGCTTGGTTTTATTGCATACTTTTAGGCCAAGTTGTTTTTATTGCATACTTTTAGCCCAAATTGTTTCTTTTTACAAGGTAAGCAGTCCTTAAAATTTGGTTTCTAAGTTCCGAACCGGCCCTGAATCTATGCTGAGACGAAAATGTAATGCTTTTCATGTTTATAGAAAACACTGCCGCATCGTAGAGCCGCCAAATTAGTAAAATTGTTTATGTTTTGTTTGTTTCTCACAAATTAAGCGTATATATGGCGGAAAGTACTCCGATAGCCATAAATTAACCGGAAGGGCATTCTCTGTCTTTTTTTTATGTTTTTTGTGTGCGTCGTTCCAAAAACAAATAGCAAACAAAATGAAAATAAAATTTCCTCTGAATCCTATTCACCAACAAAAAATTTTCCTCCGGCAGTATACAAAGCTCAAAATTCTCTGTCCGCTTTTGTTTTGCAAACTCTGGTATTGCTATTACAGACTCTTGGAGAAAGCATCAGTTGCACAGTATGACGAAGAAGAAGAAGAAGGGGAAAATTTCCCGAGTGAATAGCGAGAATCATAATTCTGGGAATTAATGGTGGGAATAGTTGCTTGTAACTTTTGTTACTTTTGAATCTTCTTGTGCAAAGAAGTTTCCTTTAGAGGCAAGGTAAGTCCTTGCTACTTGCTTTTAATTTGAATACCGATTTCGTCGTCATTCTCGTCAGGCAGAAAGGGCGAGAAAGTTTGTTGGTTAATTTTAATGAAATTAATTTTTGTGTTAAACATAGCGGTGGATTTTTTTTGTATGGATAGAGGAATATGAGAACTTGTGATAGCTTGCAGAAGTTTGCGAAACTATGTTTCTTTTGCAATTTGTAATTTTTCGAAGAGAAGTCCAGGAGACAAGTGAGTAACATCCGTTAAAAAGAATTTAAGCCTCTTTTCAGGCAAAAAGTATGTACTTTTGTTCAAAATTTTCATGACTCAGGAAAATATTTTCGAAACGAATGTTTTGAATTCCAAAACTGTCAAGTTTGTATTCAAATCTTTTCTGGAAACTCTTGAACTGTCTACGGACTTGTTACTGAACTTTTTATTATTTTTATGAAAATATCATTTTCGAAACTGTTGAAAGAGTCTAGAGTTCTGAAGCATTCGAAATCGAAAACGTTTCCGATTTCGAATTTCAATTCACTAAAAGTGAAAAAAAGTTGCGTCCACTATTACTTCCCAGCATCGCACACACCACATTCGTTAAAATAGTTTTTGGTTCTCCTAAAATTCTACAACGTTTTTGTTACTCCTAAAACTCTACTTTGCTGAAATTTTGAAAACAGTTCAAAACAAGAAACGAATGTCAGCAAATCTGAAACAAATATACAAATTCGGTCATGAGAAAAAAATGTGAGTGGTGCCCTCCAAAATGCTATCCGTGCTTCCCGCCCAGCTACTTCGTCCACCCCGGTCGAACGGAATATCCCAATCCCGGCAACATCGAAGATCTCCACAGTCGGACACGTCACATTATGCCAAGATTCTTTGATGGAATCGAATTAGGCTACCGCTACAGTTTAGCCCCCGAAAAGAACGTCGATCTCAGTTGGATCCTAAGTCACACCAGACCTTCAGGCTTTCGTATAGGAGGAGTCTATTCCACTCGAAATTATCATGATGTTTTGGTAAGACAACAAAAACCAAAAAAGCAAAAATAAAACTCACTCGACGAAATTCGCCTACAGGAGACACCAATGATTCATGCCGACATAAATCCCAGTTCTTTGTCGTCAAATCTTGGAATCGAGTTCCATCCATGGCCGAGAGTTCGCCTCGGGGCAGCATTTCAAAAATCAAAAAAAATCTTCGATCGATTGTTTACAGCCGAACTCTACAGCCCGAGCACAACGTACACCGCCAATTTGTACAATCCCAGCACTGAACAAGGTCATGCTACTGTTTCTTTGCTGCGTAGCGTAACACAACATTGGGCCTTGGGGGGTGAGCTACTAATCGAATGGCATGAACCCAAACAAATGAATGCCGATATAGCTTTGGCGGCGAGGTACATAGATGAGTTTTTTTTTTTTAAAGATTTGCAAATGATATGATGTGTTCCACATGGTGGGCCTTTCCTTTTTTCTCCCGATTTTCGATTTGAATTCGAAGGTACCGACGACATCGATATTCGACGGGGTTAACTGTCTCACGACAAGGATTCGATGTGAGCTACTGGCAACGAGTTCATCCGTCCATACAGATGGGAAGCTCATTGGCATTCAACAGGAACACCCACAAGTCCATTGCGGCGCTGTTCTATCAGTGGGAGTTTGAGGCTTGCACAGTTCGTGGCATGGTCGATTCCGATTTGTCTGTTGGTTTTGAATACTACAGGTGGGTGTTGTTTGTAGTTTTTTAAAGGCGCTGCGCTGACCTTCAGAGTGGCTGGAATATCGATTTTAATTTTCCTTTCTTTCTGTTCTCTTTCTGTTTTGCCAGGACAATCTCACACATACCCTGTGGGTTCGGAATAAGCCTGCTGATGTCCGTCCCAAGTAGTCGGTTTACCTTTGGCATTAAAATGGAAATGGATCCGAATTTAAAATAGGGGAGGATTTTGTGTTCGGTTAGTTTATTGTGGCGAAGTTAAGCTGATTTGAGGACATTTGGTTTTATATATTTTTTAAAAAAATAAAAAAATTTTGAACAAATTTGTTAGTTTTTTGTCGCGCAATTATTCGTTTTACAAACAAATTTCTTGTTGCAATTATTTGATCAACTCGTGGACTTGGACTTCAAATTATTGTTTGAAAAAGAAACGCACAAGTTCCACAAGAAAGTTGTGACTGAAAAAAGTGGATTTAAGTTCCACAAAACAAAATATTCTGAAAATCTATTACATTCTCCAAAATCAATAAAAAAAAAACGAATCACGAAGTCTTACAGGTTAAGCCAGGAGAAGGAGTTGCTTTAAGTGGAATTGCCAATAAATACGTTCCACATGATTCAAATTGAAAATGCCTGAGTGGATTTTCAAGATTTTCACTTCATTGTCTTAAGCGGTAGAGCAATTTTAATCAAATTTACCTTAAGAATCAAATTCCACACGCACTTATCCTAGTCTTTGAATTAAATTCCTGACAACGACAAGATGATAATGACGACAGAACTTCATGCATTTGGTTCATTTGTCATAATTTATTATGCATTCTGATTCAAACAGATTAATTTGGTTTGGCGGCCATTGTGAATTTTGTGGCGTGTGATGCCAGTGGCAGTGGCGATGTAAGACGATGGCGATTTCGTTTGCTTCTGAAATTATTGGTTGGTGTCAAAGGTGGGTCTGGCTGGTCTTTGTGCTTTTGTCTCCAGGGTGGTGTTTCTCGGTTGGTATTTGGTTGGGCAAAAGCGTTTGGTGTGGTGATGGCGGTGCAATGCATTGTCAAAGTACATAATATGACAGACTAATTACAGAATGTTTGCCACCACCATGCCTTAGGGTAGGTAAATTCCCGGCACAGTGTTCGGTCGTTCTTCAAACGTGCTGTAATGCCAAACTCACGTCAAACTAATTAATTTGTTAGAATTAATAAATTGACAATGTTCAACCTGTACAATTCATATATGTATGCAGATACCGATTTGGTCGATGATGGACCGTGAATGGCTTAAGTGAAACAGCTAGCGAAACATTCCTTCATGTCAAAATGTAAAGACGAATTGGAATTGGAATGCTAAATAATTAGTTTGTCAAGCGTTGTGTTGTCGTGTCGGTCGGTCTTGGCGCTCTGATGGTGTAAACAACAAGTATTTAGAGTGAGGTGTCCATGCAAAATGGATTAGGATATGTTAATACCTAGGTACATGCGATTGGAATTCATTGTGATTGATTGAAGGCCTTAAATTATTTGGCAATTAATTTACAAACATACGATCCATTCTTCAAGTATTCCTGAGACATTTTTGCTTTTTGTTCAATCGCAATCGAGATTGTGGCATTTTAAGTGGAACGTATTCAACCCCCTCGGTAACAACTCAATCAAATTCTAGAATTCACCGTCCGGAGCCTCACTCAAAACAATGCCCTTCAAAATCAAATTCTTCCAAACGACAATATATTGAAATCCACACGCCATCACCTCTGAATGTGAACTCATTTGCGATTACGTCCAGGCACCTCATCATCGGCTGTCAAATTACAAAACCACCAATGGCATTGGTTACCATTGGATAGCTGATATACATATGTGGTGTGATAGAAATCCTTTCCCACTTGTCAAATCCTTTCACGTCAAATAAGTATTTTGCAATAATGATGCCAGGGTCATCCTTTTAATTTGATGAGCGGACAATAGTCAATCATCGGACCCGAAGCACACATCAAAACCGTCGAGGGTCAATTGATAAAGTCTTTCCAGATAAATCTTTAATAATGACTGAAAGCTGTCACTAAACCAAAAAAAAAACGGTCGGATTTAAATTAAAACCCTCTAACCACAGTGAGTTCAGCTCAGCAGCTTCAAGCAGGAAGGTTCGGTGAGTTCAATAGCTTCTCTAATTACCCCATCATGAGGCGAAATTTTACGACACCATAAAGTCATTAGCGTCCATTGCGTCATTGGTTGTGGATGTCATGGGTTCTGGTTTTTTGGGGTCCTCGGTACTGGGTTCATGGGTACTTTCCTGTGGTCTGTGCTGCCGAAATTCATTGGAGGAAATTTTAATTGAATGATTGATGACAGGCATCGGGATGTCAGGTATTGATTTCAATAATTGCAAAATTTAATTGCTTATCAAACATGCTTTGAATGCTTAAGAAGGCGAACCAAAATTGTCCTGTCTATCGTGACGCACGGTGGCGGCCGACGGTGCGTCGTCGGTGGTGTAGGCAGAGAGTGAATGTCCCCCAAAAAACAGGAGGTTTAATTTCTCACTGCTTTTGCTGATGATGATGACCGGTATTGTGCGTGCGTTAGTCGTCTAGTTGCTGAAATTCAACTTAAATCTGGGGATAAGTGGAAACGGTGTACGTACAGTGTTGATGATGACAGCGTTTGGTCATCATCTCATATGGCACCATATTGCCGGTCATTGAGGAATCATGACGGCTTGGCTTCGCGAACGTGCGTACAATTTTGTATGCAAATTTTCAACGAGCTTAATTCTGTATTCAACTGCAGTTCAAGAGAAAGGGTTTAAGAATTCACTCAGGGATGGATTTTCTTTCGAAAACAGTCTCACTGGTTTTTCTGCACGGTTCTGAAAGTTTGTAGGGGTAGACTTGGGTCAAGACCTATCATTTTATTCTGAGCAGCTCTATATGGTTTTGGATAGTGTTGGGTGCATTCGAATGATTTAATCGATAATAATAATCGATTCAGGCACCTATTCGAGATCATGATTATGAATGATGATTATTGTAATTCGAATGAGAATAACTCGAATGTCGATTTTTTTGGTTCCGTTGAAAAGAGCTTGAATGACGATCTGTCTTTTAATTCGAATTACGATTTTTTCGAATTCGAATGAAAAGAAATCGAATGACCAATTTTTTAATTCGAATGACAAAAAAATTGAATGATGATTATCTTAATTTTAATGAAAAGAACTCGAATGACGATTTTTTTATTCGAATGAAAAGATCTCGAATGACAAATCCACCCCTGAACACTTTCATTCATTCATTCGAAAGAAAAGAACTCGAATTACGATTTTTTCAATTCGAACGAAAAGAACTTGAATGACGATTTTTTAATTCGAATGAAAAGAACTCGAATGACGATTTTTTTAATTCGAATGAAAAAAAAATCGAATGACGATTATCTTAATTTTAATGAAAAGAACTCGAATGACGATTTTTTAATTCGAATGAAAAGAACTCGAATGAAAAATCCACCCCTGAACACTTTCATTCATTCATTCGAAAGAAAAGAACTCGAATGACGATTTTTTCAATTCGAACGAAAAAAACCTGAATGACGATTTTTTGTAATTCAAATGAAAAGAACTCGAATGACGATTTCTTAATTCGAATGAAAAGAACTCGAATGAAAAATCCACCCCTGAACACTTTCATTCATTCATTCGAAAGAAAAGAACTCGAATGACGATTTTTTCAATTCGAACGAAAAGAACTTGAATGACGATTATTAGTATTCGAATGACAAGATATCGAATGACGATTTTTTAATTCGAATGACAAATCCACCCCTGACCACTTTCACACTGAACACATGACGTCTGTGGGTGGTGATGGAATGCAATTAATGCGTGGAACAGTTTTCATTAAGAATCATTACGATACAATATTATGTATGGCAACAGGAAATGTTCCACTGGGATGTTGTTGAGAGATTGTTGTCGTCAGACAGACGTGCGTCATCTGACTGCAGTGTAAGAGACAGATAGATGAGCAAATGAAATTATTGTGTATATGATGTAAAAGATTTTCCTTTTTTGTTATTTTTCTCCACAAACCTCTTTCCTTTGCGCATTGAAATGATGATAATTACGCTACGATGAATGCTTTAACGAGGTTATGGTAATGTGTGATTCGTTAGTGTCTTGTTTCCTGTATAGTCCTCACGGAGTATTAAATACGAAGTGGATTGCAATTAAAAAGTGAAAATCTGCTGGGGGAAAAATTAAAGCTGCTTGTTTTTAGCTATAAAGCTACACAAAACCATCACTCACTTAAGAATGTCTGCAACTGTCTGATGAAATTAAATTTCTATCACCAAATCCATTTCAATCTTATTTATTTTAAAAAGGATTTCAAGAATCGTCTTTTTCGAGGACGATTATCGATAAAAAATGCATCAACTACTTTCAATCTTAAACAAAACAAAAAAAAAACACAAAATGTAACTTGGAAAGACGTTCAAGGTGAGAAAAGCTCATTCTGTTCAAAAATGAAACGAAAAATATACAAGACAAACCCCAATGACAGGTTTGAAGTCCATCAGTAAATATTCATCAATAAATAAAGGTTCTTCGAATGAATAATATTGCGAATCAATCATTCATTTGAAAACCTCAACCATTCACAGTGATTAAGCCCTTCTTGTCGCCAGACACAATTTCCAAAAATTGGTCTTCCATTTTATTTAATCACATATCTGTACTGTGAATATTTTTGCATCCCACTCAGTTCCTTCGAAATCTTGTAAAAGAGTCAAATGATTCATTACTGCCCAAAAATAAATGTCCTTGTTTCCAAGAATTCCTGATTACTATTTGTATCTTGGGTTGAACATGAATTGTAACAAAATTTGTTTCATTTTGTTTGAACGATCACCTTTGTCCTTAAAAACACATCCAATCCACAATCCAATTAGGTTTTATAGAAAGGATACAAGTGTATCTCTGGCAGAATATTGAGACATTCATTTTCAAGAGAACATCACATCACACTTTGCAAAGGAGTAGATGACGTCAAATCTTCATGTTGGGCTCTTAGAAAAAAAAACCTACCGGTACACAAAAATTAAATTTCTTCGAGTCCACAAGCTTGTTTGGTCTTTTTTGCTCTAAAGTAGATAAGAAAGGACTCTAGGTCTGATCGGCATTGGTACCAATGTACCACTCAAGAATAAACAAAATTTTAATCTCTTTCGGATGTCCTGTTCTTGTGGCCAGCAAAAACTCTCCCACAACACAACCTTTTATTTATTTTTACTTGTCGCACGAATGTCTCTCCCCCGAAAGATCTTCGGATGTCTCTGATGTTGTCGTTCTTCTTTTTGCGAATATCTTCAAATGTTGATGGTCAAATAGAACATGACATAACATAACACACTTCTTATCGTTGAGTTGCTGCCATTTTCAAGAATCCTGTTTTGAGTTCTTCACTTAAGTTCGTTCCTTTGTGGGTCCGTCGTTGTCGTCGTCGTTTTCTCTCTCAAACAAGATGAAGAGGTAGTAAAAGCTTCTGGGGTTTTGATTGTAGGACACACAAGATATCTGCTATGACATGGCATAAATACCAAGGCAACATCATCATCATTGTCGTTGTTCCCATTGAGCAAACAAGAAGTGACTGACCATCAAAAAAGAAGAGGGTCCTTTCGCTCTTTCTCTGTACATATACTCAAAACCGAAAATAACAAAACTGCTTCTTGTTTGGTCGGTTTGCCTGCTTGCCAACAACCCGAACACAATAAGGATGATATTCATTTTAATATGGTGATTCCACTTAAAGTGAGTTTGTGTCATGAATCAGATCAGAAGCTGCCTGTTTCAGTGTCCAGCCATAGGTAAAGTATCCTGTTCCTGTTTGTCCCCCAAAGATGATGATGTAGAAACAAGTACTTCTATTCTCTCTCTCATTCTCTGTCTCTTTGGGTTTGAACAGAAGTGGACCGAAATGAAAAGCATCATCAGAGCAGTCAAGTATTGTTTATGGCAATTTAAGTGGTCATTTTAGATTTTCAGGCCAAAAACATGTTCCTTTGGTTGTCATCTGCTGATGGCCATCTTTTGTTCCTTGCTCTTGTAGTCCGAGTTTAGGTCCTATTCTCTTGACGAGGGCGGACGTTGTTGGTTGGGTAGGCGGGTGGGATTCTTTCATGAGGATGCATATTGTTGCAGAAATATTATTAAATAATTCCTAGAGATTACAACGAGTTTGCATACTCGTTTGGGTGATGGAATGAGTTGATATCGGTTGACGTTCATTTAGAAGATGAACGAAATTTTGTTCTTTTGGAACACTGATAGGAAAAACTGCCTGGGGAATCCTTAAAAAAAAAATAAGTTTCACAAGAAATTTTTCTTGGATTTTCAAATTTGAAGAAACAGTTTGTGTATTGCAAAAACTGAGAGTGATAAATACTTTCAGCACTTTGAATACAAAAATGTTTGGATTGTACGATATAAATATGTTAAATAACTCAAATTATGTGGATTGTAACAGACTAATTTCAAAATTTTAAATATCTAGACCTGTTTGATCCACTCCCAGATGTGGACTTTCTTTAAAATTAAGTTCATTAATTTTCCCTCACAAAATATTTTCTATAATTATGTATTAAAGAAAGTGAATACGTTCCACAAACTAGTTTGACTTGAACTCGGTTTATATACAAAACTATGAAATTGACTACGTTCCACACATTGAATTAAAGCTTGAGGATTTAACGAAATCAATACTTTCTTACTTACTTAAGGTGGCGCTAAAGTCCGTTGTGGACTTGAGCCTCAATCAACAGTCTCCGCCAGCCAGCTCGGTCCCTAGCTAGCTGTATCCAGTTTTGCACTCCAAGTTGATTAAGGTCCTCTTCCACTTGAGTGCGCCACCTGAGTCGCGGTCTTCCTCTCCTCCTACGTCCCTCGGGAATAGTGTCGAAGGCTTTCCGGGCCGGAGCATTGGTGTCAATCCGCTCTAAATAACCAAGCCATACTGGCTAGATCCATATCTTTGTACAACTCGTAAAGTTCGCTGTTATACCTTCTTCGCCATTCCCCTTCAATGCCATCTCGAAACAGCCTAAGGCACTAACGTTCGATTTTGTCAAGGTCCATGCGTCGGCACCATACATACATACCAAAGAAACAGCAATTAGCAAGAGTTATTCTTCGTCTGATTTCGGCGCTGGTGTTATTGCCCGTGTTTACAGCGGAACCTAGGTCGACAAACTGCTTTAATCTCTACTACCTCGAAGTTATATGCGTCTTTTGTGACGTTCTGTCCGAGCCGTTGGTGTGAGGTGTCCTTCCTCGAAGACTTCGTTTTTCCCTCATTTACCGCTAAACCCATTTTTGCCGCTTCTGTCTCAATTCTCACAAAGGCGCCATTGACATCACGCTGTGTGCTTCCCATTATATCAATATCCTCGGCATACGCTAGAAGTTGAACAGATTTTGGAAGATAGTATCGACGGTGGAGTTCTGCACTTTCTTATCAAGAACGATGTTAAAGAATCGCATCGCCTTGTCTGAATCCTTTTTTGACGTCGAAAGATTCCGTTGGCTCGTTACCAACCTTGATGGAACAGCGTGAGTCCTCCATAATCATTTTGCACAAGCGAATGAGCTTGGTAGGGATGCCAAAACTAGACATAGCTCTATACAGTTTGTCTCTGTAGAGGCTGTCATACGCGGCCCTTAAATCGATGAAAAGGTGGTGGGGTTCGTGGTATGGATTTGGAGTTCATATACAATACACCTTTTAATTGTGTTTTTTTTTAAGAATTCAACTCAACTTACATTTATGTTTTTTATTTTCAGGCTTCAAGTGACAATCTGGATTAGGAAAGATCACATTCTTATTATTACCAAAAAGACCGAACAGGGGTAAGTGTTCTGTTTATTTGTTATTAACTCTAAACACGAATTTAAGATATTCTTACTTGTATTCTTGATGAGGAAATGGATAGACTTCATATTGCCTTTTTCACACACTATCAGAATTGGTCGTATAGGCTTATAGCAAGCACCATCTTACGACCAATGGTTTGCCAACACAGGACTGTGTTATACCACTGGCTCATCACTTAGTGTGGTGTTAGTTGTTAGTTACTATCTTCTCTGCCTTAATCGATAAGTAAAAAACCTAAACCTTTGTACCAAACTACCCTCTTCTCGCTACGCGCTGGGCATATTCCCTTCCAGCTTTTTCCCTTTAACCCACTACTACCTCGAAGTTGTATGCGTCTATTGTGTCCGAGCCGTCGGTGTTGGGTGTCCTTCCTCGAAGACAGCATATACTTCGTTTTCCCCTCATTTACCGCTAAACCCATTTTTGCCGTTTCTGTCTCAATTCTCACAAAGGCGCCATTGATATCACGGTGTGTTCTTCCCATTATATCAATATCATCTTACATTCCACAAGGTCCTTCGCAATGTTAAAATAAAATTGTGTCGTGGTTTTCTTACCGATATTTTATTTCTCTCAGTGTATTTCTGCATGAGAGCCTATAGCTGCTTGCTGCTTGATAAATGACCCCATTATGATGTGTGTATTGTGATTTCGAACAAATTGTGTGTCAATTTTGCAAATGTTTTGATGTTTAGGTCTTAATTCAAAGATGATGATGCCAATAATCTGGGTAAATCTATAACTTCTCTGTAAAGCCTTCGGTAAACCAAATCTGTTTTAGATTGAGAGAACAAACGCTTGTCCATTTATTAGAAAGTAGGTTTTGATAAGTTTACATGAAAGTACATTTTGTAAACAAGTGACCTAATTTAGAAATGAACTGTCCAATTTACTCCTTTTTTTACAAATCTACTTACATATTTTAACTGTCAAAACCCCAATCTGGATTCCACGGATTCGAGAATTTCATCAACCAACAAAAAAATGCTTGGAGTGAGCTGAAGTTTTATCTCATGACGATGACCTTTCAAGTTCAAAAACTTTGCTTATTTCAACGAAGGAAAAATTACACTTCTTGTCCTTACCTTTTATGCTAATTAAAGATATCTTCATTCCATCCTAAGGACCATTGGAATGGTTGACGAAGAGGACGCTTGAGATATTGCAAAAAACAAAAGAAAATCGAAAACTTTTCACTCTCTCGCAGGAAGACTTAAGTGTCCCTAAATCCACTCCTTATCATCGTTTGACAGTTGATTAACAATTTTTTTAAAGTTTCAAAAACACACAGACTTTTTCATTTCCCTCCCTCTCTCTCTCTCTCTCTCTCTCCCATAAAAAAAGTATCGAAACTAAGACAATTTTTTGAAACGAGCGAATTGTAGCTAAGTTTTCAATTCGTCTGAAAAGTTTTTCGCGTTCTCAAGCAAAAATCCAAAGCCAAAACTCTACTTAAGGGACACACAAAATTCCTTTTAACGAGTTTTACCTTTTATCTTCTTGTCGTGCGTTGCATTGTCGCTCGTCGTCTCGTAGGGATCCAACATACACTGAGTTCTTCGAGCTGAGCAAAAAAAAAATCTTAATTTCTATTTTTAATTTGCGTGATTATCTTCCACTTAAGCGATATTCTATCAAAAAGTTTTTTTTTCTTTTTTTATCGTCTATTTATCCTTGCAAAGGAAGAAAAAACCAAAGTTTTCCTTCCGTGGAATAAGTCTACTTGAGTTCGAGTCTCGTAAGGGTAAATTTTCCAAATTCCATTAAGGATAATAAATTCTGTAAGTGATACCGAAAAAGATGAAGAGAAAGTTTCCCGCATCCACTTGCTTACTTCTTGCAGAACAAACAGGAAGGCCTGTTCCATGAGCTCCATGAGAGGCAATTCTCTCGCACATGTTGGGGTGTTGGCCCGATGTTCGCTTTTTAAATTTAATTGCTTTAGTCCTTGAAGTCTATCTGCAGATGTGAGAAACAATTACACTCGTTTTTATTACTTTTCTTTAAAAACCAGCAGAGGGTCGGAGCATGTCAAGGATACTATTGTCTTGGATTTTTAAGGCAACTTAGAGCCTACCTCTAGCGCTTCTGAATTTTTAAAATCAGCCTCTGGCTTAACGACTTGAACTACATCGAGAACAACTAATTTTTTATTTAAAAGTTCTAAGCGAGCTAATGGCAAAAGAGAAGCAAGACCTGTCAATGAACACCGAGTCCCAGCCCCCAGTGTAGAAGAGGTAGAAAGAGACATCCTAAAGCTAAAAAAATAACAAGTCCGCCGGGTCGGATGGCATACCTGCGGAACTCTTTAAATATGGAAGAGGTGTTTTGATGAACCGCATGCACCAAGTCATCACCAAAGTGTGGGAGGAAGAATGCATGCCCACTGACTGGTCGATGAGCTCCATGTGGCCCATCTACAAAAAGGCGATCCGATGTCATGCAAAAACCTACCGTGGCATATCTCTGCTTAATGTTGCATACAAAATCCTATCCAACATACTGTGTGAGCGTCTTAAACCTTTCTGCAACATAATAATCGGCACGTACGAGTGTGCCTTTAGGCCAGGCAGAACAACGATAGACCTAATATTCACACTGACGCATATCCTGGAAGAGACCAACGAATTTCAAGTCGAAACCCACCATCTTTTCATCGACTTTAAAGTCGCATATTCGATAGCATCCACCGTCAAGAGCTTATGATAGCGATGTCTGAATTCTGGATCCCGAACAAACTGATCCAGCTGTGCCAGATGACGCTTAACAACACGCAGTGCAGTGTGCAAATGGGTAACAGTTCATCCGAGTTATTCCAAACATGCACAGCAATTAGACAAGGCGATGAGTTATCATGTGACTTCTTCAAAATATTCCTGGAGCAGATAGTGCGCAAGGCAGGTGTGAGCACGGAAAACACTATCTTCAACAAGTCCACCCAGCTCCTAGGCTATGCGGACGGCATTGACATCATCGGTCGATCCAAGAGAGCTGTGCTTGAGGCCTTCACAGCGATTGAAGAACAGGCGAAACTCGTTCATCTTGAAGTGAATGAGGACAAAACAAAGTACATGCTATCAACAAACAAAGCA
Source organism: Sphaerophoria rueppellii (assembly GCA_920937365.1). Taxonomy (NCBI): domain Eukaryota; kingdom Metazoa; phylum Arthropoda; class Insecta; order Diptera; family Syrphidae; genus Sphaerophoria; species Sphaerophoria rueppellii. Next base: position 71,220,146 of record CAKKXW010000004.1, on the reverse strand, counting down.
ACTCTTGGCAGCAGCAATTTCAAGGTAGTTTAAGAGTTCACCTACCTTGGAACAAACATAAATCCCACAAATGACACATTAGTGGAGATCCGAAGAAGAATTATCCTAGCGAACCGCTGCTGCTTCGGTTTGACCAAACAACTGGGTTCAAAACTCCTCATTCGAAAGACAAAGTGTCTGCTATACAAAACTTTGATTTTACCAGTCCTACTCTACGGTGCCGAGTGCTGGACGATAAGAAAAAAAATGGGAATTGATACTGAGCACTTTCGAGAGAAAAATTCTTCGATGGATTTTCGGTCCCGTATGCGACGATGACGAATGGAGAAGAAGTTTCAACCGAGAACAGTATGAGCTGTACCAAGATGTGGATGTAGTCCAGAAGGCCAAGAAAAGACGTCTACATTGGCTCGGAAACATCGATCGAATGGACGACAACGCTCCAGCCAAGAATGTCTTGTCATCCCAGCCCCCAGGTTCGAGACGACAAGGAAGACCGAACCTACGGTACAAGGAACAAGTGATTGCGGATGCCAGAGCGCTTGGTTTCGGCGACTGGAGAGTGCATGCGGGGGACCGTTCACGATGGAAGGCTGCATTATCTCCTTCATGGATTGTGAGCCGGATAAGTAAGTAAGTAGGTATGCGAGCTGCTCATTGTAAGAACTTCCGGTTCCCATTTTAAAAGGCTAATTTTTGTCAGTTATAAAGGAATGCGAATTTGAACAGTATTGAAATAAGCAACTTTCAAGGAATACTTGCAAGCAATTGAGTGTTGTTTAAATTTATAAAAAAAAAAAAGTTTGCCAAGCGTTTTCAATCTCGATTTGAATAATTTTGAAACACTTGGGTTTTCCGAAGAACAAACGCAAAAAAAATGTCTAACCAAAGTCTCACCCAAAAAGAATCCCAGCTGTACACAACGATTCGTCAACATTTTGAACAAGAAGGTGTCTTCGATGAGATCAAATGTCAATTGCAACATCGATTAGTTGAAATGATGCGTGGTCGTGGCAAAGATGAAAAAAATAGTAATTCAAGCAAACAGCAACAGGATATGAGGACATTGTTAGCGAATCAGATAATAATGGAGTATTTGCATTGGCATCAGTTTAATTATTCGGCAGAAATGTTTGCAATGGAAGCGCAAATGGAAAGTTGTAATCCGAATCGGAAATTAATGGAGACGGCTTTGGGCAAATTTGATATGAAGGAAATTCCAATTTTGTTGGAAATTGTTTTGAAGATGTTGAAAGAGGAGCCTGAAGAAGAACCATTGTCAGATTCAGCGTCTGATGGGAATTCGGATGTTGGTAAATAATTGTAAGGGATTATGTGAGATGTTAAAATAATTATTCGATTAAAATTGATGAACATCCAATTCAAAGGCTTTAAAATGCAAAGGAGGAGAAATGCTTTGTTTGACATTTGTTTCATCCAACCAGGCAAGGACAATTGAAGGATCACATGATTTCGAATGTTTTCATTTCCACTCATTTGTTTACAGCAGTCACGGTGATTGGATACCCAGTTCTCAATTTAGATGTATGTTATTGCACTTTACTCTTGCCGTTACGTCTTAAATGTTTTCATTAAGATTTCGATCGCACCAGAGCCTCATCCAAACAGCCTGCTCAGTCCTTAGTTGAACAGTGTTCGCTCGTCAAGTCTATTGGGATCCTAGTGGTAGTTACGTGTCTTCAAATCCACTCATTTCTACCTAAATCTGTGCTTATGATCCTTCAGCTTAATAATCCTCCGTTTTACATTTCATTACTGGGTTGTATAAGACTTTCTTCAAAATTTCTTTTGTAGCTGCTTTCCATAGACTACTACTTTTAACTGAATCATCTCCTGCTGCCTTGATCATCACGAAAGCCGTCCATCGGCTTCTCCAGATTCTTTGTTGTACTTGACCTTCGACGCAGTCTTCACCGCTTCATCAGGGAAAGGCAGGGTGTCGGCTGCGTCGAATTGACTTTAAGCCATTCACAGGAGATCTGCCATCGCCGTTGTATTACTTACATAAGTTGGCGTCCATTGTGAACTTTGGCCTCAACCGACAGTCTCCGAAAGGGCAGCCAGCTCGGTCCCTAGTTATCTGTCTCCAGTATTGAATGAGGCCCTCTTCCACATGGGAGCGCCACCTGAATCGTGGTTTTATTCTACTCTTTCGTCGCCTGTTGCCTTGAACAGCTTGGCAACTAGACCATCTACTGCAGCCGTTATAATGCCGTTTTCACTTCGTCTATAGGTCGGGTTAACAGAATGGTTGGCTTCATCGAGTCCAATTAATGGCTTCTGCCTTCGTCCTTATACAGTCTATAGAAGTCTTCTTTCCAAATCCCCATCATCAACTGCAATTTCCTCACTTATCTCTGCAGGCATCGGTTCTTACTCGTTGACCTTAATCCAACTGTTTTACCTCCCGGTAGAACTTCCGAACTTCATTCCTGCTGTTAGCTCTCTCAATATCCTTGATCTGACACTTCTCATGCTCCCTCTTTTTTACCCCTTGAAGCTGTTGTTCCTCCCTTCGTTTTTGCTCGTAGTGCTCACGAGCAGCTCTCGTCCTTCTATGCAGCGCGCACCGGTTTGTATGCCTCTAGCTTAGCTGTATGCGCTTTGCTTTGGTGCCTGTGTGAAGCCTAGAACAATAGAGGCGGCAGCTTTAACTGCTTTCTGGCAATGTTGCCACTGGTCTTCGATACTCGATGTTGGCGGCATAGTCCTTAAAAGTATTCTTGACACTCGCTCAGAGAAAGATCTGGTGAGTTTACGATTGTAGCCGTTCGCGGTCGAATTTTCTGGCAGCATTCCCTTGTCTTGATCATTGACATCCTCGAGTAAAATTCTGGACAAGTGCTTTCGGTCGATCGTAGTGTTATCAATCTGGTTGACGGTTGATTGATAGGGATATCTCAAGGTTGCTTTTGGTTGAGATGAGCTTGCTACCACAACATTTCGTACCGCAGAAAAATTGATCAGCTTGAATCCGGAAGTGGTGCCGTGCAGGCTGTCGTGCTCTCCTACTGCCACAGTTGATTCAAAAAAAAAAAAAATTTATTTGCTACCGTCATTCGTTGAAAGTGCCTTGGTGTGCACACTCGTTCGTTTGGGGGTAATTAGTAGCTTCATTGTAAAGGGTTTTTCAATAGGGACGCTACAAAAGTAGACCGATAAGGACAGCAAATCGACATTTCTCTTCAGTAAGGTTTGCCATTTCATCATGGAAAGGTATACGATCCAACAACGAGTCGAAATTATTAAAATTTACTACCGAAATTCGGAGTCAGTGGTCAACACTTTAAGAGCGCTAACGTACAATTTATGGTCGTCATAATCGTCCTGCCAGATCAACAATTGAGCGTCTAGTGGAAAAATTTGAATCCACAGGCTCAGTACAAAATGTTCCCGTGCCAGTGAGACAAAGAAGTGCCCGTAGTGTCGAGAATATTGCTGCCGCTAGCGCATCAATTGCGGAAGACCCAAATCAGTCTCTCACACGTCGTTCTCAAGCGTTGGGCATCTCTGTGACGTCGTTGTTACGAATTTCGCGAAGATCTTGGCCTACATCCCTACAAGATCAAATTGACGCAAGAACTGAAGCCGCTTGATCACCAGAAGCGTCGTATGTTCGTGAATTGGGCTGAGCAACAACTTGAAAATGATCCGGATTTTCATCGAAAAATCATCTTCAGCGATGAGGCTCATTTCTGGCTGGATGGCTTCGTCAATAAGCAAAATATGCGTTATTGGTCAGGCAGCAATCCACATGTGCTTCACGAGGCACCATTACATCCCGAAAAAATCACTGTTTGGTGCGGTTTACATGCTGGTGGTGTCATTGGGCCGTACTTCTTCCGTGATGATCAAGACCGGCACGTTACTGTGAATGGGAATCGCTACCGCTCAATGCTTACCGATTATTTTTGGAATGAATTGGATGATATGGACTTGGACGATATGTGGTTTCAACAGGACGGTGCCACATGTCACACAGCGGGCCAAACAATCGAGTTATTGAGAACGAAGTTCGATGAGCGCATTATCTCCAGAAATGGACCTGTGAATTGGCCGCCTCGTTCATGCGATTTAACGCCGTTAGACTATTTCCTGTTAGGCTACGTCAAATCTATGGTTTATGCCAACAAGCCAGTGACGATTGATGAACTTCGTACGAATATCGAACGTGAAATTGCAGCAGTATCGGCCGATTTATGCTTGAAAACCGTCGAAAATTGGGTTCAGCGTCTGGACTTCTGCAAGCGTGCCCGTGGTGGCCATGCAAAAGAAATCGAGTTCCATACATAATGGCATCAAATGTACTTCCACAGAATAAAGAATTTCATTGATATCCAAAACCGTTTTTGTTTTATTTAAGAAAACTTTTGTAGCGTCCCTATTGAAAAACCCTTTAGTAGTCACCAGCCCCTTCGCCACGTCAAGGCCAATGGAGGTCCATCACCGCTATATAGCTTGTATATTTTTGGTGTTGGGTGTGTCAGGAGCTCTAACGTCGAAAGTTAAAAAGTTTCAATGTGAAATTGAAATCAAAAAATCTTTAAAGGCTGAAATATTTGAAAAAGTTCCTTGATCAAAAACATTTCCTAAAATCAAAACCCTTTTACTGTTTCTTGTTTGATTAACTCCAAAACTAAAAGTACTACGATCTGACCAAACTTTTACTCATTGTGGTGCATTTAAGGCCCCATCATTCGTCAATCTCATTGTCATGCACATAATTCATCTCCAGGATCCACCAAACAATATAAAATCTTGTCACATTCAACCAAGCGACCAATTGACCAGAATCGATGATCCATTTCCATTGGCCATTTCGAGTCCTTACAACCATGAAATAATCTCAATTTACAATTCATTGGAGAATATTGAATGGCTTTCTTCTTCCTTTCGTGTTTTTCTTCTTTTTTCAGGCAAGAGTTTGACGACAGCCACAACCAAAATCATCCTTTCCACACATTCTAAACAAGAACTCAACTCAAAATTTAATAAAAGTAACTCCCTCTGCTCACTCTCTTATAACCAACTTGAAAATTACACGAAAATCGGTTTTGGAAACCGTATAGTTTAGCGTGTAAGTCGTTAGCAACTTTCCGAAGCTACAGCTGGTTTCCTTATGAAATCCACAAAACCGAATGAAACTAACTTTGCATACAGTTTGCGACAGCGACAACCAACGGTTCAAAATTGTACCCAAATGCATTGTTCTCAAAACAAAAAAGCCCAACAACTTTTACATACAGACGAGACTCCAAAAAGATAGTATCCCCGCTTGGCCTTTATGACAGAGTGAGAGTGGTCCTCGAGGTGCAATCATTTTTATTGGCTTATTTTTGGACGGTGCGGTGCGTTCATTGTCAAAAAGTTTTCCCTTCCACTGATATTGGAAAATACCATAATTTGCATAAACATGTTACACGGAAAAGGATTCATTGTTTCCTGAAAACTCGATTCAACCAGAATAACATCCAAAAATATTCACAATAGGATACAATTACCAATAACAATCACATACACCCATAGAGTTTCATATGCAGCAAGGCTCATGATTTAATAAATCTCCTCCGACTATATGGTCGTTCGGTCGTTGGATCGACCAGATTCCGCACAAAAGAAGAAAACGTCTGGTGCCGCAAAAACTTGCCCCTTCGGCTGTCTATGGATATGATATGGAATGGATGTAACGATCGATTGGCGCAGGATGTGGAAAATTTACATTCTAACTGTAATGAATGATGGCGGGAGGCAGTGCGGAGGGTCAATGATGGGTAGATAGAAAGTATGGACAAAAGGACGAAAAGTTCAGAATTCTAATTCAAATTTTCCTACGAAAATCTGTCGGTGGATTATTTAAAATGCAAATAATAGGAGCAATGTAATCCACCATGCCAAAGTTCTCAACACCCGCCACCGCGCCTTCACAACCGCACAAAATCTATAGACGTACAAAAGTGAAGAGAATCCTTGTTGAACTTTTTGATAGAGAAATCATATCCCAGTGCATAATTGCATTAGGAACTTTGATCCAGTGCGCACAGAGGCACAGACGTCCTCGCAACGACGAATTTCTAGAAATATGGACGACTCTCTTTCCGGGACGGGATGGGTGTTTTTTGGGGGCTCCGCACAGCTTGTGTCAATTTTGAAAATTGAAGTTTTCCACTGCACCAGAACCATAACCATTCTTACCGTCCGTCGTAAAAATGTGTTCAATGTTTTCGGTGTGGTTCAGTCTGTCTGTCTTTCAATCTGGTTGTGTGCTAGTGCTAGCCCCAAATTTGATGCTGAGTGACATTGAGGGCTCTTCGGTTTGGCTGTGTAAATTTGGTTTGGGTTTTAGTTTTGTAATTGAAGGTTCATGTTGAACCTTTTAACTATAATGTACGATGAGTCTTGAAATGAGATTTTTGCCAAACTAGATTTTATAAGTTAAGTTTTTGGTGCAATTAGTGTTTGTGGAAATACTTACTGTTCGGTTTTGGGAGTTTGTATTTTATTCAATCAAGAACCGAGAAGTTTTTTGAGGATCAGCAAATGGTCCTTATGCAATCTTAAAGACTCATCAAATGGGTACTTTGGCAGCACTTGGCTTTTTAATTGAAAGCTTAATGTTTTGAAAAACCAACTTTTATTCTCGATTGCATGAAAACTCACATGAACATTTCACAAGTTTTATTTCTCTCCAATAAAACACTTTTGACTTACTTAAAAACATTCAAATTCTTCCTGATTGTTTTCATCATGGCCTCCGCTTGAGGATTCGGTGATTCTCGCAGAAGTGAAATGATGTCTCCAACGCCATTTGGTGGCTTACCTTGATCCGTATCAGCGACAATGGAATAGAGCGCCCCAGCGCAAGCGCCACGTTTGCCTTCCCAGTTTTCAGGACTTGGGTCTAATCTGTTTGAAGAAAAAAAGTAAATTAATATTTCATTTTCAATGAAAGGGCGTTTCTCACTTTTCGAGCATATCAAATGCCTTGGCTGCGACCCAAAATTCGGCGCATTTGTAACACTCGTTTGCGATCATTTGAAGTAGAAGAAATGCTTCAGAATTTGTGTCACGGGTGATAAAAAGGTTCCAAGCCTGAAAATGCAGAATTTTTGTCAAATTCCTAGTCTGAAAAACCGAATTTTGAATTGCAAATTGTTCACAAATTATCGTTGATATGTCAAAATTTAAAAAAGACCAAATTTCGACATCTTTCTTATCGAAGGAGGATGGAAGATGAGAAACTGCGACATTTACTATGGTAATTGCAAAAAGTCTTGAGCTTCAAATATGTAAGCGAACGCATCACGACGATCCGAATCAAGGCTTGATTCGCCAACATTAGCATAATATGAGCGCATGTCCTAAGAGAAGAGGAAAAAGACGAGTTCTACTTCTTGACAAAACCAATGAACGGTCTCCTAGCTATGTCAGTTGTCCCCGGAGATTTGAACGTAAGGCTAGGATAAGATGTCATTATTAGTTGAACAGCCAGAAAGCATATAGCCTGCACGACACCACTTCCGAAAACGGATTCCGGCTGATCGATTTTGCTACGGGGTGAAAAGTTGTGGTAGCAAGCGCGTGGTCCCCACATCTCAACATCTATAAAGTAACATGGAGAACACCCGATCAATCAACCATCAACCAGATTGATCACATGCCGATCGACGGAAGGCACTTATTTAGCATTCCAGATGTTCGAAATTCCGTCGTAGCCAAGGTAATGCTTCTAATATCCCGAAAAAGGCCAAAACAAGGAAATGCTGCAAGAAAATGCAAGAGATCGCCAGATCGTCCTCTGATCGAGTGTCAAGTAACCTGTATGAGTCATATGCCGCCAGTATCCAGTATCGAGGACCAGTGGCAAGCAGTTAGAGATGCCGCCTCTAATGTGTTAGGTTTCACACAGCCACAAGAAACCCCTGTTCGCGAAAAGAAACAACGCAGCTCAGTGTGCGCTGCATAGAAGGACAAGAGCTGCTTGTGAGCTCTACGAGCCAAAGAAGTGAGAGGAACGCGGGCTTCTTAGGAAAAAGAGAGGGAGTCAGTCATCGAGCAAGAACTGCTGCCTGCAAATAAAACAAGTGCACATCATACTAGGGATTTGGAAAGACTACTTCTGTAGACTGAACAACAGCGACGACGAAAAGAATCGCTCCGTTTCGTCAGGCAGGAGCCTTTCATTGGATATGATGATGGCCAACAATTCCGTGACCCCGACCTAGAAGACTTGAAAACGGCAATATCACGGCTGAAATCGAACAAAACCGCTGGAGCAGATGGTCTAGCTGCTGAGCTGTTCAGCAGGCGATGATCTAGATAGAATCTATAAGATATGGTGGAAAGAATGCATTCCCGATACCTTGAACCTCAGCATTAATAATATGTTCCTGAAGAAGGGAGATGCTCTAAACTGAGCCAACTACAAAGATATCAGCCTACTTAACGTAGCTTAAAAGGTCCCCTCTGCCGTAATATGTGAACGTATGAAGCCTTTCGTCAACAATCTGATTGTTCCTTTTGAATGTGGCTTCAGGCCAGGAAAGTCAACCATCGACCAAACTTTCACGTTGCGGCAGATCCTGGAAAAGGCCTATGTACTCCAAATCGATACCCACCACTTTTTCATCGATTTTAAGGCTGCGTACGACAGCATCTACAGAGACGAACTGTATAAAGCTATGTCTAGTTTTGGCCTCCCTGCCAAGCTCGTTTGCTTGAGCTAAATGACGATGGAGAACTCACGCTGCTCCATCAAGGTTGGGAACGAGCTTACGGAATCTTTCGACGTCAAAAAGATATTCAGACGTGGCGATGCACTGTCGTGCGATTTCTTAAACATCGTTCTTGAGAAGATAGTGCAGAAGTCCACCATCAACACCAGAGGCACTATCTTTCAAAAATCTATTCAACTTCTTCAAATGATATTGATATAATGGGAAGTACACAGCGTGATGTCAATGGCGTCTTTGTGAGAACTGAGACAGAAGCAGCAAAAATGGGTTTAGCGGTAAATGAGGGAAAAACGAAGTATATGCTGTCTTCGAGGAAGGACACCCAACACCGACGGTTCGGACAGAATGTCACAATAGACGCATACAACATCGAGGTAGTAGAGGAGTTTGTCTACCTAGGCTCCGCTATAAACACAGGCAATAACACCAGCGCCGAGATCAGACGAAGAATTACTCTTGCTAATCGCTGTTTCTTTGGGCTTAGAAATCAATTGAGTGGAAAAGCCCTCTCTCGAGCTAATAAGGTAAAATTATACAACACCCTCAACATCCCAGCCCTGCTGTATGGTGCAGAAGCATGGACCCTGACAAAATCGGATGAATGTTCCTTAGGCTGTTTCGAGAGGGCATTGAAAGGGAATGGCGAAGATCATATAACAGCGAACTTTACTGGTTGTACAACGACATGAACCGAGCTAGAAGGGTCAAGGTCCAGAGATTCAGATGGTTCGGTCATTTAGAGCGGTACACACCAATGCTCCGGCCCGGAAAGCCTTCGACACTATTCCCGAGGAACGTAGGAGGAGAGGAAGACTGTGACTCAGATGGCGCACTCAAGTGGAAGAGGATCTCAATCAACTTGGGGTGCAAAACTGAAGACACCTAGCAAGGGACCGAGCAGGCTGGCAGAGACTATTGATTGAGGCCCAAGTCCACAGCGGACTGTAGCGCCACCTTCTGTAAGTAAGTAAGTAAACCTTCTCCTCTTATACCACTTTACTTTAGACAAAAAAATTAAGGAAATCGGTAGACAGCAGGCTATTATTATCGATACCAGCAATTTCTATGGCATAGTCAATTGCTGCAGAATGTTCAGTAAACACTGAAACAGGACTTTTAGGTGGAACATGGCCAACCCACACATATTCTTTGAATTATTCATAAATATGGGTCTTAGAACTGAGTGTCAAAGCATGTTCTATACTTAATTTCTCATCAAGTTTTCCAGTTCTCTCATTTATTTTTGATATTTCAAAAGCCCCGGAAATGCCATCCACAGATCGACTTGGATACAAAGTCTCAAATTTCAAATCAATAGCCTCAGGAACAACTTCCAAATGATAAGTCACTTCCGTCAGCTGCATTTGCGACCGTATCCTCAAAGGAAAGGCCAGATCTTCTAATATCTTAACAACTTCCGATGAATACAATATGCAAGACAAAACGCACCTGTTTCCTCTCTCTGCATCGGCTCTTAATGGCTATTAAATATCTAATCTAAATTTGCCCGCATGCACATCCAATAAATTACTTCCTTGAGCTTACACCTTCTCCTAAATTACCCCCGAAATATTGTTTCCATATGAGATCATGCATTCCAGAGAGACTGTCTGAAAATCGCTTCAAGATTATTTACCTGTTCCGGATGTCCGGCATGAATATGACACTTGGCCAATACCATACAGAATGTATGCTGATTCCTTATATCCATGTCGGTTATGTGCACCAGCAGCTCTTCGGCCTCTCGATAATAACCGGTGGCACACTTAGCCTGAGCGTAGTTGTAGTTAAATGTGTCGTTGTTTACAAAATAGCTTCGAATTGAATTCATGTAGACAAGGACCTCTTCGAATTGACGATAGAGAAAGAATGCCGATGCCATGCTCTGCCGGCCGGGTATGGTGTCGCATTCGGTTGCTGAACTACCCACTAGATGCAGATTCTGTTGCGCTGTCTTGATGTGTTCTTTCTGAAACACCACAAAAAAAAAAAATGAAGAGAAAATTGTAAAAAAAAAAAAACAAACAAACAAACAATCAAACACCTACTGAGCCCAATTGCTGGCCCAAAGCCGCATGCACCACACCCTTGAGAATGTACTCGTGCGGCACTGTCGGCTGAATTTCTTTCATAAGACCATGGGCCTCCTGAACATCGCCGTTACGCAAATAGTAGATGGCCAAATTCAATCGTGCCTCTGGTACGATATTCAACAATGCCGGAAACGTTTGCATTGCACCTTCACCATTACGAAATACAACGAGATTGTGTTTGATGAGGTCCGCGCCGAATGTACCATTGTCGGCGATGTTCTTAATCTCCTGCTCGGCAACACGTCCATTGAATAAACGAAAACGATTGCAGGCCTTCAAATTGATGGCAATTGTACTGTCCGGATGCTTGGCCAAATAGACGTCCAACACTTCCTGGGACATGTCGTAGTAGTCGAGTTTGTAGAAGCAGAGGGCTAGATAAACGTTTAGTGCCAAGTAGTCTCTGTGTTGTTTTGTTTTGTTTTTTTTTTTCAGAAGAATAAGGAAGAAAGAAGGAATTTATTCGTTAGAAGTGTAAATGATGAACGTTGTAGTGCAAACAACAAAGTGCATTCAGTGAGAAAACGAAAGGATACAACATTTATTTTGTAAGGACTTTGCTGACAGATGAAAGGTGAATTTTTGCAGTTTGATAATAAACGTTATAAACAAACTCTTGTAAAAAGTAAGAGTATTTCTTTCTTTAAAATTGGAATTGACGATTAGACCAGTTTATACCAGTTGCTTAAGATTGCAAAAATTATGAGAAACGATACAACTGTGTTTTAAATTCCATTTTCAAAGCAAGTATGACAAAATTTTCCTTTTTGGAAGTTTTAGACCAGTTTATACCAATCAGATATATTATTTTATTCTTTTAAATTTTTGCTTTAAAGAAGAAAATTTGTTGTTCTTAGTATTTTTTCGTTACTTTTTATAATTTTGGCTGTTATACCAGCTTATACCAATCAGATGTATTACTTTATTCTTCTAAATGTTTGCTCTTAAGAAAAACCTTAGTTGTTCTTAGCATTTACTTCTTTAATTTTTACTTTAGGCTTAAAGACCAGTTTATAGAATTTGGTATAAACCAGATTATACCAGTCTTTAGAAACTTAAAAAATCTAATTTGCAATGTAAAGTTCGTTCCATTTACTTCGACTCTTTAAAGACCAGACCATACCATTCACACAAGATGGCCACACTAATTTCATGTCATTCAAATATCACACTAGTGAAATTCACCTTCAACCTATTATCAAGAAAAATTCTCACAACACGAACTCTCTTCATCATCGTCAGCATCATTGTCTACAAGCGAGGGTACTCACTTGTTATCAAGCAAAATCCTTTTGTAGATATCGATTGCCTCCTGATAATGCGCTCTCAAATAATGCAACGAAGCAAGACTTAGTTGGTCCTCAACAACATCCTGCAGTGATTCATGCAATGCCATCAGTTGTTCCTCATTGTTGAACTTGTGGGCCAAATGAAATAATAGACGCACCTTCAGTTGCGTATTTGGTATATGCTCCATCATCTCATGCGCTTCCTCGTACATGCCCAAATAGAACATGCACACAGCGACATTCAAATTAACATTGGCATCGTAGTCCTCATCGTCGGCAGCCGTGGCGTTGAGCAGTTCTTGGGATTTGATGGTTTTATATTGATTTAGGGCTTGTTGATAGTCGCCCAGGTGGAAACTACAGAAGGCAATCCATTGGTCGGCTAGGAATTTGCGTTTGTCGTCGTCTTCTTCGTTGCCGAACTTTTAAAGCATACATTTACATCAAGCATCATGAACAGGAATATAAAGGTGGTTTCAGAGCTTACCTCAAGGTACGCTCGGGCTCCAGTGTAGTCTCGTTGCAGAATGAAATCCTCCAGAGTGGGTAGGGTTTTTTTCGCTTGTTGAACTGTGGTTGCACTCTGAACATGCCGAGAATTGGCCGAATCTGTTTTGCCACGAGATAGAATCTGCACAAAGTTAAAGGATTAACGTATTATGAAGGCAAAGACTTTGGAAATGTTTTTCTAACCATTTTTTGTTTGTACTCCTTTCAATTTATGTGTTTAAATCCAAGACCCAACGACAACAATGACGCGTTTCACAGTTTGTTTTCTGGCTCTGCTGCTGGTGTTTGTTGTGTCTCTCCCGGTTGCTATGCAAATATTCAATGCATGCGCATATTTGGATTGTGAATTGTTGTTTGTTTGTTTTCAGAAGCCGGTAGTCATGGGTGAACATTGACTTTGTTTGATTTCTAAGGCTGTGTCCAGACTTTGGCAAGTAACCAAACACACCTAAGGAACGGTGGTCAATATTTGATAGAGGGTTAAGCCGATTTTTTTTTTTTTTTCATCGTTGGACTATTGATAGTTTGATTAAATATAATTTTGCTGTTTCAGCAGGACATTTAACGAAAATAGTCTGTGAATTCATGCGTAAAATCATCATAAATGAACACTCAGTTCTGGCTGGTTGCTATCTTTTTCATTCCTTCCATCAAAAGCTCATAAATCTAATTTTCTGCTCGATAAATTTTGACATAAATAACGGTATGGTGGCAGAAATGAAACATGAAACATGCTAGAAATCGATGACCAGGTAAATTTTTCACCAGTTTACCAATAAAAACCCTCTTGGAATCCCATTAAAGAACTTAAGAATTTCCTTGATGAGCTTCTCTTATTTCAATTAGCAGTAGCTCTTGATATTGCCAATGGGTTTTCATTTTGTCTACAAAAAGCGTAGACTTTTGCTTGGTGAGCTTCTATTTCAGTTTGTTTATACTAAAAATCAGTTTTTTATGGTAGTCATACGTTCTGGAAGTAAAATTTTGTAGCCCAAGTCATCGGATTTTAAAATCTAATGATTTGTAAAGTCTACGATAAGAAGGCACTACATACATACGATTATAGAAAAGGGTTCATGCTTTAGAAGAATAAACTTTCTGTCCAAGTAGTTTAGGATTTCTGTTGGTCTTGCTTTTGCCGGATGTAGGAACGGATACGTAGGTATATCTACGTACTGTTTAAGTAAAGAATTTTGTATGGAATAAATATTATCTTTATGTCTGGTCAAAAGTTTTATTAATTGTTGTTTTTTTTTTTCTTTTTGAGGGAACATTGTGGTGAAAAGGTTTTTTGGTCTTTAATCTTTATCATAGCAAGTTGCGTAATCTTGTTTAAAATTTTCAAATTTGTGTGAATGAAGCAAGGCAAAAACTACACCTACAAAATATAGTTAGTTAATTTCTGTAAGATATTTTCAGTGGCCTTACACCTTGCCCTTTTATACCCATTTCAGGTTGTTGTACTTACTAACTTAGTTACTAATCGGACTTCCTATCCATGTCGGTTCTCAGTTCGAGACAAAGCAATTTTCCATCGGAATCAGTCCTCCACACGCATTTTGCAGTCGTCAAAACCCGGCGCTCTGGCATCCGCAATAACTTGGTATTTGTACCGTAAGTTCGGTTTTAGCTGGTCGTCTTGAGCCTGGGGGCTGTGAAGAGAACACTTTCTTTGCTGGAGCGTCGTCTTTTCTTGGCTCTCTAGACTGTATCCACATATTGGTATAGCTCGTTCGTGGTGGAACCTAGAACCAAAACCGAAAATCCGTCGAAGACTTTTTCTTTCGAAAGTGCCCAGTATCATTTTCCCTGTTTTACCTGACAGCGCGCGGCGCGCGCCACCGCCGCCACCGCCGCCACCGTAGACTATTACTGGTAAAATCAATGTCTTGTATAGTAAGCACTGTGTCTATCGAGTGATGAGTTTTGAACCTAGTTGCTTGGCCAAACCGAAGTCGCAACGGTTTGCTAGGGTAATTCTGCTACCAACACTGACATTTTGTCCTAGGCGGCGGTCAAATGTTCTTCTGTTTGTTGATAGCATGTACTCTGTTTTGTCCGCGTTCACTTCAAACCCAAAGAGTTTCGCCTGGTCTTCAATCGCTGTGCCTCAAGCACAACATGAAGGCCGTATGTGTGGTTGATTGTAGATGTTCCTGCTCACACTTCGCGCCTATCTGCTGTATGTTGCACTTTGAACACTCGATAGCTATACCCTTTGCGCACTGCACAGTATGGACATGAATTCTTCCCCCCAACCTTGGTGATGACCTGGTGCATGAGTAGTTCATCAAAATACCTCCTCCATATTTAAAGAGTTTCGCAAGTATGCCATTAGACCCGGCGTATTGTTATTTTTTAGCCTTTGGATGTCTCTTTCTACAACTTCTGTGCTGGAGCCTGGGACTTAATTGACTAGTCTCGCTTCTCATTCGTCATTAGCTCGCTCGACATTATGCGCATTCAGCAGCTGTTGGAAGTGCCGCTTGAAAAAATCTACAATGCCCTGTATGCTTTCGGTGACTAGGTTTTCTTCACTGTTTTCAGGAGCCTGTGTTCCCGTTCCTTTTAAAGAAACGGCGGTTGTTGTTCCTGGATCGAGACTCTTCTATAGCTGCTGAGATACTGCTGATGCTCTTCTCTTCCTTCGGAAGGTTTTTCTCATATCTCCTTTTTGTTCGGTACCCTCCTCTTGCTGTTTTGCGTTCTAGCATCTGCAATCGTGCATTTTCCGTTTCTCTTTTCAGTATCGCACATTCATTATTATACCAGGGCTCTCTTGCGAAGTGGCTGGTAGGCTGGATTTTAATTATTTAGCGATATTGGTCCCAGAGGGTATTGACATCTGTGGCATTTGGGAGTATGGTGGAGAGTCTCTTACTCAGGCGCTAACTATAGCCTCTTACATTATTCGGGGTAATTATTATTACATGAAGCTAAGGTCAAAACCTCGGACATAATCACTCCAATCCTTGAGATAATGTTCAATAGCTGTCTGCATATTCCCTCAGTATGGAGAGAAGTGAAAATTGTTTTCATACACAAGGCGGAATATGCTCGCAAATTAATCCTAAAGATCTCAGACCCATAAGTCTATCATCGTTCCTTCTGAAAACATTAAGAAGACTGGTAAATATACACCTGAGAGCAAACATTGACACAAGACTCATGTCTTTGTCTCAACATGCCTACTGTAAGGGAAAAACAGTTAAAACGGCGCTACATACTTTAGTACGCACTATCGAATACTCCCTGCATCAAAAGAGTATACTATGTTTGCATTCCTTGATATAGAAGACGCTTTTAACAACGTGAACACATCTGCTATCACATCTGCACTGTCATCTCTGAATGTGGATAGTTCGCTTGGTGAGCTAATTCATACAATGCTAACTAGCAGAATAATTAACTCAGAACTAGGTGGCTTTTCAGCTAGAAGAACTGTCAGCAGAGGCACGCCTCAAGGTGTTGTTCTCTCCCCTATACTCTGGAATCTGGTAGTTATTGAAATTCTTACCCTTTTAGATAGGGAGGTTTCAGAGTGATAGCCTATGCTGATGACGTTGCTAAAGCTGTTTCAGGGAAGTATTTAATACCTTAAAAGAACTCTTACAAAACGCTCAAAATAAGCTATCACTTTGGGCGAATCGGTGTGCTTTAAGCGTTAACCCACATCAAAACGATTGTCCTATTCACTAGGAAATTAATTCGCACATCGACTCTCTTCTAGACGGTACCATTTAAAGTTTTCAGAGGAACCTGGGTCTTATTTTAGACAGAAAACTGAATTAGAAGAGCAACATACAAGAAAGAATAAGAAAATCTACGTTAGCTCTTTTCAACTGCAAGAAAGCCATTGGTAGCAATTGGGGTCTGCAACCCAGAATCACTCACTGGATGTACCCATCGGTAATCAGACCGATTCTTCTTTATGGTGTGACAGTATGGTGGACTGCCTTGGACGTAAAAATGAACTGCGATAAGCTTAGTAAAGTCCAACGACCTACCGGATCACTTGGTACGACCCCATCTGCGGCACTATACACCCTAATCTATCTGACACCTCTGGAAATCCACATCTGATATTCAGATAGATTTTCAGATAGTCAGGCAGCTGGACTCTGTCTCTACAAACACAATTACGGTGCAAAACTGTCGATCGTCTCTAATGGAGATGGCACAATAGCTTAACATTCATCTTCACTATGTGTGCCGGGCCATAGAGACATTCCAGGGAATTGTAAAGCTGATAAACTCGCCAAATATGGTACAACATTGCTTATTAAGCCACAAAATAGCTTATGTTGGTATACCAATCACTACATGCAAACTTTTGCTACAACAAGATGCTATTAAGAGAACTGACATCAGGTGGAATATCATAACCACCTGTAAGGCGACGAAAAACGTTTAGCCTAATCTGGACTCAAAGAGATCTAGGTGCCTGATATCTCTAAGCAGATTGCATATAAGCTCGTTAATTGGTGTCATTACTGGACACTGTCTAATAGAAAGACACGCCGCGTGACTGGGCGTATTTTCTAATGATTTCTGCAGAAGCTGCATGGATGAAGAGGAGGAGGAAACAGTCCTTCACCTCCTCTGCACCTGTCCTGCTCTGGCTCATAAACGTATGATTCACTTAGGAGAATACTTTTATATTGATTTGAACGACCACGAACACATTAATATAGTTAATTTCCTACGTTTTGTAAGGAACTCTAATTGGTTCAATGAGCTTTCGAAGAAAGTCTATTTAGATTCATGGGGTATCACAAGGTGCCTTCAATTGGCCTTAGTGTGTCTTTTACCATCCATGACAGCCACTCTAACCTAACCTAAGGTCTAACTAACTAACTTACTTAAGGTGGCGCTACAGTCCGTTGTGGACTTGGGCCTCAATCAACGTTCTGCGCCAGCTAGCTCGGTCCTTAGCTAGTCGTCTCAGTTTTGCACTCCAAGTTGATTGAGGTCCTCTTCCACTTAAGTGCGCCACCTGGGTCGCGGTCTTCCTCTCCTCCTACATCCCTCGGGAATAGTGTCGAAGGCTTTCCGGGCCGGAGCATTGGTGTCCATCCGCTCTAAATGACCGAGCCATCTGAGTCTCTGGACCTTGACCCTTCTGGCTAGGTCCATGTCGTTGTACAACCCTTAAAGTTCGCTGTTATATCTTCTTCGCCATTCCCCTACAATGCACACGGGGCCAAAGATGACCCGAAGAACTTTCCTCTCGAAACAGCCTTAAGCACTTTCATCCGATTTTGTCAGGGTCGATGCTTCTGCACCATACAGCAGGACTGGGATGATGAGTGTGTTGTACAGTTTTACCTTAGTTGCTCGTCTGCTTTTCCACTCAATTGCTTTCTAAGCCCAAAGAAACAGCTATTAGCGAGAGTCATTCTGCGTCTGATCTCGGCGCTGGTGTTATTACTCGTGTTTATAGCGAAGCCTATTAAGACAAACTCTTCTACTACCTCGAAGTTATATGTGTCTATTTTGACGTTCTGACCGAGCCGTCGGTGTTGGGTGTCCTTCTCGAAGATAGCATATACTTCGTTTTTCCCTCATTTACCGCTAAACCCATTTTTGCCGCTTCTAATTCAATTCTCACAAAGGCGCCAATGACATCACGCTGTGTTCTTCCCATTATATCAATATCGGCGTACGCGAGAAGTTGAACAGATGATAGTGCCTCTTGTGTTGACGTTGGAGTTCTGCACTATCTTCTCAAGAACGATGTTAAAGAAATCGCATGACAGTGCATCGCCTTGTCTGAATCCTTTTTTGACGTCGAAAAACCTTTATGGAGCAGCGTGAGTTCTCCATCGTCATTTTGCACAAGCGAACGGGCTTGGCAGGGACGCCAAAACTAGACATAGCTTTGTACAGTTCGTCTCTGTAGATGCTGTCATACGCGGCCTTAAAATCGATGAAAAGGTGGTGGGTATCGATTTGGAGTTCAAAGGTCTTTTCCCAGGATCTGCCGCAACGTGAAAATTTGGTCGATGGTTGACTTTCCTGGCCTGAAGCCACATTGATAAGGACCAATCAGATTGTTGACGAAAGGCTTCAGACGTTCACATATTACAGCAGAGAGGA
>CAKKXW010000004.1:71188276-71200902 GCA_920937365.1 Sphaerophoria rueppellii | reverse complement strand
CAACCTTAAATATAATTGTTTACCTAGTTTAAGACTTATAATAATCCTTTTGGCTTATTAATTGCAGGAATCTACTTAAATAGGAAAATGTAAATAGGCAGATTATAAAAATTGGTAGATATGGTAAAACATTTTGCAAAACCTATATCAATTTATATTCGTAATAAAATCTAAAATAATATTTTTTTATTCTAATTCAAAAAAAAAAAAAAAAATTCATCCGTTGCTTTGGTTGGTTGGTTTTTACAAGTTTCATACATTTTATGATACTTGTGGGTTTTTCGACAACCTTATGAATGACTTTTTTATTCATTATTATTATCATTTTTAAAATAAAGTAAGAAAATGTTATGTTTACGAAGCATTTTTCGGAAAAAAACTGACATCAAAGTCAAAAATAATCACGGACAAGAACAACGGAACATCCTTCAAAAAATAATATCTGACCAATAAAAAAAAAAGATAAAAAATTTGTAAATGCAGTTACAATGGATAATATTTCTTCTAAAAATTAAAACCTTAACATCTTTGCTAGCATAACTATTAACAGAGCACTAAGCGTTTACGTGGATCAAGGTATGCCAAAGTCAGCGTTTTCTCAAGCCTTTATTTTTTTTTTTTCAAACTACAAAATCTTGGCAGTGCGCAACAATTGGTTGATACACATACCCTATTCGGCTTAATGCATGGACTTGGATGGATTTTTTTGTAGCTCTATTCAAACTCGATAAATTGTAAAAAAAATGGTGTTTTTTTGTTTCATTTATAAAAACCTTAAAAATTATTTTTTTTTGTTTTCAATTACAAATTTAAATTAACTTATAAGTAACTAAACCAGGAACTATTAACAAAAAATAAGATTTTTTCATTCAATATGCCATAATCGCAAAAATGAAAATGAGGAATTTTCTTTTTTTTTCTTTTTTTTTTCTCTAGAAAAAAAATAACTAACTTTGAAGAGCCCTATAAATTAAACTAGTGATCAAAAAATTATTTTGTTTGCTGTTTTTGAAGCTCTGTCTATATTTCTCTTAGAAATAAAAAACAAAACAACAAAAATAAAACATCAGATTTTGTATTTTTGCCACGACTTTTCCCTTTTTGGACAACTGTGCGGCGTCAAAACCAAGAAAAAAGGGTTTCGGATCATAACTCCGTAAACAGACCTTGCAATTATTTTTGGTTTTGAGTAACTGATAGAGAACCAACGGTCCCTTGTTTTCATTTCATTCGATATAAGTTAACTGGAAGCGTTCATATTCCAGTTTGCCATGTGAACTACACCAAAAAGTAACACACAAAATACAATACAATATAGAAGTTTTAATGCACCGTTTTACAATTTTCTATTTTATTTCCCTCTATACTCCATGAGACTTAAAACTCTACAAATTGACAATAGTCCTTGAAAATAGGGAAACATTTGCTATCTAACTCAATGACCAAAAACAGAAAATTACAAAAGTTTCACCTGCCAATTCACTTTTTAGAATAAACAACTTTCACTTCTCATTCATACTCGACCTGTATAAAATTCTATGTCAAATTTGTATTTCATTGGATCGTATAATTTCGAAAGTAGAAAATGTTTTCCATTCCACTTCATATGGATTCCTTCTATCACCCCTCGTAGCATCCCCATCCAAGTATGAATAAAACTAAGCTGTGAAGGTACACAAGTTCAAAGTTTGTCTTCCTATTTTTCTGAGAAGAACCGAGCTTCGTAACAATTGTTTCGGATAAGAAATAATATCAATGTTGGCCACAAGAGGGTGATTTCGAGATTCCGTGGTGAAAGTCTTTTTCTTGAAATAAAAGGACACCTACACGCTATATCAACTTTGAAAATATTTCCTCTCTTGGAAAAACTGATATAAACCTAAGGTGTCTTTGACTATTTTCATGTGAAATGATTTTTTTTTTTCTTGTTGTTGGTTCATCCTGTTGTTTATTTGATAGAGAAAAACTTTTGGCCGAGTTTTCCGGATGTGCTGTATGCAATGTGGAAGTTCTTCCATTCGGGAAAACACAATTGGAAAAGTTTCAATGGAGAGATAAGAGCTTGGTAGACATGTTCGATGATAGGTATTTTAGCAGTGTTAAATGTTGTTTAGGAAATTCCTTTTTTTTTTGTTAAGTTTTTCTTTTTGTCGTTGTTTCGGTCAAGTTTGAGTAGTTTTGGAAATGAATATCATCAAATTTTAAACTAGGGAAGTTTTAAGTCGAATAAAAAAAAAAATGAGCTTCGAGTTTTTAATAATTTGAACACAGGAGCCGCTTTGTTTCGCATTGACGTAGTGTGAAAAATTCAAAAAAGTTCACTTTTGATTAAAGCAATGAAATAGGAAAGCACAAGAGCTCTGAATTGCTTTAAAATTTATTCCTTAATGCAATATTGTTTTGGGATCAGATTAGGACCCTCTAGGAAATAAAAGCCCAACATGGAAATAAAATATGAGCATTAGCTCTTGTTACCCAAAAATAAGTCCCAATTAGTTCCAGTTGCAATTGACTGCAATTTGGAAACCATTTGATGGAAAGGCAGGCAGTTAAAAGTGCATTTTAATATCGCTTATCATTGCAATTGAGTTAAATTTAATTGGCGATGCAATGGCCTCAAGCAC
The DNA here is from genome assembly GCA_920937365.1 of Sphaerophoria rueppellii. Taxonomy (NCBI): domain Eukaryota; kingdom Metazoa; phylum Arthropoda; class Insecta; order Diptera; family Syrphidae; genus Sphaerophoria; species Sphaerophoria rueppellii. Next base: position 71,198,278 of record CAKKXW010000004.1, on the reverse strand, counting down.
ACAAATTAAACACAAGATCTTTGTTTCCCTCACTTGAGCTGACTCACTCTTCCTTACAAATATGTATACATTCCTTGCAAAATGCAACTGCAAAATAATAATAAATTAAATCGATGGGCCGGACCCTCTTTTTTGCAAACAAAAAAATAACACTCCCAAGATATTGCATTTTGTGTAGGATTTGGAATGCACAAAAGGACTTGCACTCGTCCTTTTGTGGTCAAGTCATAATTCATTTCTAGAATATGCAATAAAAAGACACCTGCAAGCGGAATGCAACTAATAAATTGCCTTCATAAAATCACAAAATACAAGAACGATAATAATAATAAATGCATGTAATGGTTGTTATAGCGTTTTAAAGGACGAAAGCCTAGACGGCCGGCGATGGGTTGAAGCGACGACAAGGACAAAAGTTGCAAATAATTGCAACTGGCTTTGAAATGCAAATGCGGTATAGGCAAGGAATCTTTGGAATTCTTGGTGAAAAGGGTTCAATGATGTTTTGGTAGGTTTGAGAAAAGTTTAGGTTGTAAGCGGGTGTAAGTAGTTGTTTTTTTGTTTTTATCGGCATTTTGACATAACATAAAATGTCATGACGTTCTAAATTGGTTGGGTGTTTTAGGATCTGGGGGCGTATGCTGTAAGTTTTCCTACACACCAAGTGCTTACTCCTCCTCGTGGTAACCACCGGGTACTGGTTATATCTCTAGATATAACTTGCGAAACTTGTAAGCGCTGGTGCAAAACGGAGAAACAGAAGTCCCTTATAAACGGCCCAACAAATTTTAAGGTTAGTGCGAGGAGCTAACAACCTCTCCACAGTAGAAAAAACTTGAACGTTATGGGAGAGCAGTGTCTGGAGCTTAGTGGTTTAGTGCGTTGGCTGCTAAGCAGAACGTCGTGGGTTCGAGTCCTACTTGTGCCTATCATCTTTCACGGGCACCGCCTCTTGCGAAGAACTGACAAAACGTCCAAGAGTATCATCGTCATGAAAAAAGTGCTTCTCAACTTTGCCGTTCGGAATCGGCGTTAAATTGTAAATTCTGCACATTTAGCTATTTAGGCCTTGGCTCTTCAAGAGCTGACGCGCCACCCTATTTTGTTATGGGAGAGACACCAGCCTCGGATAATGACCCCCCCTCTTATGGTAACCAGATCCGGAACGACAACGGACTATGCATTGAGAGTTTGTACCTGGAATGTAAGACTAAGAACACTCTACACTCCAGGTGCAACTCAGAAACTCGAATCTGTCCTCTCGCAGTATAAGGCAGACATTACTGCGATCCAGGAAATATGATGGATAGGATCAGGAATAATGAAAAGGAAAAACTGCGACATTTATTACAGCTGTCATCAAAGAATGCATATATTTGGATGCGAATTCGTCGTGGAAAATCGGCTTAGACCGAAAGTCATGGATTTCAAGCCAATTAGTGATCGCCTGGCTGTAATCCGCATCAAGACCACACTACAAAACATCAGTATAATATGTGCGCAGCGCACGCCCCTACCGATGATGCCGAGGAGTAAAGCAAGTAGGATTTTTACGACTTCCTGGATAGAGCCTACGGAGCCTGTCCAGAGTACGACGTTAAAATCGTACTCGGAGATTTCAATGCAAAAATCGGGAAGGAAGACATCTTTGACGGATTAGTTGGAAAGCACATCCTCCACGAAGTTACAACAGATAACAGATTAAAATTAGTTATGGATGATGCATGTTTCGCAACAATCCTATATATAATTGTATTATTCTCCTACCCTACCTCCTATTAACTCATAGTGTCATTTAGTGAGGGAGACATAAAGGGGCTAAAGCCACTTTGTGCTGTTGAGGTATGAGATCAAATCTTTGATCTTGAATTCTGAGAGTTCCTCAATACCGTTGAAGAATTCTTCACATAAGTGGAGTGCTCTTTTCCTAGCCAAGGCCGGTCAATGGCAGAGAAAGTGTGGGACCGTTTCTTTTTCGTCCTGGTCCTCACACATACAGCAGAAAGAGTTATGTGGTATACCCAATTTTGCCGCATGCTCACCTATAGGCCAATTCCCTGTGCAGGTAACAACAATTCTGGGTATGTCATGCCTTTGTTTGGCCATTAAATTGATTAATTTTGGTTTGTTATAGGCGGGCCTGATTTTCCTAGATAGGTATAACGCAACTCGTTAAACTATTCCACCTATGCTTTGCTCGTGATGTGTATTTGGTCAGGATATAGCCCTTCATAACTCCAAAAGGAGCATATACTCTCACTTGCGAAGGGCTGATCCTTGCTAAGCTAGCTCATCGGCCTACTCATTTCCCTCATAGCCCCTATGGCTCGGTATTCAGATTAGAGAGACGCTCATATCAAGTTCCTTGAGGGCCTCTTCGCATTGCTGGACCAGTTTAGAGGATGATAAAGCTGAATCAATGGCTTTAATAGCTGCCTGACAAAGACAAATGCACCAACACCGCATTCCATCTTCGAACCATCCGTGAAGATAGTTGTGTCGAAGTCTTTTATCACATCGCCTTCCTCCCAGTCGATTTTTGACGGGATCAAGGTTTTTAGGATAGGGATGCAGTAATCGGTGGTTGTGGATAGGATGTCTGATGGTATCAGGCTTGTTTGGTTGCAGTGCCCGTAGGATCTAGTTTTCCAGCAGCCTATATTTCTTTGAGTCTTAAGATACTGCAGGAGACCTGATATTTAATAAAGAGGTCAATCGGAAGAAGGTCCAGGATGACGATAAGTGCATCCGTTGGACAAGACATGATTGCCCCTAATATCCCTACGCAAGCATTTATCTGCACCTTTGTAAGCTTGTTTACTATCTAAGCTTTGCCTGTACTCCCTTACACAGCTAATAAAAAAAAATAAATACGTAAAGGGTTTTTCAATAGGGACGCTACAAAAGAAGACCGATAGGGACAGCAAACGCCATCATATTTTTCCCGTTCTTTTGGCATTTCTCTTCAGTAAGGTTTGCCATTTCATCATAGAAAGGTATACGATCCAACAACGAGTCGAAATTATTAAAATTTACTACCGAAATTTGGAGTCAGTGGTCAACACTTTAAGAGCGCTACGTACAATTTATGGTCGTCATAATCGTCCTGTCAGATCAACAATTGAGCGTCTAGTGGAAAAATTTGCATCCACAGGCTCAGTACAAAATGTTCCCGTGCCAGTGAGACAAAGAAGTGCTCGAGAATATCGTTGCCGCTGGCGCATCAATTGCGGAAGACCCAAATCAGTCTCTCACGCGTCGTTCTCAAGCGTTGGGCATCTCTGTGATGTCGTTGTGGCGAATTTCGCGAAAAGATCTTGGCCTACATTCCTACAAGATCAAATTGACGCAAGAACTGAAGCCGCTTGATCACCAGAAGCGTCGTATGTTCGTGAATTGGGCTGAGCAACAACTTGAAAATGATTCGGATTTTCATCGAAAAATCATCTTCAGCGATAAGGCTTATTTCTGGCTGGATGGCTTCGTCAATAAGCAAAATATGCGTTATTGGTCAGGCAGCAATACACATGTGCTTCACGAGGCACCATTACATCCCCAAAAAATCACTCTTTGCTGCGGTTTACATGCTGGTGGTGTCATTGGGCCGTACTTCTTCCGTGATGATCAAGACCGGCACGTTACTGTGAATGGGAATCGCTACCGCTCAATGCTAACCGATTATTTTTGGAATGAATTGGATGATATGGACTTAGACGATATGTGGTTTCAACAGGACGGTGCCACATCACACACACCACACACAATCGAATTATTGAGAACGAAGTTCGATGAGCGCATTATCTCCAGAAATGGACCTGTGAATTGGCCGCCTCGTTCATGCGATTTAACGCCGTTAGACTATTTCCTGTGGGGCTGTGGGTAGGGTCAAAACTATGGTTTATGCCAGTAAGCAAGCGACGATTGATGACCTTCGTACGAATATCAAACGTGAAATTGCAGCAGTATTGGCCGATTTATGATTGAAAACCGTCGAAAATTGGTTTCAGCGTCTGGACTTCTGCAAGCGTGCCCGTGGTGGCCATGCATCAAATGTACTTCCACAGGAATAAAGAATTTCATTGATATCCAAAACCGTTTTTGTTTTATTTAAGAAAACTTTTGTAGCGTCCCTATTGAAAAACCCTGTATATGTAGTAAGGGATCTGGCTTCCATCTATAAAACGTGTATTGTATACATTCGGCCTAAGGTTAAGTACAACTCCCACGTTTGAGTCGGTGCTCCAGTGACGTACTTAAGTCTTTTAGACAGTATTCAGAACCGAACATTCAAGATGATTGATGATTCATTTATGTCCCCTGAAAATTGACGTAATGTCTCATGTCTCACCCTCTTTTACCGATATTTCAACGGTTAGCCAGTAAGATATTCAATCGTAGGTAATACCTGCGCCTCCTGGATAGCGAGCCCGACTTCGGACGTACTGTCATGTACAGACAATTGTTCTTTAGCCGGACAGTCAATGCAATATTCAAGACCCACTTTTGAAATATTGGATACTAAGCAACTTTCAAAGAATCTTCGCAACTTAACTGTGTCGTATATCGTGACCGGAATGGCACAACCTTCTTTTGTTTATCATGAAATAAAACATAAAAAAGTAGATTTGTTTGCTTTTTCCTATTTTAAAGGGCTTTAAAATGAAACCATTGTTCGTTCTTCCCTCAGAAGCATATAAGAACCTTCTTTGCCACAAATGGACCAAAATGTAAATCTTAAACATACAAAAATAACTCTTAGAAGAGGTCTTCAACTTCAACTTTTAATAATTTAGGTCAATATTTCTTGCTTTGTCAGGGTTTTTTTCCTCTCCAGCTTTTCAGAATTCTTCCCTTTCAGTTATTAATGCAACCCTCAGAGAAACATGATGACAATCTAATTGCAACTAATCAACTATAAGTAGACCCATATTTGGTTTCATCCCTTCAACCCTGTACGTCTATTACAAAAAGATTGATATCTTTCGATTAAAAAGTTTCTCTATTACCTCTCTGCCAAACAATTTGAATGGTCAGTCTCGATCTCCTTCTCCACTCTGACAAAATTTTATCTTCTTAAAGGGAAAGAAGGTATACGAAGAGAAAACATTTAAGGGCAAAGATTTATTGTTGTTTTCGTAGATTAAATACTAATTAACAAGACAAAGTGATTGTGTGTGTGTCTGTCTAGCCAATAGCCATAGAAACTTTAGTTGGAAGGTAGTTGAAATGGTCAACGAACAAGCTTCGAACACTCGTGTGGCATCAGCAAAAATTCGAACAACTTATAACAATGTCGCATCGAACCTTTAGACCTTTTTCTTAATTTGTGGAGGGGGATCTTTGTCTACCCCTTTTTCGCTCGTCCTTTTTTTTTTGTTGTTGTTGTCCTGGTGATGTTGTGTATTGTTAAATGCATCACTTGTGTATTTCACACAAGACACACAGATCTCTCCCTCCCACTCTGCCATACACACACACAGAGAACCACTTTAAGTGTTTTCTGGTAATTTATCCTTTCAGAGAGAAAATTTATGTGTCTACTCTGACCCCCAATAGGATTATATTTTCTGATGTTGGAATTGCTACATGTTTAATATGATGTAAGAGGTAAAGGATGGGTACTTTTTTTTGGTCCTTGGTTCTATCTTTGGAAGGTCTTATGTTGGTTTGGTAACATATCAAAAAACAGGATAACATCCTTTTTTAAATGTTTTGCCGACCCTTATTGTAAAAATATTATTTCTTTGTAAAGGATAATGGAAGTAAAAACACTGATTAGGATTGTTTATTAACCAAAAAACAAAAAAATACGTATAGACAAGGACGAGGGTTGTTTGTTTGTTTGTTTGTTTGATTTGATGTTTGGTTTTAAGGATTTTATTTGATTGACAAAGGCTTTTGAAAGCTGAAAAATCGATTTCATCTGTGGTCACTTCACTAATGTCCTTCTTTCCTTCCATCATTGAAGCTGACTAGAATAGAAGAAAAAAACATCCCAGAAAGCCTTTGGGCCTACAAAACGTTCAATAATTGTTTCTCATCTTTTCTTCGTTAACCACCAAACCAAAGGAGAATAATTAAATATCGCCTTCTGGTTGCGGTCGACATGGCTGTAATATGAACCACTCCCAAGAGACTATCGATAGTACTCCCATTCCAACAGCGAAGTACAAAAAACCGACTGCAACTCGAACTCGAACAACAAGCTGCCACAAATTTAATTAGATCTGGCAACGGTTTGGTGGTTTTTGTTTTTTTTTGACATAACCGCCGCCCGTTACCGTTGAGGTTAAGTGGCGGTTCGCCACTCCAGTCGAACACCTCTTCTGAGCGCGTTTCTTTTGTGATGGAAGCACGTTTATTTTCTTTTTCATTGAGAGGGTCTACGACAGCATCAGTTTTCTCTCTCCGGCCGGCGCTCCCAGCTGTGGCTGAATATTACCCTTGGATCTATGGCCCCTTGGGGCGGTATGAACTCCATGGTTCTCTCTCTGACATGACCAACGAAACGACGACCGACGTACAACCGCGAACGACCATAAGACGACGAACGGGGGAGGATTGATATCATGGAATCTGGCAGCCAGATAATAATTATAATTGGTGAAGTTTTTCGTCCATGAGAAAGAGAATTGGATTGGATTCTAATTGAATCTGTAATGAGATGAAATGGAAATTGATGAATTATAATATTTTTGGTATTCTTTGCAGCTCTGTCTCTCTCTCTCTTCCCCCTCGTTTTCCCAGTTCGATTCAGCATATCATCTGTAAGAGAAAGTGGAGACATGAGGATGGATGACTACTTGTCCGTGAATTAATATAGTTTTTGACAGAATGCTTCGGTTTTGATTTTTTTGGAGAGATGGAAAGGGGGGGGAGGGAAGAAACTTTAATTGGATTTGGCATTCATCTGGTAACCACTTACAGTTGAGTGGTCATTGGAACCAGTAAGCAGCATACTTGTGCCATAATTATGTGTTCATAACAAAATACGTTGATTAGCAACGAATTCATCAACAATTTTTCTCTGAGTGGATTTTAAGATTGAACCAATGAACACAATGTTTAAAGATCATTGACCACATAAAAACTTTTTTCCATAGAATGCAAACATTTCCTCATCATTTTTTTGTTTTTGCTTTTGCATTTCTAGTTTTATAATTCAATTCAAAACAATCCCCAAGCACTTGTCCCCATACATTTTTTATAAGCTTCATATGTGCAGTCTGAATCAATTATCTGTGGATGTGTGCCTTTTTCTATCTCTCACTTGTGTCAATATGGCTAAATCTCATGCAATCAATTTAATATCTAACCAATCGTCCACTCGTCATCCATAATCAGCTAAAAAGAACTCACTGATGCTGATGGGAGCTCATTTAAATGATTCTGCTCTTCATATTAAATCGCATTTGTATGAAAATCTCTAGGGTATACATTGGGTGTCGCAAGAAGTTGCTTGCAACTATGACACGCTGTGGATCATATGTTCGATTGTCGAAAATTGTTTTAACGTGCTCACGTTGTAGCCTTTTTGATGCATTCATGCCTTTGGTAAATCTTAGAAAGTGGAACGTGAGCTCTACACAGTTGGCTACAAACAGACCTTTGATTTTTTTCAAGATGCTGTGGAACCTGACCAACTATTTTTTTTCTATAAACAAACTTTGTTAAACGATCAATTTCCTCCAAATAGAACCAATTGAGGTTACACAGACGTGGAACTTATAAATCTGTTTGTCAAATTTTAACTGGTGAAACATTTGAGAATACATTAAACGTGATGAGAGGTTTGTTTTCATGTCAATTTGAGCTAAAATATTATGTGGAACGTATTGGTTGCATCTGCATAATTTAGATGTGGAATCTACTTTAGAAATTTTGTAAGAAACTTGTTAGTGGAAATCCAAAGCTGCAATTATTAATTAAAGTTCCTTAAATGGGGATCATAATTCTTGGTATTTTGGAAGGTATTTGTAACTTTTGTAGAAATGTACAAGCAAAGGATGTTTTTATTACTAACGTTTTTATTGCACCTAAAAGTCCTATTTCTCTCTTCATTGAACTATCTACAGTTCTTGACTATATCATTAGCTGTTCAAGCATTGAGAGTGAGATAATCTTGTTGGGTGATTTTAATCTTCCTAACATTAACTGGGTTCCTGCTAAGTATGATTCCTATTTAGAAGCTTCCCCAAGTTCTTCTCAAATGAAACTTCAAATCTCAGCGGATTTACAACAAGTAAGCTCTATTCAAAATTCATTAAATCGGTCACTTGACTTGGTTTTCTCATCTAATGCGGCCTATACAGTGGTGGTTGAATCGGCTTATGCAATACCTATAATATTGATAGTTATCACTTATCTCCCTCCTTTAGATATTATTCTTGACTTGAGTGGTCATAGTAATTCCCATGACTGCTCATATAAATACGACTTTCGTAGAGCCAATTTTCAACAGCTTTCGGACAGTCTATTAAATTATGGTATTGAGAACTTATCATTTTCCAATAACATTGACGAAACTGTCTCTAGTTTCTATTCTGTACTCATGAGATGTATAAACGATACTGTACCTAAGGAAAAAATCAGTCAAACCAACACCTCTTGTCATCCTTGGTACACAAAAGAGTTAAAAAGCCTCAATAAAAAGAGAAATGGGGCTTGGAAAAAACATATTAAATCTATGTCCTAAGAGAACCAAGTGGTTTATATATCAATTTTCGAAGAGTTTAATAGGTTGTCATATGATCTTTATAATGATTATATTGTTACTATGGGTGATTCCTTGAAACAAGACCCTAAGCTTTTTTGGAATATCGTAAACTCTAAGAGAAAATGTGATGTTTACCCAGTCAATCTCACTTACAATAATATAATTCTGAGATCTGCGATGCATTTGCCAATAATTTCAGTCAATCTTTCATAGATACTCCCGTTCATGTAGACATTGATTTTTTCAACTATTTGAAAAATAGCAAACAAGTCACGTTTAATAATGTCCCGATCGGGATTGATCAAGTCCTTAGATTTGTGTCCCTTCTGAAAGAAGACAATTCTTCTGGTCCTGACGGTGTTCCTCCCATATTATTGAAAAAATGCAATACCGTTTTAGCTAAACCTCTTAGTAATATATTCCAACTATTTTTGCGACTTGGTAAATTCCCTTGTGCCTGAGAGATTGCTTACATCACGCCTGTTTTTAAAAAGGGAGATAAGTCGCATATTGTTAATTATAGGCCTCTTTCTAAACTTTCTTGTATCCCTAAACTGTTGGAACAAATAGTGTGTGACAGTTTATCCTTTTACTGCAAAAACATCATATGCAGTGAGCAACATGGCTTTATGCAAAGGAGATCAACTGTCACTAAGCTGCTTGCCTTTACGCATAATTGCCTGAACAGTTTAGAAAATGGACTGGAAACTGATTGTGTATACACTGATTTTTCAAAAGTTTTTGATCAACTGTCTCACTCAGTTATCAAGTTGAAACTATAGTTATTAGGCTTTCCCCCTGGGCTGGTTTCACGGATTTTTTCTTACCTTGCGGATCGAACTTATTAAGTTAAATTCAGAGACAAGTTTTCGTAGACTTTTACTGGCAAATCTGGTGTTCCACAGGGTAGTCATTTAGGACCTCGTCTCTTTATCTTATCAATAAATGATGCATAAATGTGTTCGTGACAGCGAAATTCTTATTTTTGCAGATGACATGAAGATCTTTAAGAAAATTACATCGAACGATGATTGCATTCTTCTGCAAAATCATATAAATAGGTTTTTCTGTATCGTGTTATAAGAACAGTTTAAAAAAGTAAGGGACCTAAGGTGTCTTTTTACACCGAATTTTGTCATTTCTTGTGTAACTGTTCGTTTGTTTTAGATTGCCTACTAACAACTAACACTGCACTAAGTGATGAGCCGGTCTGTTAACACAGTTTTCTGGGTTAAAGACTAATGGTCGTTAGATGTTGCTTGCTTTAAGCTCTCAGATCGGAAGAG
>CAKKXW010000004.1:71169123-71184455 GCA_920937365.1 Sphaerophoria rueppellii | reverse complement strand
AGATTGTGACCAAATTTCGCACCAAATTTACTTTGTTGGACATTAAACCACCAACACGTTTACGTACTGTGCGTAGTTAATAATATATTGCGGCCGTATCAGCTAGTGTGACAGAAGACCGCGAAATGTCGATTCGGCACCGTTCCCAGCAGTTAGGCCTTTGTTATAGCACTACGTGGAAAATTTTGCGGAAGGATTTATGCGTAAAGCCCTTTAAGATACAGCTGGTGCAAGAACTAAAGCCAGCCGACCTACCACAACGCCGAATTTTTGGTGAATGGGCTCTTGGAAAGCTGGCCGAGGATCCGCTTTTTTATCGAAAAATTGTGTTCAGATTTTTGGTTGAATGGGTACGTAAATAAGCAAAATTGCCGCATTTGGAGTGAAGATCAGCCAGAAGCATTGCAACAGCTACCAATGCATCCCGAAAAAGCCACTGTTTGGTGCGGTTTAAGGGCCGGCGGCATTATGGGCCATATTTCTTCAAAAATGATGCGAATCGCAGCGTTACTGTCAATGGTGAACGCTACCAAGCGATGATAACAAACTTTTTTTTGCCCGAAATGGAAGTTCTTGACTTGCATGATATTTGGTTTCAACAAGACGGTGCCACATGCCAAACAGCACGCGAAACAATGGTGCAATTGCGAGGCGAGTTTGGTGAACAGTTAATTTCACGTTTCGGGCCGGTCAATTGGCCGCGATTTGCACCATTAGACTATTTTTTGTGGGGGTATGTCAAGGCTAATGTCTATAGGGACAAGCCCGCTTCGATTGACGCACTGGATACCGGCCGATATGTGTGAAAGAGTATGCCAAAATTGGACTCAGCGAATGGGCTACCTGAGACGCAGCAGCGGTCAACATTTGCATGAAATTATCTTTAAACATTAAATTGCAAGGTTCAAACTGGCGATTCAAATAAATATTTCATTCATTTTTTCGAACTTTTTGTGTGTTTTTTTTTTTAAGTTCTTAACCTCTTAAAAAATCACCTTTTACTGTAGTTGGTTCAGTTTAAGGGATCTCTTTGCCTGAAGATCAGGCATACGATGCTGAGGTTCCATTTGGTGAGCATGATTTCCTCTGACCAAATGAGCTGGTGCATACTCCTAACCAAATTATCTTTAGCTGTTTTGTACAGTTCGGTGAGTAGGTCGTCTGCTCCATCGGCTTGTTTTGACTTAAGTTAAGATGTCGCTATCTTCACTTCGTCAATGTCCACCTAAATTTGATGGCGGAAGTTTGCTCGTCATTGCTATTATACAGCCTGTTCTTTCCATATTCTTAGCACTGACCGTGGTTCTACTATGAAGTTCCCATGATGAGAAGGAAGTTTGAGCTCCTTTCTCCTTTTCTGCTCGTAAAGTTCGTTAGCTGCTCGAGTCCTTCTTTGCAGCGCCGCGGCCCCCACATTTCGTGTCATCGAATGCAATATGATCCATCTGGTTGACGGTTGATTGATCAGGAAATTTCCATGTCGCCTTGTAGATATCGAGGTGTGGGAATCACGCACTTACTACCATTACGCCTTGCCCTTCAGCGAAGCCGATTAGCCTAAATCCGTTATTGAACTTCCAGCTTGGCATTACTATGCAAGGACAGTTTTAATGTCATAGCTAGTGCATTGGCCGTAGAACAGGTTCTTTGGTGTCTTCATCCTTTTCCTCATTAGGCTGACGTTGGTGAATTTGTTCCCGCTAGCATTCGCCGTAGAAGATTTCGCAGTTCTTCATTTTTCGTAGGCTCGGACCATCCCATCTGCTTTATAGCAGTCAAGGCTTCCTATAGTTTTTCTACTGCTCGTGTTCTGTTAAGGGACTTTTCCATGTACCACCACTCCTTAACTCTGCGGTTAACACTAACAGTTTCATTCTTCAATCATTGACGTCTATCAATTCAATATCGCCCAAATTATTTTTAATGCAAACTTCCTTAATATAAAATGCCATTCAAAAACTTATTAATCTTACGAAACTTAACTCGCACAAACTCCTCCAAAGAATTTCCCTTTTCTACTCTATTTCAAAACCCCCTTAAGACCCAGAGATAAGGATAAGCAATCATCTACAACACTCAATACTTACCATACCGTTTGTGCTCGGATGCACACCCCCCAAACCACCCTATTGAAAAGTCAGCATCCTTAACGATGCACCACTTCGTCTTCTCACAAATTGATCAATTAGATATATCCAATTAATTTGCATCCTCCTCTGCCAAACGGAAGCACCATCATCTTCAATATTCTAAAAAAGCCAACAATTTCTCTATCCATAAAGTAGGTATAAGGTAATGTTGTACCCCTTTGGAAAATTATATCCCATGTTCTGTGGATGACTTCTGCTTCCCTAGACTGCCAGTCCTTTGCATCTACTTGTCCTTTTTCAATGCAATTTAGAGCAGAAGATAGTTTTTACTCATTAATTTCATCAAGAACCAAGCAATCGAGAAGGGGTGACTGACTTACTTTACGAGCACATAGATAATTCAAAAGCAAGAGCTTCTCAAAAAATAAAATTATAGTATACTCTATCAATTTAATTTGATTTTATTCTCTATCTCTCTCTCGCTCAGTGATTTTTCTCGAATGACGAGCAACGACTGGGGCAATTAAATTCGAATAAGACCCGACTTCCGGTTCAAAAATAAACGAATCAAGAGTTTAAAATTAAAAAAAAAAAATTGTTATGTAAAACCGTTGCAAATCAAATCGGGCAAATAAGCTCTTAATTTTGACTTGACCAGGACGACCGACGACGACGAAGACCTAAGGATCGCGTTTTTGACCTGATTTGGTTCTTAAGGACCTGGTCACGATTGCTTACCATTGAATTAATTTATTAAGCCACTGAGTTTATCGTTCTGCTCTCTTTTTGAACCTCTCCCCCTTCCTCAATCCACTCTCAACTTCCTTTTGGATTTGATTCATAGAGTGCCAATAGACGGATTGGTACAGTGGAATGGTAAGGCTTGCTTGATGGCTTTAGTCTTAGTTCAAATCGTTTGAATTTGCTGGGAGTGTTTGAGAATCTTATAAGAAATGTAAGATTAGTACGCTCCACATCAGATTTCTGTAGAAAAATATGTTTGTCTTATTTGGGTGATTTTTTGATTCATTTATTCCACTGTAAAATACCAGCACTTCTTCACTAAGGAAATTAAAAAAAAAAAAACGTCGTCAAGGACTTGGTATTTTTCTTCACCGTTCCCATTGCTGGCGTCTTCATCGTCCACAAACCGTAATAGTTGCCATTTTCTTATGCTTTATGTTTGGAGTTTAGTGTCCGTATGAATGACGAAGAGAAAACTGCAAAAAATTTAATTGGAAATTTATTACCAAATGAACTTTCAATTTTTATAGTTTCTCGAAGGATTCCCATTTCATTTGTGTTTTTTTTTAAGAGTCTTTGGTCATTGGTTTGCTCTGGAAATGGAATAGTTTCTGCTAAGGCGAGCAATTAATGTTGAGTAATTTATTGAACAGATCGCCTTGCATGCGGTTCGCGAGGGTATTTGCTACAGTCTTCTAGTCGTCTTATGAACTGCTTCTAAATGGAATGGGAAATGCATTTCCATCGATGCGTAGAATGATGGTTGTGACAATTTCAAAGTCGCTTAACTTTTTTTTGTTGTTCGGGAACTTTTTCTCTCTCTCTGAAATATAAAAAGAGCTTCGAAAAGTTTGGCGAAATGAATTGGGGGTTTAAATTGAAGGAAAAGAATAATTTTGGCTTTGGTCGCATTTCGACAAAACAACAGTTTCGAACCGGCTCTTTTGCCTTCTTTGCTTTGGTTAAACATAAAATTTATGTGTATTATTATTAATTCGTTTTCATTGCTTCAAGGACCGTACAGTATTCCTTTGGTTTATTATTATTACCGTTAGACTGATTGTGGTCAGCCCCCCCTTATTGGGTGTTTGGGTGAAAAAAATCGTCGATGAAAACCTTTTTCAGGCAAAAATTTAAATCAGCATTGCTTGACTAGACCTAGAGAGCTTTGTCTACATTTCTTCTAACTCAAATTAACTAATCCCCTCGTGACACTGAAGCTAATTCACCTTCTTTTTTGGTTCTGCATTTGACAAACTGAACGACCGACCGACGATGCCAAAGTGAACAAACTATTGGGAATATTTGGCATAGTCTAAAAAATCTATTATGTATGTAACAATAAGAATTAAAATTTTGTTTCGTTTCGGAGGTCTAAGCCGCCGCCCGCCGCGACCGTGAGGCGACTTTGGCTGTTGTGCAGGTTCTTGTTTTTTTTTTTTTTTAGTCGATGCCTTTGTGTTAAATTTCGCTTGAAGAATCCTTTTATATCGTATACGTATATAATGTTAACTATGCCAGCACTGAAAGAAAATGCAAGCAGCATGTTTGAAGACCATTCGCACAGTTAAACGTTTCATGGCCATATCCTGGAGACAATAAATTTGCCGTAATTAGACGAATTTATACCATCTGCAGAAATGTTATCTTGATGGTTTCTTCACAGATTACCAAGACAGCAATTTACATACCATCAGCTTCATTTTTTTTCCTAGATCAGTTTATACCAGTTTATACGAATCCCTAATGTTCCGAAAAAAAAAGAAGCAACTTGTCTGTTGTTCAAACTGAATTCAAACCAGATAAGCTTTTGAGAAAACGAAGTTTTTAGTTCTTAGATCAATTTATACCATTTGAAAAAACGTTTAGAAAATACTTTTCTTGAAGTAAACTTACTAACACATTCTCATTCTCTCATTTTGTTTCATGGCCATATCCTGAAAACAGTAAATTAACCGTATTTAGACGAGTTTATACCATTTGCAGAAATTTTAAGAAAATAATTTTCTTGGTGAATTGTTCACAGATTACCATGACTGCAATTTACATACCATCAGCTACATTTTTTTCTCCTAGAAAAGTTTATACCAGCTTATACCAATCCCTAAGGTTCCGAAAAAAACCAAGCAACGTGTCTGTTGTTCAAACTGAATTCAAATCAGATAAGCTTTTGAGAAAACGAAGTTTTAAGTTCTAAGACCAGTTTATACCATTTGAAGAAATGTTAAGAAAAGTCTTCTCTTGATATATTCTTATTAACACAGATGACCAAGACAGCAAATAACGTCCCATCAGCTAGTTTTTTCCCCTAGTTAAGTTTATACCAATCACTAAGAGTCCGAAAAAACGAATCATCTTTTCTGCTGTTCAAACTGAATTTATACCAGTCAGGATTAAAATGTGAAAATATTGTTTCAAAAGCAACTTTCCATCAGTGTACTTTTTATGTAGGTTAATTTTCGTCAAGTTCATTCAGCACCATATGGGTGTCATATAATAATGGGATTTCTGTCATCCGCTAAGCTCTATCCCGCACTTCACGTTAACATCATAGATAGTTTCTAATCTCGCGGATATGCCGCTGAACCACACACGGAACATCAATTAGTGATATGTGTACGCTCCTTCCTAAAGTACGCTACGTTTACTTTACCCTAACCTAAATCAGCGTATATGTACATGCCGTATGCTCAGACCACCTCACCACCTTTCCCCACAGCACAAAAAAAAAAGTAATCCACAAACTATCTCGAAAATAACATACAAAACAGGTTCATATCCTTGTTATTATGCTGAACGTGATATTTCGTTGAAAAAAGATCAAACACATTAGACATTCTTCCAGGCATGATGTGGGATGTAGGATGTAAGTATAATATAAATTAAGGGGAGCCTTGAGTTTTTAAGAGGTGCTTCGAAAGAGCGCGCCACCTACACGCGCAATTTGTCTCGGGAAAAAGGTCAATATAGATTCTTAATGATAACAAAGGATAACCACAGCTGTTTTAACGGTTCAATAAATTAAGGTCGAGCAACATATATATATTTTATTTTTGCACACAAAAGCCCCCCCTTCTCTTCTTTGAATGAGTGTGAGCTTAATTAAGTTTTTTGGGTTAACAACAACTAAAATGGTTCTATGGGGAGAAAGAGGGTATATGGTAGTAAACGACAGCATGTTGTTGAACAACGACTAAGGATTATAGCCTCTGCGATAATTGTTTGGGATTGGCAATGAAAATGACTCAAGTGGAATTTTCTTGCAGCCAAAAACTCGTATAACTTTTGGCGAGGGGAAATTTTTTGGAATTGAATCTTTTAAGGTTCCATCCAGCTGACGATAATGTCATAAGGGCCTTGTTGCTTGTTTTAACATGTTGATGAAACCACTGCGCTGCGCTGTGTCGTTAAATGGGGTTTCTTCGGTTTTCTCAGAAATTAAATAAGACACAATGAGTTTGGGGAAATATTTCGAGGATAGCAAACAACAACATTATTAGTTTTTTCTTTTTTTGTTGGTAGCGAAATGAACAACTGCGATACTTACTACCGCGACTGCTACCGGGAACAAAATCAGCGTCTATTTGGATGTGGATTTGTAGTTGGGACTCGACTCAGGAGGACAGTCTTGAGTTTCAACTCAGTGAATGTGCGCATCACTACAATCCGTATCAAGGCCAAATTCACCAACATCAGCATGCAGAGATGCCGCCTCTGAAGTGCTAGGGTTTACACGGCCATCACAACGAAACCCCTGGTTTGACGATGAGTGCCGGCGAGCACATGCAGCTAAACAAGAGGCATACAAAGCGGCGCTGCAAAGAAGGACAAGAACAGCTCGTGAGCTCTACGAGTAGTATAGGAGAGAGGATCATAAACTTCTCAGAAAGGAAAAAAGGGAGCACGAGAAGAGCGCGATCGAGGAGATAGAGGGATGTCAAAACAGAAACGAGGTTCAAAAGTTCTACAAAAAGGTGAAACAAATCTCCAGGGCTTATACACCCTAAACTGAAGCCCGTAGAGAGCATCATGGGAACATCGTAATAGAACCGCAGTCAGTGTTGAGGATATGGAAAGACCACTTTTCCAAGCTGTATAATGGCGATGACAAGCAAATCTCCGTCAGCAATACAGAACCATTTAATTTGGGTGCAGAAGGCCAACAATTCCACCCACCCGGCATGGACGGAGTGAAGATAGCGATATCTAAACTAAAGTTGAACAAAGCCGCTGGAGCAGACGGGCTAGCCGCCGAACTGTACAAAGCAGCCAGAGATGATTTGGTTAGGAGCATGCACCAGCTCATCTGCAAAATTTGGTCGGAGGAAAGCATGCCCGATGAATGGAACCTCAGCATCGTATGCCCGATCTTCGAAAAAGGAGATCCCCTGAACTGCACCAACTACAGAGGTATAAGTCTCCTTAACATCGCCTATAAGATCTTGTCTGCCGTGCTGTGTGAACGTTTGAAGCCCTTCGTCAACAAACTGATAGGTCCTTATCAGTGTGGCTTCAGACCCGGAAAATCCACCTTCGATCTTCGTCTGTGTAAGATGACAATGGAAAATTTACACTGTTCCATCATGGTCGGAAAAAACCTAACGGACGCTTTTGATGTCAAAAAAGTTTTTAGACAAGGCGATGCGTTGTCATGCGATTTTTTCAACATCATTCTTGAAAAGATTGTGCAAAGCTCCAACGTCAACACGAGAGGCACAATCTTTTAAAAGCCCGTCCAGCTACTAGGATGATACGCAGACAACATTGACATAGTTGGAAGAACACAGCGTGATGCCTCTGGAGCATTTGTGAGCCTTGAGACGGAGGCAAGGAAGATGGGTCTAGCGGTTAACGGGGGCAAGAGCAAGTTAATGCTCTCGAAAGGAAAGGATTACCAACATCGACGTCTTGGAGCAAACTTCAAAATAGACAGATTTAACTTCGAGGTAGTTAAGGACTTTGTCTACCTGGGATCCGTTATCAACTCAGACAACAACACCAGTGCTGAAATAAAACGAAGATTCACTCTTGCCAATCGCTTTCGCTACTTCGTTGGACTTAGAAGGCAATTGAATAGTAAAGTCCTCTCCCGAACAACTAAAGTGACACTCTACAAAACTCATCGGCCCGGTCCTCATGTATGGTGCAGAGACATGGACGTTGACAACATCAGCTTTGGGCTGCTTTTATAGAAAAATTCTTTGAGTGACTTTTGGTCCTGTCTGCGTTAATGGAGAATGGAGACGAAGATTCAACCAAGAACTGTACGAGCTTTACAGCGACTTTACAGCCTAGCCAGAAAAGTTAAGGTCCAACGACATAGATGGTTGGGTCATGTTGAGCGAATGGAAAATAATGCTTCGGCTCGTAGAGTCTTCGAATCCAACCCGGAAGGACGTCGCAGAAGAGGAAGACCGCTACTCCGGTGGAGCACACAGGTGGTAGAGGACCTGAACCAACTCTGCGTGCGAAACTGGAGACAGCTAGCCAGGGACCGAGCTGGATGGAGAAGTTTGTTGGGTGAGGCTCTGGTCAGTAGTAAGAAAAGCGAGACGACAACAGGTTCTAAATCCTTTAAATGACTTCCCTTCAATCTACTTTTCTAGTTTTTTAATTATAGTGCGTTGCTCAATTTGTTGACGAGACAAAAAATAGAATAGAGTGGCGCGAAAGCTCTTGAAGAGCCAAGGCCTAAGTGGTTTACTCTCATCAACAATTCTCTATGTGCAAGTGAAGAATTGAAGGGACCAACTATTTAACGCCGATTCCGAATGACAAAGTTGAGAAGCACTTTTTCATGACACTCTTGAAAGTTTTGTCAGTTCTTCGCAAGAGGCAGTGTCCGTGGAAGATGAAATAAAAACTGTGGGCATGAGTAGGACTCGAACCCACTAGGCCACGACGTTCTGCTAAGCAGCCAACGCACCTAACCACTAAGCTACGGGCACTTCAAAAAAAAAATGTGCACAACTGGGTCGTACGAACTTGCTCCTGCATGCTAAAACTAAATATTTATGATTACTTAAATTGCTAAATGTAGTATTAAAATAAGAGATATACTTTAAGCAATTCTGATTACACTCTTACTTACAGCTTACACTTAACTCACAAAAAAAAAAAACTCAATATATAAAAATAATTAGAATTCATTAAGAAAATTAAAATTTGAAAATGTACCTCGTAAAAACATTTCATTCCAAAAATTTAAATGCCGAACAAATTCAAACCTTATTCTTGATTTATTGAATTTTTTTTTTGAAAATCGTCGGAGCCGTTTTTTTTAAATTAATTTTTTATATATAAAATTTTTCAAAAATAGCTTAAAATTAATTTGGGTATGCAGTTTTCAAGACCATGTAAATATACATATTATAGTCCAATTTGGATTTTTAAAAGTGATCCGTTTTTGAGATACAGAATTTTGAAAAAAAAAGTTAAAAATATTTTTTTAAAAATCCAAAAAAAAATTTGAAATTTTTTTGAAAACAAAATATTATTTGAACAATATACACGTACTTTCGGAAAAAAACTTACGCTGATCGGACTGAAACGGTTCTATGGCAGGTACCCTTTTGGAGCAATACAAATTTTTTTTGTTTACATAAAACACATGAATGTTTAAAAACATTAAACTCGAGGAAGTTAAAAAAAAAAATCGTTCGAGCCGTTTTGGAGAAAAAGAAAACGTTTTGGTTTTTGGTCAAAAAAATCGTATGTTGGCTACCCTAAATTTTGATCTTAAAACAAAAATAAAAAAATTGGGATATGACTTTTTGCTCAAACCTCTAATTTTCAAATTTGAAGTCAATCGGACCAGTAGTTAAGGCTGTAGATGCCTGTAAACTTTCCGACAGACAGACAGACGGAATCGCCGGACCCACTTTTTTCGACTTCTCTATCATCGTAATGTCATATTTCATCCTCATCTCAAAATTTTTTTTTTTACGACTTCAATACTTGCCATATATTCTATATGTCGCAAGTAAAAAATATGCGTCCAGGAAAAAGGCTCTACAATTAGTTTCGATTCCTGTAGAAGTTGTTTGTGTAGTAAATTAGGGTCTTACCATGAATAAGCGTTAATTTATTTCGAATTACTTTTTGGGGTTATATCCTTAAGTAGGTTCAAATTCTTAAGTGCTGCTAAAAGTTTTCGAAGCAATTTTCCCTCTTTCACTAATCCTTTTTCTTACAATGGCCTTAATTTGAAATTTTCACTCAAATGATGAAAATGGAACCTACAAAACCAAACAAAACTCATCAACTATGAATTTTTATCTTCTCTGGTTCCACAAAAAAAAAAAACACATTTCAATAAAACCCTTTCCCGAGTAATGAAAAAAATGATCTTGAAAAAAGGTCATCGCATAAATTCAAAAAGATGATGAAAACAAGCAAAACACGAACAAAAAACAACAGAAGAAATAATGAAAGTAGGTAAGTTTGATGTAACCCATTTCCCTCAACTTGGGGCCATCGTCAATCAAAAGCGAAAAAATGCTTTCATTTTCAACCTACTTGTTTATTTAGAGAAATGAAACAAACGACACGGCCGAAGTTGTATTTGGCATTTTGAAAATTTGAAAATAAGGCAAAAAAACGCTTATCCACTTGGAAAAGAAGAAAAAATATGTCAGCTGAGATTACAATTTTGTCATCTGGTAAACCTTTTCTTTCACCACCAGTGGCGGATTGTCAGCGATTCTCTCTTTGAGTCAACTTTAGTAAAAAATATCTCCATAGAAATTTGAGTTTGTTTCCTTTTTTAAATCCACAACTGCCCCAAACCAAAATCCAATTCGATGACAAGTAGAAGTGCCTACTTTATTTGATTCCCAATCACCTCCCATCTTGACGTCATTGCTTTTGATTTCATGTTGAAATTTTAATTCTCCACGCTCCACCATGGCGAGAGATAAGCAAACAACATGAAAAAGGACATCGGTGTTTATTTTTTATTTTTTTTTTTTACCGCTCTGCCGGCACACCCTTTCGTGTTTTACATTTTTAACAAACACAAAATTTTGTTGTATAGGCACAATCCTTTATCTGTTTGTCATGCAGGTGACATCCTTTTTTTCTGTCTACTCCACAACAGAACGACAGAACCCTGCCGACCTGACAAGAAAACTAGGAACCAAAAAAAAAAAATGTCCTTCATTATTGATGATAAGAAGCAGTGCTCCTTTTTTCGTCATCATCATCGTCCTGAATTCTGGTGCGATGGATTTGTTATAAATTATTTACCGTAATCAAAAAGTGTCTAAATTCATATTCTTTGATTGCCGTAGATGCGGAAAAAGGATTTTCTCATTTCTTTTCATTTTTTTGTTTGTTTATTTGTTAGTCGTTCTCTTTAGATTGTTTTTTGCTACTGGGGGCCACCGTCATGATTAAAAACGGATATCCTTTGAATAATTAAATTATTTTATCAGTGAAAAAAAGAGTGCCAAGCCACTCTTACGGATGAGTGGTTTTCCAGGATCGTGACTTGCAAGTTAAGGTTGATTTTTTTTTATTTTTATTGTTAAAACAATGACATGCCCTTTCATATTCTATTATTTTTGAAGAGGATGCAAATCAACTGCTCATGAAATAATTGATGAGTGATTTTGGGGTAATAAATCATTGTTTTTGTTCCAGTCGAGTGCACGAGTGAAATAAGCAGGACTTGAAATTGCAGTAAAAATTACATGGGCGCATTTACTTGTGTGCGAAACTGTTTTTGTAAGTTGAACGAAAAAAACGTCTGGTTTTTAAGCTTCGTTAATGTTTTTCTTATATTTCGGTCCTACTTAAGATGATAAGCTACGACGCACGGGCAACTTCATTCGGAGCTTAGCCATTTACGCCTTCTTCCATTGCAACATCCTTCGGAGTTGGATGTCAAGTCTTTCCAGTCGAGGAAACAGTCACTCTTCTTGACCTAGATGGCATGATAGTGAAACATTGATTTGAAAGATAATGTTGCTGGTGACGTGCTCTCCACCGCCCTCATCAGACACGTTTTGCAGTCTATAGAAGGCCTTGAGATCGATGAAACGATATTAAGTATCGACTCTAACTTCTCGTATTTATTAAAAAATCTGCTATCGTAGGTTATGGTTCCTTTGTTAGTTCATAGGGTCTTCTCTTCAGAGGATCGGGCATCTGACATCTAAATGCTGATTTTCAATTTATTGGACATCTTTGCACTTTGCAGGAACTCGTCAGCGCCCTTCTATTCAAATCACAGTTTCTGCTGTGCTGATCCCTGAAGAAGGCTTGGCAATATTACCACATTTACCAGCACGATCTATCGGACATCGAACTATATTCTTCCTTTTACATACTTCCTTGACCTGAGTTTAGTCAGAGTCAAGTAATTTGCAACTCACTCAAGGAGTTTTTTATAATCTTTTTATACCAAAGACACAGTGAGTGCTTTAGAAAGGAAGAAAGGGGTTGGAAAGTAGGTGTCGGTGTTCATTGGTCTTGAAGTCCTGAACATTGCAATGACTGGGGAACACAGAGTGTGGAAGAGGTTTCCACATTCGCGTAGTACGGCTAAAGAACGATTTGCTATACTTGAGAGTACGTCGTAAGTTGGGTTCGAGGGTAAACTGATGGGTATTCCTCGAAGTGGAGTGACATGGACGAAGTGAAGATAGCGATATTTGAACTAAACTCGAACAAAGCCGCTGGAATAGACCGTGTTTTGTGAACGTTTGAAGCCCTTTCGTCAACAACCTGGTAGGTCCTTATCAGACACGCAAAGTCCACCATCGATCTAATATTCACCCTACTGCCGATCTTGGAGAGGACCCAGGAACCTCAAATCGATACCTACCATCTTTTCATCGAATTCAAGGCCGCGTAAGCCGAGAATGGAAAATTCACGCTGTTCCATCACGGTCGGAAAAAACACAACGGACGCCTGTTTTACACAAAGCGATGCGTTTTCATGCGATTTCTTCAACATCATTCTTGAAAAGATTGTGCAATGCTCCAATGTCAACACCAGAGGCACAATCTTTCAAAAGTCCGTCCAGCTACTAGGATACGCAGACGACATTGACATAATTGGAAGAACACAGCGTGATGTCAGTGAAACGTTTGTGAGCCTTGAGACAGAGGACAGGAAGATGGGTCTAGCGGTTAAGGAGGGCAAGACCAAGTTAATGCTGTCGACAAGAAAGGACTACCAACATCGACGTCTTGGAGCAATAACGTCAACAAACTTCGAGGTAATTAAGGACTTTGTCTACCTGGGATCCGCTATCAACTCAGACAACAACACCAGCGCTGAAATCAAACGAAGAATCACTCTTGCCAATCGCTGCTTCTTTGGACTTAGAAGGCAATTGAGTAGTAAAGTCCTCTCCCGATCAACTAAAGTGACATTCTACAAAACCCTCATCATCCCGGTCCTCATGTATGGTGCACAGACATGGACCTTGACAACATCTGATGAAAACGCCTTGGGCTGCTTTGAGAAAAATTCTTCGATTGATTTATGGTCCTGTCTGTGTTAATGAAGAATGGAGACGAAGATTCAACCAAGAACTGTACGTGCTGTACAGCCACACTGACCGAGCCAGAAAAGTAAAGGTCCAACTTAGATGGTTGGGTCATGATGAGTGAATGGAAAATAATGCTCCGACTCGTAGAGTCTTCGAATCCAACCCGGAAGAACGTCGCAGATGAGGAAGACCGTGACTCAGATGGAGCACACAAGTGATGGAGCACCTGAACTATCTTGGCGTGCGAAACTGGAGACAGCTAACTAGAGACCGAGCTGGCTGGAGAAGTTTGTTGGGTGAGGACCTGGTCCGACCTGGACTGTAGCGCCAGCATAAGTAAGTAAGTATTCCTAGAAGTGCGTCTATTACGGGCGAATTGTTTTAGGGGTAAAATGCACTTGGCTATTATGAATTCTGGCGAAAAATCGTGCAAAATGCTAGGATGGGTTGAATTCGAGTTCGCTTGACGCTTGAGCAAGCAGATTCTACTTTCTGAATATATAACTGAGTATCAAAACTTTACCTTAATCAATTCGAAAACTTTCATTTCTCATTCATTAAAAAAAAAGGATCAATCAACAAACAACTACGTCCCTGGCAAGCTCATAACATTAAAACCAATTTGTGGTTTCGCGAAATCGCGGAGAGGAGCAAAGCCGATTGCCTCCAGAAGTTGAGTTATGTTCTATACATATTTCGAGGTGCAAGGTTGAATTTAATGACTTATTAGCAGGATATTGCACACGATAATAAACGGAAATGTTGCTTCTTGTGCTCTTTTATATCGATGCTATAAAGCCCAACCAAAGTATCTGTCGATACACACGTACACTTATGTGGATCCGTTTTAATATGCGTTGTAATCGGCCTATACGCGGCTTAAATTGAATACTTGATGATTAATGTTTTCTAAAAGGGTTGAAATGTGGCAATGGAAATGGTAGTAGTGGCGCTGCGCGTTAGTGAAGGTATGATGAATTATGGTGAATGGTTTTCTACAATTCCTGACAGGTCCTGCAATTGAATGCAGCCCAAGGATCTTTGTGTATTCATATTTTTGTCTTTTGATTAATTTTTCAATTGTTTTTGGGTCTTTAAAAATGAAATGAAAATTAAAGTCCAAAGCCTTACATTTTGCCTGCAAAATATTATTCAAACAGATAAAAAAATCAACCCTTAAAATATACACCACATTCATATAAAATTTATTATCTGCTCTTGAATGAAATTCATTTATTTATTCCCTTACCCACACCTTGTTTTCATCTTTCTTTTTGTTCACCTCGATTTTCCACATTATGAAAAAAGTTGAACAAAGAAGTAAAAAAAATCGTTACTACATAATTTAAACATATCTGTTGGTGTGTTTAAATTTTTTCAACAGCACTGTAATTTTTAAATTCTGTCTGTTTTTTCTGTAGGTTTCCCTTTCGGTGTGCTGCGCTTCATGGAACTACAGTTTGTTGGTTGATTTGTTGCAAAAAGAGTACAAACCCCTAGCAGACTGACGAAGGACCCTTTAAGCTTGTCGGTAAGTCAGTTCTATAAAATATATATTCAATTTTCACTTCAATTGTTCTCGGGGACGTATGTACGTGAATATTTTTATTTATTGAAATTATCCCTTCCCCAACCGAACGAGAGTGTGTCAATTATATTCGCATGAAAAAGCCCACAATACATTCAACACTATTTTATGTACGGTCACAAAATGGACATTTCTACTGCGAATTTTATGAAGCAACACGGGATCGGCATTCGTATAAAATACAAAAAAAGAAACGAGCACATACAAAAAAATATCATTTGCATACAACAACAAAAAGAAAACACGTCTCACGGATAATTAATTGAGCTTCTCGCCACTTTACCACGCGCTGTTTTTTTTTTTTTATATCGAGCCAGTGAATTTTTGTTGACTCTCTAAATTTTATATTTATTTTCAATTGAAAAAAAGAGATACAAATTTGGCGAATATAGTGAAAAAAGAATTAAT
>CAKKXW010000004.1:71146271-71168623 GCA_920937365.1 Sphaerophoria rueppellii | reverse complement strand
CCTTCAGATAATCTCTAAGTTGTTTTGCCGTCATGTTTTCCATTTTCGCTTTCAAATAAAAAAAATCAATCAATAAATAAAATCTCACTTACAATGTTCATAGAAACAAGACTAAGGCAAATAAAAATATTTTTAGTTTCAAATACAAAATTTCATAAAAAAAAACATATCTTTCGCCTCAATTAATTTCAATTTCTATGAATCAAGAAAAAAACATCGACAAAATCCTTCTTCTTTTTCTCTTCTTGTTTTCATCTACTTTATTTTCCTTTGACCATAATGCTCAACTGCTTTTAATCAATCCATTTTTCGTAGACCGAAAACTAGATTGATCAAATATACATATACTCAATACTCCTCTCATTACAACAGAACACTAACTGTTGTTATCTCGCTCTAAAACAAAATCGCTCTCATAGTATGATTCTTTTTAGTTCACTCATTTATATCAGTTCAACCATACGCAGACACTATTTTGTAAACCAAAATTGCATGAGCGGACAGTTATTCTGATCGCAATTTCACTCCATGATTTCCAAACCAAAATATGGCTCTTGTATCTTGTAATACCACTCTGATCCAGAAACTTTAAGTTAACAAAAACACATCACAACAATAGAAATTACATTCAACAAAACACTATTTCGTAAACCGAAATCGCGATTCATATAATATGTACCAATTTCTACAATAGTGAACTAAACAAGCCTTTTTCTTTTATAAAGCAAACAAAATTATTTTCATCACCTGCGGTTGGGTCAATCCCACTTCTGAACTGTAAAAGGATCTCGCCAAATTTTTTATTTCTTCTAACTCAAATTTATATTTTGATGTTTTCTTGTTAATTTCCAATCAAACTCTGATATACTCTAATTTATAATTCAATGTTTGCTTTTTATAAATTACTATGATTTTCGTATTTCGACTAAGTTAGATTGACGAATGGATCCTCTCCATCTTCCCTCTCTAACACGTTACAAAAATGTGTATTCTGTCTTTCTCCTTGGCTGAATATGATTTTTTTCTTTACTTACTTCACTGCCTCCCAATCCATGAAGCAGGCTGAGCCTGGGACAATGCAAACTTTCATCGGGAGCGTTCCCTCGGATGCACTCTTCAGTCACTACAACGAAGCGCTCTGGTATCCGCAGTCACTTGGTACTTGTGTCGTAGGTTCGGTCTTCCTTGTCGTCTCGAACTTGGGCGCTGCGATGAGAAGACTTTCTTGGTTGGAGCGTTGTGCCAATGAAGTCGCCTTTCCTTGGCTTTCTGGACTACATCCACATCTTCTTACAGCTCACGGTTGAACCTTCTTCTTTATTCGCCATCGTCGCATAAGGGACCTAAAATCCGTCGAAGAATTTTTTTTTATTTCCCCTTTTTTCCCTTTTTTATCTTTCAGCACTCGGCGCCGTAGAGTAGGACTTGTAAGATCAAAGTCTTGTGTAATTGGCACTTTGTCTTTTGAGTGAGGTGTTTTGAACCCAGATGTTTGGCCAAACCGATGTAGCAGCCGTTCCCTAGGGTAATTCTACGTCTGATCTTCACCAATGATGTCGTTTGTGACTTCCTTACGTTAGGTAAGGTGATAACGGGTGTGCACAGCGTGAACTGCATACACGGGGGCCTACTGGTCCATTGTGATCCGCTATAAAAATAACTCAGCGATAGAACATACCGAGTTTCCTTTTCATTAATTTTAGACCATAAACAACTAGAGATTAGACAATGGTCCCTGGATTACCAGGACTTATTGATTTTCTCTTTTTATTTAAGGTCTATCTTCCTCTTGAGTACCCCAATCGGGACGAGTGGTTCCCTATCTGAATGTTCGCTACTATTTGTATCTGCTTCTGACCCGTTCCTGGCTAGTTCCTCTACTATTTCATTCCCTTCTATATTGCTCTGTCCAGGAACCCAGCAGAGCTTAACCTAGTTAGTGTGGCAGATTCTATTTTTCCTACAGTTTAAAACTGCCTTTGATCGGATGGTCTCACTGGCTAAGGCTTTGATAGCAGCCTGACTTTCCACGAAAAGAGTAATCTCCAAGGAGCTTAGCTTTTTATGATGTGACATTTCAGCTGCTTTTTCAATGGCATAGATCTCGGCCTGAAAGACACTTCAGTCAACTTGGAGTTTATACGCCTCTCTGATGTTGAGAGATTGGCAAAATACTCCAGCCCCCGTTCCTGATTCCATTTTCGAACTGTCAGTGTAGAAAGGGATACCCTGTTTACTAATAATAAGTGAATTAGGACCCCAACCCTATCTTTCTCGTATGCAAATACAAAATTTCCTATCGATATCAAGAAATGCTGCCAGGGTATATTCTTTTTGTTCGAGGCTTTTCTCAATATGTGATACTACCTCATGCAGAGCAGTCTCGTAGGTAGGCGTGTTGGTAGTTGCACAAATTGTTTTCGTTGAGAAGTTCTCTAACGTGCAGATCAATTACTATTCTCTCTAGTGACGAGACGTATCTAAGTTTGATACAATTTATGAAAATTACCCTTAGCCAAGGAGTTATTACTTTGAGAGCATTTTGAAGAGAAGCCGGAAATATCTCGTCTGGTCCAGCTGATTTGTAAGGTTTGAACTAGTTTATTGCCCAGATAATCTTCTGCTCAGTGATAACCTGTTTTAGTTCTAAATTTGATTCCGTGTGAGCAAAATCCAGCGTGTTCGATTGCAAGTAATCAGAACTTCCTGGGTTTTTACAACCGGGGAAATGAATTTCCATGAAGAGTTCAAGCGTTTCTAGGCTCGAGTTCGACTATGATCCATCGGGGTGTTTTATGTACACCGGGATCGTGGTATTAAGAGCAAGGGTTCTACGGAGCCTCGCCGTCTCACTTGTTTTTTTAATGGATTCACAATGTTAAGCCCACGAATCCTTTTTGGCCTTCCTTAACTCCTTGGTGTTCATGTTAAGGGCGGCTCTATAAGACTTTAAGTCCTCTTCTAATTTACTCAGTTAAGCTTTGTTGAAAAGATTTCTAACCATTCCTCCAGGGTGGGTTAGTGGAGTTACTGGAACGAGATAAAGGGCAGTGTTTTTCAAAAGATACTCTCATTTTACTAGACAGATTTTGGACAACAGCGTCAATGGTTGAGGTACTTAGACTTGTATTGTCCTCTGGTGGATCAATACAGTCTTTCAACCATTTTTCGTACTCTGTCCAATTGGTTCTAGTTGGGTTCCTATAAGGTTTCCTTAGGATGAAGTTTTCGTCATTTGATTCGCCGTGATGTCGTTATTGCTGTACCTAGGTAGGAAGAAAGCATTAATTGATTTTTTCACTAGGATACAACTTCCAACAGTGATGTTTTGTCTAAGGCGGTGCAAAGATGTCCTTTTGTTTGTTGATAGCATGTAATTTGTTTTCTCCTCATTCACTTCAAAACCAACAAGCTTCGTCTGTTCTTCATTGTATTATTCACACGCCTCTTTTCCCCCAGATACCGCACGCTGTGAAGGCTTCAAGCCCAGCTCTCAGGGATCAATTGATGATGTCTATGTCGTCCGCATAGCCTAGGAACTGGGTGGATTTTTTAAAGAAAGTGTTTTACGGGGTCACAACTGCCTTGCGTCTTATATGCTCCAGGAATATGTTGAAGAAATCATTTGACAGCGCATCTCCTTGTTTAAACCCTGCACATATTTGAAACAACTCGGATGAGCTGTTGCCCAAATGCACTCTGCATTGTTTACGGTCATGCGGCTGGAACACCATCATGAGCTTTGGCGGTGGATGCTCTTATAAGTAGCTTTGAAGTCGATGAAAAGATTCTGGGTTTCGACGTGAATATTTGGTCTATTGTTTTTCCGTCTGGCCTAAGCTCAATGTGCGTTGGATTTTGTATGCAAAATTAAGCAAGCATATTCCCCTGTAGCTTTTGAATAACGTAGGATCGCCTTTTTTGTAGATGGAGCATATGAAGCTTATAGATCAGTCAGTTGGCATGCATTCTTCCTCCCACACTTTAAAATACCAACAGTGCTTAAATAATCTTACTTACTGAAGGTGGCGCTACAGTTCGTTGTGGACTTGGGCCTCAATCAACAGTCTCCGCCAGCTAGCTCGGTCCTTAGCTAGTCGTCTCCAGTTTTGCACTCCAAGTTGAATGAGGTCCTCTTCCACTTGAGTGCGCCACCTGAGTCAGGGTCTTCCTCTCCTCCTACGTCCCTCGGGAATAGTGTCGAAGGCTTTCCGGGCCGGAGCATTGGTGTCCATCCGCTCTAAATGACCAAGCCATCTGAGTCTCTGGACCTTGACCCTTCTGGCTAGGTCCATGTCGTTGTAGTACCCGTAAAGTTCGCTGTTATATCTTCTTCGCCATTCCCCTTCAATGCACGAGGGGCCAAAGATGACCCGAAGAACTTTCCTCTCAAAACAGCTTGAGGAAGTTTCATCCGATTTTGTCAAGGCACACTGTGTTCTTCCCATTATATCAATATCATCGGCGTACGCGAGAAGTTGAACAGATTTTTGAAAGATAGTTCCTCTGGTGTTGATGGTGGAGTTCTGCACTATCTTCTCAAGAACGATGTTAAAGAAATCGCATGACAGTGCATCGCCTTGTCTGAATCTTTTTTTGACATCGAAAGATTCCGTAAGCTCGTTGCCAACCTTGATAAAGCAGCGTGAGTTCTCCATCGTCATTTTGCACAAGCGAACGAGCTTGACAGGGATGCCAAAACTAGACATAGCTTTATACACTTCGTCTCTGTAGATGCTGTCATATGCGGCCTTAAAATCGACGAAAAGGTGGTGGGTATCGATTTGGAGTTCAAAGGTCTTTTCCAGGATCTGCCGCAACGTGAAAATTTGGTCGATGGTTGACTTTCCTGGCCTGAAGCCACATTGATAAGGACCAATCAGATTGTTGACGAAAGGCTTCAGACGTTCATATATTACCTCAGAGAGGATCTTGTAGGCGATGTTAAGCAGACTGATTCTTCTGCAGTTCGTGCAGCTTAGAAGATCTCTCTTTTTCAGGATCGGACAAACAATGCTGAAGTTCCATTCATCGGGCATGCATTCCTCTGAACATATCTTACAGATGATTTGGTACATGCTCCTATCTAGCTCGTCGCCTGCTGCTTTGAACAACTCGGCAGCTTTTTTGGATTTCAGCCGTGATATTGTGGTTTTCACTTCTTCTAGGTCGGGTTCACGGAATTGTTGGCTATCCTCGTGTCCGATGAAAGGCTCCTGTCTGTTTTGTTCGTCGTCGCCGTTATACAATCTACAGAAGTGGTCTTTTCAAATCCTCAGCATTGACTGCGATTCTGCTATGATGTTCCCTTGTTTATCTCTGTAGGCATCGGTTCTTGCTCGATGACCTTGAGCCAGCTGTTTAACCTTTCGGTAAAACCTCCGAACTTCATTCCTGCTGTTGGCTCTCTCAACATTCTCGGTCTGACGCTTCTCGTGCTCTCTCTTTTTTCTCCTGAGAAGCCGGCGTTCTTCTCTCCTCTTTTGCTCGTTGAGCTCACGAGCAGCTCTTGTCCTTCTATGCAGCGCCGCTCTGTATGCCTCCTGCTTGGCTGCATGGGCCTGTCTGCATTCTTCGTCAAACCAAACCAGGGGTTTCGTTTTGGTGGCTGTGTGAAACCAAGCACATTAGAGGCGGCATCTCTAACTGCTTAAATAATCTAATAGTCGAAATTGACATTGCGATTCCAATTGCTTCATTTGCTTATCGCCGGACTTAAATTGAATTAAATGTATTCTTTCTATGTGTCAGACTCTCGTTCAATTCAGATTTTAGAACAAAATAATCTGACAATCAACCCCACTTAAACTTTATCCTCTAATTCAATGAAAAAGGAAGTAGTCCAACCTATCGAAAGCACTCAGCACGATGTCAAAGTTGTCAAACTTGTTTCACAAACAACTTCGACTTCGAAAAAAACAACAAAATCAAATAAGCAAGAACTTCTTTCCTATAAAAAAAAAAAGAGAAGTCAACCCACGTCATAGTTCAATAAATCAATGTGTACCAACTGCCATTGTCAACGAAACAAACCAAATGTCGCAATTCTTCGAGTTCTCAAAATGTCCTCATTGAAAAAAATATACAAAAGTAACCTCCAACTTCCGCTTCATGACACCACGCACCACCTCCTGCCCAAATTGTTCGTTCTCTTTCCGAACTTGTCTAGTATTTACAACAAGGGAGGAGGTTTGTTTTTTGAAAAGAAAACAGTAAATTTTGTTTTTTCGACTCCCGTTCGTTTTTCTGTCATTGAATTCAATTACATCTCGCGTTTGAATTTGATTTATTCGATTTATTGAATTTTTATCAATTAAGGATTTCGCCGCAGGACACACAAATCAATGCATAGCTAGATATAGAGCCATCTGTTTGTTAAGGGGTACAATACAATTCAAAAATGGTTTCTTAAAAACGGGACAGGGTGCAAGGGAAATATTTTAAGTAAACATTCATTTGATTTGAGCAAATCTCATGTATACAGACAAAAAGAATAATCAGGATGGCAAATGCACACGATCCTTGAAAAATGTCAATATCTTTCATAGTGATTTTTTGCTTTTCAATAATACTTTTACATTTTTCTTTTCTATTTGTACTCCTTCGTTGTTTTCTATTTTCCTTTTTTGTCTTTGCTTGTTGTTTCGCGAATATATCCTTGCCATTAATTCACCTCTTGCAACAGATGTCAATCTGTTAGTGTACTGTCAAAAAGATATAAGTTTGAGGGAGGAGTAAATGTTGTCGTAAGTTCGAGATGACTATACGACAACGTTGTGCATAAACCTTAACAATTTGTATGACTGCTTCTGGGTAGAGTCCTTTGTTTTTTTTTTTTCGGTTTTACACTGCTGTGTGTTTTCTGCTTGTCACATATATCGCACTTGAGCTGGGAATCTGCTGAAACAAATTTTATCTTCCTCGCTTGGGTATGGGCTTGGGTCCTCGTCGGGAAACATAAGATGAGAGTTTCGGAAAATAAACAAAGTGGACTAGAATAAAAGGAACTAAATTGCGACAGATTGCAAGGTGTACACTCAACAAAAAGATTTCCTTTACAGTCCTTTTTATCGACGCTGTTTTGGATGCCTTCAAGATAAAAGCTGAAGTACCACAAGGCACGGTTTTGTCACCTAGTATTTTTATTCATTTTCATTGCTGATTTTCGATTTGTGGCATGTCAAACATGTTCGCTAAAAGCCTGTCTCTTCTTTAACCCCCAAGTTTTGTTTTATTCCTACCCATAAGCTTCAGCTTTTTGTAGTGTCCGTAGCTTAGTGGTTACGTGCGTTGGCTGCTAAACAGAACGTCGTGGGTTCGAGTCCCACAGTTTTTATTTCATCTTTCACGGGCACTGCCTCTGGCGAAGAACTGACAAAACTTCCAAGAGTATCAACCTGTCGTGAAAAAGTGCTTCTCAACTTTGTCGGCAATAAGGCAATTCTTTTCTAGCTGCACAATAATAATTATTTGAGACAGTTGAATGCACAGCTGCTCTGCATTCAACTGTGTGCACTGTGTTCCAGACTTAAGGGAATACTTTCGACATACTTTTTCACGCGAACACACCTTTTCCACATATAGAAACATATAGAATACAACGATCCATATTTCGTCTACCAAAAAAAATCAGAAAGAGCATTCAATTCACAATGTTTTGCAGTTGAGTGAATACGTTCCACTAACTCTTTCACGTAGACACACTTTTCCCACGTATAGAATACTACGATCCACATTTCAACTACCAAAGAAAATCAGAAAGAGTTTCAGAGTTAAGTGAATACGTTCACCCTCGAGCCTAACTTCGAACGTACAGTTATGTTAAGAGAATCATTCTTTAGCCGTACTACGCGAATGTGGAACTCTCCCCCACAGTTCCCCAGTCGTTGCAATGTTCAAGAATTCAAGACCAATGTTAACCGACACATCATCCTAAACCCTCTCCGTCTATCCTACTTTTCCTAACGCCTGCACTGTGCTTTGGCATAAAAAGGGAACAGACCGCTTGTAAGCGTGCTTATTATAAAAAAAAAACGTTCCACATACTTTTTCACGCGGAAGCACTCTTTCTACGTGTTTATACTACGATCCACATTTCGTCTACCAAATAAAATCAGAAAGGGCCTTCAATTCACAATATTTCCGAGTGAAGTAAATACGTTCCACTATTTTTTTCACGCGGAAACACTCTTTCGACGTATAGAATACTACAATCCACATTTCGTCTACCAAAGAAAATCAGATAGGGCCTTCAATTCACTATGTTTCGGAGTTAAGTTATTACGTTCCACTTACTTTTTCACGCGGAAACACTCTTTCTACGTGTAGTATACCACGATCCACATTTCGTCTACCAAAGAAAATCAGAAAGGGCATGTAACTGTCCACAAAACCAGAGTTAAGCCCCACGTGTCTAAGAGGTATCTCCTGTTTATAATTCTATCCTCTCAGTGTATCTGCGACAGGCGACATGTTTAGCTTATGAGACGATAGCATGCCATGCAGTACCGCGCCTTTTTGGTTGCTCCAGACAGATATGAGTTGTCAAAGTAGTGGTGTAGTAGTAGTTAAAGGTGGAACTATTGAGACAAACCTTTCTTTGCAATAAATAACACTCCAACCCACCCACCACCCATCTAGTTAGTTAGAAAAAGGATTCAAGCGCGCTGGGAGTTTAGCGCGTCCCATCGCGTTGTCGTCACTCCGTTGTGTTGTTGATGCTTGCATTTGTTGTGTCGAGGAAGGATGTGGAGATATGGCAAACGGAGCAGGAGAAAAAATTGCTTTGCATGCAAATATTTACCGTTTGTTCATTTTGACGATAAATGTTGACAAGAACTTCAATCTTTCTTGCGAAGACAAAAAAAAAAAGGAAAAACTACAAAGTAGTATGGGAAAACATTTGGAACGTAAAATATGAACCAAAAATAGGAATCAAAATATTCCGGGCGTGCGATGCGAGTGTGAATGAATGAGGTAAGTAATTGCGGGATGTTCTTGTTAGGATATGTTCGCTGCCGTGCGTCGTCGTCTTCACATTCGTTTTCGGTATATTGAAATGAAATTTATTTCCTTGGCATAAATTGCACACGAATTCAAGCTGGCGGAAAGATATTATATTCGTTTGGGGGTTCCGTTTTTTTTTTTTTTCTTCTTCCTCTGGAGAGGATGTGTTCATGTGTTTTCGTACCTATATTAAAAGACTTTTTTTTGAAGGTAGGTAACCGCAATATATGCTTCGGTGTGGTGTGGCGTGTGGCTGGTGTCTAAGCTACGTGAAGAGATTTTACAAAATTTGTTGAATAAAGCAATATAGTCGACTTATAATGAGAAACTTACTACATTTATTTATTTTTTCTTCTTCTATATGCAAGCATGTGAGTTTTTCTTGTTCCATTTGAAGGCTTGTTGGAAGAGCGAACAACGACGACGAAGACACGGCAGTGACAGATTCATTTTATTATTTTGTACGTTTCTGAAAGCCATTAATATGTCTGCGTATGTACTTCATGTTGTGTGTCTTTTGAGAGGTTGAGTGTGTCAGAAAGGCGGTCGGTGGGGGTGGGGACAGGGGACAGGGAACCAGGTGGAAGGTATCCCTGCCAACGAATTTGAAGAAAAAATCATTTTTAATAAGGAACATCCTTGTGGGAATTTTATTTTTCTTATCTTGTCAGAAGAATTAATATAGAGAGGCGCGCATGAGTGACAAGTGTCCTTTAAAAACGATTTCGACAAAAAATAAAACAAATTTTCAAGAGGTAGGAAGGACTGACTTTATATAATTTCGCTCCTGTTTGATCCCATGCTTCAATAGCTTAAAAGTTTCTTGTCTGGGACAATCCCAACATGTTCTTACATCAATCCCGATCTCTGGACTAAACGATGCATGTTTGTTTTATGTTGCTATATTCCCCCCACTCAACCTGTCGTAGTGTATTCTATCTTTGCTGATGCAATTGACTATTAAGATAACCTGAATAATCCAGAGGATGATATTATTGTTCTAGGGACTTCAACTTTCCTCGTCTGTCGTGGTGTGTCTCTGCTGATGAAATTTTTTCTGTCCCCAATAACGCTACATCCGAAAAGAAAATCTTATTCATCGACCGCCTTCAAGCCTCCGGACTTTTCCAGATGAGCAATATCAAAAACAACTTAGGTAGGCAGGTAGATCTAGTTTTCAGTTCTGACCCTGATAACACAAGTGTTTCTGTTAGCCAAGCCCTTTTAACGAAACTTGATGCGTACCACCCCCCAATTTGTATTATCTTTGCTTACGTTAGTAATAATACTAATCCCGAAGTTCTGAACGAACACAAATTCAACTTCCGTTAAGCAAATTTTCCTAAACTCAATGACTTAATTATTAGAACTTACTTCGATTTCTTATCTGACCAAAACGTCCTCGTTGACTTGACCTTAACTAAATTTTATAAAGTGATTTTTGATCTAATCGCACAGTCAGTTCCGATTATTCCCATACGTAACTTAACTTCTCAATCTCCCCCGTGGTACACCAAAGAACTAAAGTCACTTCGTAATCGACGTAATAAAATTTGGCAAACATTCCTTAAATCCAGATCAAATTCCGACTTCTTCAATTATATTTCCGCTTACTATAATTTTTCTTTTTTTAAATAGAAAAAAAAATGTGATGGTTACCCCTCAATCTTGACGTTTGACGGTATAGCTTCTGCCGATTCTTCTACTGTTTCTAACCTTTTTGCCAAATATTTTGGTAGTGCCTTCTCCAGTGATAATTTCGTCATAGACCATAGTTTTTTCCATTACATGAACGGCTGTTCTGAAACTTCTTTAACATCAATTAACATTGACATCAGTTTTGTAACAGACAGGATCAAAACTCTAAAAGAAGATTATTCTGCTGGCCCTGATGGTATCCCACCTACAGCGTTCGGACTTTACTTCGATCGAAGTAGATCTGCTTCGATTTTGAAAATAAAAATTAATCTACTTCCCTACTTCTCTTTTTTAGGATCTACTTCACTTTGAAAGAAATTCTTAACCAAAATATTAAAAGACAGCGCTGACCACTCTTTACTACGCATTACTCTTTGAACGCATTTGATCTTATTTGCTTCTACCTTCTTCCATTATGTGTGCTTGTGTTTTTAGATTTCAAATAGATAGTCAAATAGAGCAAAACGATTTGCCTTGATTTTAGGGGTTCTAAAGGGTTTTCGAATAAGAGGTGTTATTTTGAATAGCCCGCTATTTCGGTAGTTGTCACTTTTGAAGCTGTCATTCAACACTTCTCATTTTACACTTCTATTGTCATTTTTTTGGCATTTGACAAGTAAAAACTACTACGCCATTAATAAAAATGGAACGATACCCACTCAACAACGCATTGAAATTATTAAAATTCATTATAAAAATGGTGAAAATTTGGCAGAGACGGTTCGTGAAACTAAAACATTCTTGGGTCGTCGTGAAGCACCTTGTCAGACAACAATACAAAAATTGTTGGACAAATTCGAGATGTTGGGACAAGTTAGTGATGTGAAGAATAAAACCCGTGCACGTCACTCAAGAACAACTGAGAACATTGCTGTTGTAGCCCAAAGTGTTGAAGAAAACCCAGGTTTGTCCATTCCTCGTCGTTCTTTAGAATTAGGCATTCCACAAACGTCATTACACCGTATTTTACATAAACACTTGGGTCTTAAGGGTTATAAAGTTCACTTAACACAAGAACTCAAGCCGTCTGATCATCAACACTGTCGTGTCTTTGCTGCTTGGGTCCTTGAAATGCATTAAAATGATCCGGAATTTCATCAAAAAATCATCTTGACTGATGAGGCCCATTTTCACCTCGTAGGCTACGTCAACAAGCAAAACTGTCGCATCTGGGGCGGTTTATGGTCCGGCGGGGTCATTGGACCTTACTTTTTCGAAAATGAGGCTGGAGCAACAGTTACGGTCAATAGATTGCTCAATCGAGAGATGATTAATAAATGGCCCGAATTGGATGGTATTGATCTGGACAACGTTTACTTTCAATAAGACGGCGCTACGTGCTACACAAGCAATGAAACCATCGATCTTGTACTTAAAAAGTTTCTGGACCGTGTTATATCTCGAAGAGGTAATCACAATTGGCCACTGAGATCTTGTGATATAACACCTTGCGACTTCTTCCTTTGGGGCCACGTGAAAGATAAGGTCTACGCCAACAGTCCAGCTTCGATTCGAAACCTAAAAGATGGAATTCGTTAGGCTATCGAAGACATAGGGCAGCGATTTTGCGATTCGGTTATGGAAAATTTCATGAAAAGGATATGGTCCTGTAAGCATGGTTGTGGCAGCCTTTTGGCTGATGTTCTATTCCATCATTAACGGCATACCTTCCTCTTCATAATGAAATAAACATTCGATAATTTATCTTAAAAAATGTCATCTCTCTTTGAATATCAAAATAACACCTCTTATTGGAAAACCCTTTATTATGAATACAAAAAATGTAAATGAAGAATTTATTTTCAAAAATTGCTGCACAGTAGCGCGGCAGCTGAATCACCATTTGATTTGATAAAATTCATACACAGATATAAGTTCGTTGATGGAAAATATACTTCAAAATTACGTTGTTTAAATACTATCCTCTGAAATACTAATTACTATTTTTGTAAAAGAGTTTTGAAGTCTGATAATATGTTATGTTAATATTTTTTTTTATAAGTAATCTTTATTTATTGATGTTATTTATTAATACTGTATTTGCTATACCAAATAAACTTCTGCTAATAGTTTTTATTTGGAAAATTTGTTTTTCCTTTTTTGTATTTCTTCGAAATACAAATCTGCTTCGAAAATTTTGGATCTACTTCAGTTTTTTTCTGCATTAACTTCGAAAATTTTAATCTGAAGTCCGAACCCTGCCCACCTATAATTTTTGAAAAAGTGTGCTGATAGTCTTGCCGCTTCTCTAACTACTCTCTTCCAAATATCTATATCTTCTGGTATCTTCTCTAAGTTATGGAAGGAATCTTTTATTATTCCAATCCACAAAAAAGGCCCAAAAAACGACATTATCAATTATAGACCAATTGAAAAACTTTCTTGCATTCCAAAATTATTTGAAAGCATAATTTATGAATTCATGTTCTTCCATTCCAGACAAATCTTTTCTCCTAGTCACCATGTATTTCTTAAGGGTAGATCTAAAACTACTAATCTAGTTGACTTTACTTGTGCCTTGGAAGAAGGTTATGAAGTTGACTCTATCGCTATACAGACTTCAGTAAGGCTCTCGACAAGATATCACATAACCTTATTCTTTTTAAACTTGACAAGCTTAAGTTTCCAAATAATTTCAAGTCCTGGATAAAATCCTACCTCTCAAATAGACAATACAGTGTCTGCTTCAGAAATTATGTCTCAAACCCAATTATTGCTTCTTCTGGTGTTCCTCAAGGTAGCCACCTCGGTCCAATTCTTTTTGCCTTACCAATAAATGACGTCGATCAAATATTCTCAGACTCAAAACTATTAATTTACGCTGATGACATGAAAATCTATAAAAAGATAACTTCCCCTGAGGACGCACAGTTACTTCAGAACGATCTTAACAAATTCTTCGTCTGGTGTAAAGCAAATCTGTTGGAGCTTAATATTAACAAATGTCAAGCTATAACTTTCTCCTGAAAGCGGCCTCCATTACCCCAAAGATCTTATTTTCTTGACACCCAACCAATAACTGTAGTTTATTCTATTAATGATCTAGGACTGCTCTGTGATACTCAACTCAATTTTGCTTCGCATATTGATTCAATCATCAACAAGGCTAATTCTATTTTGGGTTTTATCAAGCGATGGTCTAAAGAATTTAATGATGCATACGTTACAAAATCTTTGTATACGACCTTTGTTCGACCTCTTCTCGAATACTCCTCCCAGGTCTGGTGTCCTCATTACCAAGTATACATTGAGCGTATTGAAGCCGTTCAGCGACGCTTCATTTTATTTGCATTACGTGGTTTAGGTTGGGTTGATCCTCTTTACTTCCCTCCATATGAGGATCGTCTTAAATTACTGGGCATGCAACCTTCATACTTGCAAAGGGACAACGCTGGCATTATTTTTATACACCAGCTTTTAACTGGCCCATACTTGCTCTGAAGGATTTCTCTCTTCATAAATCCCCGTAGATTCAGGTCTATCCCCTTATTTCGAACCCCTTTCCACAGAACTGACTTTGGTCGTAACGAACCATTGACTAGAATGATGACTTAAGCCAATAACTCACCTCACTTTGACCTTAATGTGTCCAAAATCACCCTGAAGAACGTATTAATAAATTAATCCCCCAAATACGCTCCTGACCTTATATTACATATTTTATCTTATTGTCCGCTATTTTTAATATTGTTGTATTTTATTTTAGTTTTTCAGATTAACTTATTTATATTCTTGTATGGCTTGAATTAAGTCTTTAATAAAATTCAAAATTCAAAACTCTGGACTGATTAATTTTTCCCACAATGCTTCGGGCTCGAGCTTTTTGACTTGTGCTTGCTGTTCATCCTTTCTTCGCAATGATATGCCACAAATTCCGTCACATTATCCATTATAGCAGAGCTACAAACAGCTAATCAGCTAATCAGCTAATTCACTCAAAACTACACCAAGCAATTTCATTTACTTAATGTGTTGCCACAGCAAAAGGGGCGACATTCCCATAACAGTGAGCATCAGCACTGTCGGTAGTGTCAGTCGTATAGCTTATGAGGGAAGACATTTTACTAACCACACACATTTGACTTTTGTCCTTCGTTCGTTCGAATAGTTTTTGTCCATTTCTTCGACCACTACCACTGGTTACCACATCCTTGTTCCATTGTCACTTAACTAAACACAATTTAACCATACTTCAGTAGCTCGATATTGCATAACATAAAAACAACAACAACAACTGTCAACAATTCGCTGTCTAACGGTAACTATGCCAATTGAATATCTGTCAATTAAATCGCAACCACCGCACATCAACACCGCATACCACTTGACCAATAACCAATACAGCGACTCTATACCATCATCATCGTGTCATAGTCGCGATGGGTGGTTGGCCGTCATTGTCCAACCAGCACAAAAACCTCATTCTCGCCAACTCAACTGGAGAATAAAAGTCCCACAGTCAAACGTTAGATTTTATTACTTTTGACTTTCAACCCTGCAGTTAGTTGGTTAGCTTTTGAACCGAATGAAATTGACGGCACAACTTGCACCCAGACCGGACATGGACACCAAGGCCAGGCCAGTCCAGTTCAGTCCCACCACCCACTCAAATAGCTGGTTGCAATTGCTCTTCTTGACCCCCCTTTATAAAACATCATAAATGAGAAAAACCATCAGCAAAAATAAAATGAAATAAAATAATGAAAAAGCGAAAAAAAAAACGATGATGGCTAGAAAACACTCATCTGTCCAAGGCCCCCAGTTCCACGCACAGCTTCCATGATGGAGGGTGGAAAGTAATATATTTACTATATATAACTTTTTTTTTATTGAATGATTTTGGCATCGATATAGCTTGCAAACGACGACATAGCGACAGAGCTATTTGAAAGCAGGAGAAAAAGTCAATTTGACACGATTTGACACTTTTCAATATTGTATCGTGTTATTATGTGATAGATTCGAAAATATCGAGGGAGGTTGTTTGTTGGCTGGCAGTTACCTGGAGGCAATGTCATCGTCATCGTCGTCGTGTTTAGTGAATGTTGTGTATATCCTTAGGCCCCAATTAGGTGGATTTTTATTATAGCCCTCCACTTTGACACAACAACAAAAGGAACAAGCGGAAATGCTTTTTGTTGATAAAAATCAACAGCGGCTTGTCCGAAAATAAAAAAAAAAAGGTGGACTGTCAGTCAAGATTGACATGGTAGACGGGGTGAAGCTTAAGCGGTTAGGTTTTTTGTTAATAAATCGTTTTTTATAGCGCTAGGATATTAGAAAATTAATTAAGAAGAGATTTATTTTCAACAAAGGTGGGCAGTGAAGCCAGATGGAAGGGTATTTTCAAGGCAATCAAATTAGGGATATCATATCTTTTTATGTCCGTAGTGCTCGTAGCTCAGTGGTTAGGTGCGTTGGCTGCTAAGCACAAGGTCGTGGGTTCGAGTCCTACTCGTGCCCATAGTTTTTATTTCACTGCCTCTTGCGCAGAAGTGACAAAACTTCCAAGAGTATCAATCTGTCATGAAAAGGTGCTTCTCAACTTTGCCGTACGGAATCGGCGTTAAATTGTAAGTCCCCTCAATTCTTCAATTGTTGAAGAGACTAATCCACTTAGACCCTGGCTCTTAAAGAGCTGTCGCGTTCTTGAAAACACCCAAATTTGTCGAAAATCAATTTTTCCTGGTCTAAAGCCACATAGATAAGAACCAATCAGGTTGTTGACAAAGAGCTTCAAACATTCATATATTACAGCAGAGAAAATCGTATAACCGATGTGAAGTAGGCTGATTCCTCTTGCGCAGATTAGAGGATCAACCATCTTCAAGGTTGGGCAAACAATACTGTGGTTCCATTCATCGGGCATGTATTCTTCCGACCTATCTTCTCCTATCTAAATCGTCTCCTGCTGCTTTGAACAGCTCCCCAGCATTGATTGCGATTCTAGTATGATTTTCTCTTTCTCATCTTATTTGCCCGATGAACTTGTGTCGGATGTTTTAATTGGTGTTGTCTTTCTCAACATCTTTGATCTGAAGCTTCTCATACTCCCTCTTTTTTCTCCTGAGAAGCCGGTATTCCTCTCTCCTCTTTTGTTCGTAGAGCTCACGAGCAGCTCTTCTCCTTCTATGCAGCGCAGCGTTGTATGCCTCCTGCATGGCTGCATGTGCCAGAGGTAGATGTGTGAAACCTAGAACATAGAGGAACATCTCTAACTGCTTTCTGGCAATATTGCCACTGGTCCTCGGTACTTTATGTTTACGGCATAGGACTCCTTAAGAGGTTACTTGACACTTGGTCAGAGATGGGTCTGCCGAGTTCATACGAATGAAGCCGTTCGACGTTTCGGGTTATTCGTAGCACTACCTTGTCTACGACAATGAATGAAGACCCAGTCCCAGTCCCCAGCGGAGAAGAGGTAGAAAATGCCATCCAAAAGCTAAAAAATAACAAGTCCGCCGGATCGGATGGCATTCCTGCGGAACTCTTTAAATATGGAGGAGGTGTTTTGATGAACCGCATGCACCAGGTCATCACCAAAGAAGGAAGAATGCATGCCCACTGACCGGTCGATATGCTCCATATGCCCCATCTACAAAAAAGCGATCCGATGTCATGCAAAAACCACCGTGGCATATCCCTGCTTAATGTTACATACAAAATCATATCCAACGTACTGTGTGAACGTTTTAAACCTTTCTGCAACACAATAATCGGCACGTATCAGTGTGGCCTTAGGCCAGGCAGAGCAACGATAGACCAAATATTCACACTGAGGCAGATCCTGGAAAAGACCAACGAATTTCAAGTCGAAACCCACCATCTTCTCATCGACTTTAAAGCTGCGTATGATAGCATCCACTGCCAAGAGCTTATGATGCCGATGTCTGAATTCGGGATCCCAAAAAAACTGATCCAGCTGTGCCGCATGGCGCTAAACTAAACGCAGTGCAGTGTTCAAATGGGTAAAAGCTCATCCGAGTTATCCCAAACATGCGCAGGGTTCAGACAAGGAGATGCGTTGTCATGTGACTTCTTCAACATAGTCCTGGAGCAGATAGTGCGCAAGGCAGGTGTGAGCCCGGAAAACACTATCTTCAACAAGTCCACCCAGCTCCTAGGCTATGCGAACGACATCGGTCTATTCGATACAAGAGAGCTGTGCTTGAGGCCTTCACAGGGATTGAAGAACAGGCGAAACTCGTTGATCTTGGATTGAATGAGGACAAACCAAAGTACATGCTATCAACAAACAAAGCAACATTCTGTCCAACGCCTAGGACAAAACGTCACTGTTAATAGCAGCAATTTCGAGGTAGTTAAGGAGTTCACCTACCTTGGAACAAACATCAATCCCACAAACGACACCTTAGTGGAGATCCGAAGAAGAATTACCCTTGCGCACCGCTGCAGCTCGGTTTGGCAAAATAACTGGGTTCAAAATTCTTCGCTCGAAAGACAAAGTGTCTGCTATACAAAACTTTGATTTTATCAGTCCTACTCTACGGCGCCGAGTGCTAGATGATAAGTAAAAAAAGGGGTATTGATACTGGGAACTTTCGAAAGAATAATAATTCTTCGACGGATTTTCGGTCCCGTATGCGACGATGGCGAATGGAGAAGAAGGTTCAAACGAGAACTGTATGAGCTGTACCAAGAGGTGGCTGCAGTCCAGAAGGCCAAGAAAAGACTACATTTGGTCGGCCACATCGAGCTTCTCATCCCAGCCCCCAGGTTCGAGACGACAAGGAAGACCGAACCTACGGCACAACGACCAAGTGACTTCGGATGCCAGAGCGCTTCGTTTAAGTGACTGAAGAGTGCATCCGAAGGAACGTTCACGATGGAAGGCTGCAGTATCTCAGGCTGAGATCCTTCATGGATTGTGAGCCGTATAAGTAAGTAAGTAACCTTGTCTATGACGGGGTAGTGGGCCGAGTCGATGTTTGATCT
The DNA here is from genome assembly GCA_920937365.1 of Sphaerophoria rueppellii. NCBI lineage: Eukaryota > Metazoa > Arthropoda > Insecta > Diptera > Syrphidae > Sphaerophoria > Sphaerophoria rueppellii. Next base: position 71,149,963 of record CAKKXW010000004.1, on the reverse strand, counting down.
TCGTTAAATTCGAATATCTAGAATGCTGGATACAGTGATGCCTTCCGTAGATCTCAATGTGATCAATTTGGTTGGCGGTTGATTGATCGGAAGATCTTTCTGTATGGATGTTGAGATGTGGGAACCATTGTGCTTGTCACCACAACATTTAAAAAATAAATAAATAAATAGAGTGGCGTGACAGCTCTTGAAGAGCCAAGGCCTAAGTGGCTTACTCTCATCAACAATTCTCTAGGTGCGTGTGAAGAATTGAGGGGACCTAAAATGCCGATTCCGAACGGCAAAGTTGAGAAGCACTTTTTCATGACAGATGATACTCTTGGAAGTTTTGTCAGTTCTTCGCAAGAGGCAGTGCCCGTGAAAGATGAAATAAAAACTTTAGGGCACGAGTAGGATTCGAACCCACGACGTTCTGCTTAGCAGCCAACGCACCTAACCACTAAGTTACGGACACTACTACCACAACAACCACACCATTTCGCCCGCAGCAAAATCGATTAGCCTGAATACGTTGTTTCAAATGGTGACTATCCCACCAAAGATGTCCACTTTTCCCAGCTTGGCGTTAAAATCGCCGAGGACAACTTTATTGTCATAGCTAAAACAGTGCTCAACTGCTCATACGTTGTCATGGAAGTCGTAGAAATCATCTTTGATTTCGTCGTCTTTCTCTTCTGTGGGGAATGCGCGCATATTAAGCCTTGGTTCGGGTCGTCGTGATGCGTTCGCTTACACCAAAAAGCCACAGTTGTTGATCTGGGTAACAATTACCTCAGTTTTTCATCCTCCTTTTGCCCGGTCCATCCCATCGCATTTCCTGGATAGCGGTAATGTCAACTTTGTATTATAATATCAATTCTTCTGAACAAGTGCTTCTCAACACTGCCGTTCTCAACTAGAACCTACTTAAAACTCAAGGTCCTTCAATTTGACCCCGTTTCTTGCGAAATTAGGTATAACTTCCACAGAACAAACGAACTTTGTCCATTGAAATCCAAAGATCCCCCCCAAAAGAACTTTCAAAACAAAAAAACGAACAAAACTAAACACAAAATTCTATATCAAATTAACAAAATCGCCAGCAGACATTTTCTAATTACAGAATTTATTTATTTCTTTCCGAGTTTCCTCGTAGCCTTTTCTCTTTTCGCAACTTAATTCTTATTCTTGTTTGTCTTTCTGCTAACTTCTTTTCTTGATTTTTTCGTTCTAAATAGCTCATTTTTCTCTTTCTGTATCTCAACTTAACCATTTAAAGCCTTGAGGTATTTAAAGCTTAATTGCGACAAGTTGTTTAAGACCATAGGAAAAGCGCCTTGAGGTGTAAACAATTTCCAAAAAAGTTCTTCTCAACATTAAATAACACCCACGATGGCGACACGGTTGCTTTAGTTTTTGACATCAGGGTGTTTCGTTGGGAAACAAAATAAAATGAGAAACTGATGAGGCCACAAATTCGCTTTAGTCCATCTCAAGAACAAAAACTTCATTTCTGTGAAAAAGATTATTCTCCTGGCTTACAAACACCCTGTCAAATTCAAATACACATGAAAATATCCTGTAATTATTCGTCTAATTCAACCCACTGACTGACTGAACTCTTTTGTGCCTCAAATACACTCGCGACCTCACATCTCCTTCAAAACGGCAAGACCCTTACTTATCTTCTGTTCTTCGCTCTAGTCTTGTAAGCGAACCATGATGCTAAGAAAAACTAAACACTTTGACGCCCAACTTCATCTTAAAAAAATTGAATAGTAGAAAAAATCGTTGTTGTCAATTGTTGGTAGAGAAGTAGATTGGAGGAAGATCAATTCGTCAGTTTAAGACGACATAATCCCAGAGCTAAGACGATGAAGTTCGAAACAACGAATGGGCGTCCTAGCGACACACTAACCCACGAGTTTGAAAAATAACTGCAATTAAAATTGGAAATATAAATTTCAGACGAACGACCGACGCATGGCAATAATAAGAATTGTCGCGTCGATATTAATGTCTTGCAATGCCCCATGCAAAATAAATTGTGCGGTTTGTCAGGTTCGTAGGTTTATTAAATGTTTGTTGTCAATTTTTATTTCTCACTTGGTTTCCGTATCATTTGGTCGATGTGTGGTTAGTGAATTAATTAATTTGTAGTTAAATTGGCAAAACCCAATCAATTTGTTGAGGAAAAACCATGTGGTTTGAATACGAAATCCAAGTTGAAGTCGGACACTTGATTTGTTTGAGAATTTGGCTCCGGTATAGACATAAATAATGAACTCTGATTGCGGTTTTTTCGAACAGATTCCTACAATTTTTCTCCAAATTGAAACATTTTGATTGATTCGTTGCTGTGAACTTTTTTCTTTTTTTATAATTTGCACACTAAAGGAGCTTTTTATACCCTTATTATGCCAGAGACACAGTGAGCGCATTAATAAATTAAGTAGGGGGTTTGAAAGTAAGTGTCGGTGTAAATTGGTTTTGAATTCATCAACATTGCAATGACTGGGAAAGACAGTGTGGAAGGGAGTTCCACTTTCGCGTAGTACAGCTAAAGAACGATTCTCTATACTTAAGAGTACGTCCGAAGTTGGGCTCGAGGGTAAACTGATGGGCATTCCTGGAAGCGCGGGTATTACGGTTGAATTGTTAAAGGGGACGAATGCAACTGGCTATTTCTCTAGAGCACTTACCGTAGAAGTAACGATAAAACAGAGAGAGACACGAAACTTACGACGGTGGCCTTAAGAACTCAATGAATCAGTGATTTCTCTATCACCTATCATTCTTACGGCTCTGCTTTGTATAGCATCCAAGAGGCTTAAGTAAGTTACTGGAGCACCAGCCCAAAGATGGAAACTGTACTCAAGCCTTGGACGGATATAAGTCTTATAGATAATAGCCAGATCAGACGGGGAGAACATTTTTTTGCGCCGTCTAAAGAAACCCTAACATCTTGCGGAACTTTTTGGCGACATCGCGTATGTGCTCGGGCCACAAGAGGTGGACATCTCGAGATGTTCGGTCTCATTGATGCAAGTGCCACTCATGGACAGTGGCAATGGGGGTATATCTCGCTTCAACGATGCAAGACAGCATTGAGTTTTCGAAGCATTAAATTCTACACGTTTTTTAATTCCCCATTGGACAATGCTGTTAAAGTCAGAGTTTAATGAGCTTATCAAATATTGCCGTTCCAGTTCCACATCCGAAGAGGAGGGATGTGAGTCTGGAAACGAATATGAAAAGCTAAGGATACTATCGTCAGCGAAACAATTTATTGGATTAGAAGTAACAGACAAGAGATCATTAATAAACATACCTACTGGAAAAAAATTAAGTTGGAAACCTAATATTCAGGAAAGAGTTAAGAAAGCTACAGTAGCTCTTTTCTCTTGCAAGAAAGCCATAGGAAGCAAATAGGGTTTTCAACCTCGCATAACCTATTGGCTATACTCATCAGTCATCCGACCAATACTCATGTACGGGTTTGCAGTATGGTGGACTGCACTGGAGAAAGTTACTTACTGCGACAAACTCAGCAGAGTCCAACGCACTGCATGTCTCTGCATAAGCAGGGCATTGAGAACCACACCCTCAGCAGTGCTAGACAATCTCCTCAATCTGACACCCCTCGAAATTTTTAGACAACAAGTGGCAGCGAGCACAGCTATGAGGCTCAATGCCTCATCTCAATGGACCAA
>CAKKXW010000004.1:71103696-71145771 GCA_920937365.1 Sphaerophoria rueppellii | reverse complement strand
CAACCGGGCGCTCTAAGGAATTCATGATCAACTTAAAATTAATGCCTTTCGGCCTATGAACTATATTATTTATTTTTGAATGTTTTTTTTTTGTTAGAAAATTTGAAAAAACTAACATAATATACAACATATATAATATATAAAATGGATTCTGTATCCACAGTCACTTTAACCTAACATAACCTAACCGACTGGAAAAAAATACGAAAAAACGTCCCTAGTGGACCATTGAAATAGGCAACCTAATAAAAGAAACTAGAAGCCTCTTCAATGTCGCCAAAAGAAAAACTAGAAAATAAACTGACTGAAGAACTTTACAAAACCAGTCAACGTGTGTGTAAGGTCAAAACACAGCGAGCAAAACGTAGCTCACGATGAGGACCTTCTTCAACGAAGAAAACACAAATAAATATGCCAGGTTCAGAAAAATCTTGACTTAAGATTCAGTCACTCTAGGATCTCCAAAAAACCCTACAGGCAGCTTGACTAAATCCTGTAGGGAAACCCTAGTTTTGTTAATACTCACGTTCCTGGCTGCGTGCCGCTGATATTCATAGCCCAGAAATAGAAACTCATACAGAAGCTCTGGTACTATCGCATTTTCTCCATTAAAGTCCCATGGTCTGGACGGAATCTTTCCTATGATGCTTCAGAAAAGAATAAACCAAATAACCCCACTCCTAGTGAATATTTTCTACAAAAGTGAGATAAAGGTGGTTTTCATCCCTATGGCTGGTAAGCCTAGCCATACGGAGGCCAAAGACTTTAGACCCTGTAGTCTAACATCGTTCATTTTGAAAAGTTTTGAAAGGCTGATTCATATACATATCCGAAGCACTTTGAAACCGGACTGTATATCGGAAACTCAAAATGCCTATACAAAAAAATATAAAGCGTTGAAACGGCACTGCACAGTGTTGTGAGCGTCATTGAAAAATCATTAAACGACAATGAATACACTCTTGCAGCGTTCTTGAGTATAAGAAGAGCTTGATTTAACATGAAGAACGAAACAGTTAAGTAAGCTTATTGACCGACCACAGGATCGGTGTGATTTTAAACTGGGGTGTAAATACCAAAGGAAGATATAAAAACGCGGTGATTGTCGTTTACTCCTGCAACAGAATTTTCGGAAAAACATGGGGATCAACCCTAAAATTATCACGTGGATGTATTCGGCAATTATTAGACCAATAGTAACCTATGTTAATCTGGTTTGGTGGAACGCCTCATAAAAGAGAGCACGAACCTTAAAACTTTGTAAAAAGTACAAAGATTCGCGTGCATAAGTATAACAGGGGCAAGGAGATCAACCTCCACTGCGGGACTGAAAGTTATAGGTAATCAATTTGAAACCAATAAATCTCTTTTTCACTAACCATTCCAGGCTGCCATTCCAAGCAGGAAGGAATGGATAGATATTACACCATACTCCAGTGAGCCGTCAATAGCTATCAATGCTGATGGCTCCTGAATAGTGGTGAAGGTGCAGGCTTCTATTCTGAATCTCTAAAGTTAACCAACTCGCTACGGCTTTCCAGACTACAATAGTGTCTTCCAAGCTGAGGTTCTCGTAGTGACAACACCTGCTAAAAACGTATCAGTGCTGGCGAATCTACGGGCTGATATCACTATTTTCATTGAAAACCAAGCGACAATAAAAGTGAGTAGGTACTGCAACTGAGGTCAAATCAAAGCTTGTTTATTGCTGCCGCGAGAGAGAGCTAAGCAAGAATACGGTGAAAGCATGACGTAAGCCAAGCTCAACTAGCCAGCATTCCACCCTTTTATTTACAACGAGAGAATTCAAATAAGATTACCAGTAAGGCCTAAGCACTTAGAAGAATTCTTTTGTACTCCAGGTAGTAGCATTTTGAACTTGGTTAATGCTTCCAAAGGGCTTGATTAAATGAACCCATGGGTTTTTCTTTGTTAGTTTGAGTAACAATTATACTCATGGGCATCACAATATCTTGCAAGGATTATACGTATCTTCTCGGACAGCCAAGCCGTTCTCAAATCTCTCGCGTCTTTCTCCACAAACTCTCAAATAGTCCACGACTGTCGATCATCTCTGAATGAGATGACGGAACAGTTTAACATTCACCTCATTTGGGCTACAGAGACTTCCCGGGAAATTGCAAAGCCGATGAGCTCGCCATAACCGGACACTTCTTCCTACCGTTAGACAAAGACATAACATAGGAACACCACTTGCTCCATGCAAATACCTTCTCAAACAAGATGCTCTAAAATCAACAAATGCTAGATTGTCACAGGGTACTACCAGCCTAGCAACCAAACAAATATGGCCAAGCATAGACCTGAAACGGTCAAAAGGCTTCATTTCCCTGAGCCGACAAAATATAAGGTCTACAATTGGAGTCATAACAGGATACTGCCTCATAGGTAGATATGTTTTAAGGCTACGCAAACGTTTTCTGTAGAAGCTGCATGGACGACAAGGAAAAGGAAACAGTCCAATACCTTCTGTGAACATGTCCGGCGCTCTCGGTAATCCCTTCTTCGATAATACCAGTGAACTGGCAACGATCGACACAAAATATCTGTCTTACTTCATCAAAAGTACAAAATGGTTTGTTTAAGTTCATTACTCACCCATTAGTAACCCCTTTAGTGGTATCACAATGGACCCTTGAGCTCTAAGTGAGTCAGTAAGATCTAGACAGCCACTCCAACCTACCTAACCTATCACAATGGATCTTCATTGATCTAAGTGTGATGGTAACGAAAACAACCGTCAACCCCTTAACCTACTACTTTTGATGTATAATTCGATGGGCTTTGAAAGAATTTTATTTTCGGTCCTTAATTTTGACAAGAGTTAGACTATGACATTTTTCGAAAACTATTAAAAAATCGATTTCGCTTTCATTATCCTGAGCTTATAACAAGATTACAAGAAGCTAGGATCATAAACCAGCAAGCATCTCTTTGGAATCATTACTCGGTTAAAAGCAAATGAAACATCAAACACGACGATTTTTTCATTTCTTTCCTGTCTGCAAACTAAAAAAGAACTTATATTCTTCCTTGGCTGAAAAGGATAAGTCTCTTAAATGCTCAATAAACTTGTCCTTTGATCCAGGGTTGATCAAATAAACCAAGCAGTCAATCGAAATTAATTAAGAGTGATACCGTCCTTCGCAACGCAAACTCCTTGATTGACAAACATCCGAGAAATTATAACTTCCAACTTGACTTGGCTTCTTGGCCCCACTTAAAAAAAAAAACTCATAGACAAAAAAATAACATCGACAAACATCCTCAAATCATTTAAGGACTCTAAATCGACACACACACACAGAACTCTGTTGATAAAACAGAAAAACCGATGACAAACGAATGAACCAGTAAATAATTTTAATTGATTACTCGTCTTCATCGACAGACAGTCCTTCGTCTGAACATTGAACTGAAAAGAACTTGCTGGCTGCTCACCAAAACCACAAAGGAATAAAAGAATCCACTTGAGTTCCGGGCCATTTGAGACAAACGGTCGTCCTCGTTCTCTTGCTTTTCCTTTTTGGACGTGATTGTCAGAAGGATTCTTCTTCTTTTCTCCATCTGCTTGTGACAAAGTCTATCGTTTTTATTTACCAAACGACGAAATGATGGCATAGCAATCCCCATTACGGATGAAATCAAAATTCGATTACTCTTCAAGTTCTCAATCCTCACATACACCCAATCTTTTTTTTTTGTGTTTTGCTATCCTGGTGAGGGAATCCCGACAAAGGATATAAATTCTCAAAGGAACCTTCTCTCAAGAGTGGGACAACTTGTCAGCTCTCTCCGACATGACATGCACACGAAACTGAGAAGTGTCAAAGAGGTTAGATGAACTGAAATCGAAACTTTTTCGCCAGTCACCTCATATCTATCGACATCGATAGGATATGATATCCTTTTTCTGCAGCAGCAGAAGCAGCAGCATGCTCGTTGGTCTAATGAATTTTTAACCAAGTCTGAGGAAGTCTAGACTGGTTGTTAGTTGCATATTCAACAATCGTGACGAGACAAAATGAAACGAGAATTTAAGAGGACCAACAAGGACCAACAAATAATGTACCTATACCAAAACAGAGGAAACATCGGGGTCATAGTCGATTTGATGACATTCATCAGCCCCCCAACAGCAGTATCAGGAACTGGCCCAACACTCCCTCAAACCAAACCGGAGGAGCAATATGATATCCTTGAACAGGAACATCTGTTTTTTTCTTTGTTGATAGTGTGTGGCAAATGTCTTGTCCTTTTTGGAAAAGCCAGGAGTTTTTCGGACTCCGGATATATATTGTTTAAGGATCTCACATACTAAGTCCTTCGTTAATAATTCAAAATGACAACAGTTTTGTTTGAAATGAAATATCGTTTATTTACGAGAAAGACTTGAGAATGGGCGTGTCTGATGGCTATTTGCATAAACTGACAATATGTGAACGAAGGCATACAAATTTAGAACACGAGACTGTTGTAACAATTTGTCGCTTTGGCTGGTTAATTTAAGTCCGCACGAAAGTCTTTGACATTGTTACTCTGTGTTCCTTGACGAATGTGAGTTTATAAAAAGTAATGGACGGGTTAAATTTGGTGTCATAGAAATCGTGTCGAAACGACATGGGTTAGTCACAAGTTATTTATTGAGATTTGTGGAGAGCTACTGTGACGGCAGGGGAATTCTCTTCATAATAGATAATTGAACAGGGTATGCTCTGGACAATTTATGGGTTTTTTTAATTGAATTAAAGTGTTATTAAGTCCTCAAAAAGGACTCCGTATGCATGTTAAGTTACGTCGAGATCGAGTTCTATTCAATGGACACAATCTGTTGACTTGACTTAATAAACAACTTTCAAAACACTGAAATTCATTAGCAGCCATCGCGTTTTCTGCAATGTCTAGATAGCAATCTGTCCAAGATCACAACTGTCCAAGAACAGCAATAACATTGCAATGCTAATATTTTTTTTGTTGACTTGAGTGAAGGCTTCTCGAAGCTGTCTGAGAAAATACAAAAGAATCGCAATCTTCTGTGCAATAACAATAATAGACCTCAACAAGACACTTCCAATCCACTCGTACGCTATCACCATCGTCGTCGCACTTAGCCTTTTATTCAAATGGACAATGCTTTTACGTGTCAATGTCGAATGGAGAGGAGTCAACAATTCTTCCAGTAGTCAAATGACGCTGTCTCGATAGACAACTAATTGCCACTTGAATTCCCGTCCCATCTCTGTTCTAGACTTTGTGGTATGTCTCGCGAAAAAAAAATTCCAGCAGGACAGAAGTCAACAGAAAAACAACAAATCTCGCGATCCAAAACTGAATCGTCATCATATTGCACGCAATCAGCTAACCACAATACCATTTTATCGCGTGCGACTTGTCAAACAATGAGCATGATTGAGACATCATATTCACTGACAGTTCACTTAACGCGCTATGCAGCATGGACCCATTCAGTACAATCATCAATCTGTGGAACGCATGGAGGTGGCGGGACCAAAGCAACGCCCTGATGTGTATATCCACAAACTTCACATCCACCCGCTGCCGTCTGTCATCATAGCCACCAAAGACCATGTTCGCCACTTGAAAGGTCGCACTTCGCAGATCAACACAACCGACTCGAAGGTACCTTTGCGTGCAACATAGTCATCACTCCGAAGAGTGAACAATTTACAATGCAGTCCATTGTCGATTCATGTGACGTTTCGTTCGACTAAAACGACGACATACCCTTACCGAACCAGAACGGAGGAGGTATATAGGCGACTGACAGGCGCATACAAGAATTGACGACGAAAATGCCCACAAGCCGCAAACCATGTAAACAACTCAAAACATTTTGTTAACGACTTGGAGTGTGTCTTCTCATCTCACAGCATCGCATGAATAGGTTCCACTCATACCTGAGGGCTGAAAACTCGTGCGGAAGACTTAAGTGCCAACTTCACGTTGAATAATTGTTTGCCGCCCACCAAATGGCACAAAAGACTTCAAGCTTAACAAAAAAACAAAATCTAAATGCTAACTGAACAACTTTACAGCAAAAAAAAGAGACAATAACTTTTGTGGTTTGAAGTTGATACACGAGACGAGAAGAAGTGTCACTGGCAAAAAACAATGACGAGCCTGAGGATGCTGCTATACCTACCAACGACTACGACGAAGATGATTACAATGTCCTGTTCGTTGGCAAGATCTCTCCCAGAATGAGACTGAGAGGAAAACGTGCGCCAGGAATCTGTTGCAACAACATCACGTAGGCTATTTGTGTGTTTGGGCGAGGCCGATGTTTCGTCTTTCGTATACAACAACTGGCACTCAGGCTGGTGCCATTTGTTGCATGCTGCACCATTTCTCGCCAATTTACAATTATAAATTGTGATTAATTGTTGTGGCAGGCAGGTATTGCCTGGTGTCGGTGTGTGCACGTGGTTCTTGCTGAGTGTTTGAAGGGGACTTGAACAACGAGACTGCTTGACATTCTTGAAGGCTGTTTCTTTTTCATTTTTATTGCTGGCCCACAAGGTGCCTGGCCTGCCTACCCATAAGAAGAAAAAGTGTCGCCTGGGAGAAGAATTCAAGATATAAGGACACTCTAAAGAAAAAACAGCAATGATAATTGCTACTTATGGTGGTTTTGAGTTGCCTACATTTGTTTTGCTCGAAGGACTGCCTATAGTATGAGGATTTGTGTTCTGATTTATTTTTGTTTTGGTTGGCAAAAGTTTTGTACAATTAACTTGCAACCTAGATTGTAGGCCATTTAAGTGTGCTTGAGGGTGAAACACATAAATGCATTAAGATTTCACATTGGTGAAGTAAAACTAGAAGCAATTCCGACGGACCCATACAAAATACCATTTGGCGTTTACAAATCAAAATTTCTGATTGCGTTGCCGAATGCCGGGTAAGCTAGTATCGAAATCAAAGTCTAGGTGTCTTCTCATCGTCATCATCATCGGTCTGGCCAATTAAGTTTCTAATTTCATCTGCGCCACAACCGGGATCTGGTCCGGGCATCCTTCAGTAAGTTCTTCCATGTCTGCACCCCAAGGCTTTGAGCGTACTAGGGTACACCCTCCTTCCAGCGCAAATTAGGTCTGGCGCGCTGTCAACTACCATGAATTGTACCGTAAAAGACTTTCCAGCCCACTGGAGTCTACAAAGCTTAATTTTTGTCATCAAGTCTGCTTCGCGGTAGATTGGATATAGCTCGTGGCTCGTGGGTTTATTGTCTCTGAAATCGTCCTTCCTCCTTCTCCTTAAGACTTTTCTCTCGAACGCGGCTAAGATTCAAAGTGACTAAGCACCCAGGTCTCGGATAGACTGGTAAGATTATCGTCTTGTACAGTAGGTGCAGCGCGGTGTATAGGTACTGTCATGTTACGGACGGATTGGTTGAACTTCCGACAATATTTTTTTCCCAGGCTGCTTTCTTTTGCCTCTGAAGCTTCTTTTCCTCCGTCCTGAGCCTTTTATATTCAATTTCGCGTGCCCGCGTTCTATGAGATTGCTGTTTTGCTTGTTATGCGGCGGTCTTACGTTCATCTAGCATCTGAAGACTCATCATTAAAACAGTTGTTCTGATCTTTGCAACTTTTGCCTAAGATCCAGTTAGCAATACTAATGACATTACTTTTGAGACGTGCCCACTTTTTCTCCAAGCCCAGCACTCGAGCTCTTCGAGGGCGAGTTCAAGCGCGTGCCTATAGGTGTTCGTTGTGTCTTCATTGCGCAAGGCAGCCGTGTAAATTAGAGCCTTAGGAAAGGATGCATTGTGTCACCTAATTCCAACCCTCCCCCAGAAAACTGTACCATCAAGATAGTGATCCAAGTCGATGTTAGTACCTCGATACGAGGGTATCGCGATTAGACTCGAAGAATAGCGGCGATCTATCAACACGTTGGCAATTTGGTTACGAGTGACTCCATGAGGTGTTACGCAGGTGGGCTTTGTTGATATCCTTACGCGGGAACCTGGTACTCGCAACGACCATATTTTTCGATGCTGATGCGAACTCATTGTCATTAGTGTTCTCATGAAATTTATGAGATCCAATGTATTGCCTGAATACGGATTCCATATTTTGGCGTTGAAATCACCAAGGATGATTTTGACTTCACACTTTGGGCAGTCATTGAGGGTCCTTTCTGCGAGTTCAAGGTCTTTCTCGTCATCTTAAATTTGTTCTTAAATTTGCCTCACACGCGAATGGAGCGTTTCTGACTAGAAATCCTACCCCGAGGCCTGAGCACATAGGTTAGGTTAGGTTAGGGTAATCGGGGACAGTTGGTGTTGTTACCGTCACACTTAGATCAATGTAGATCCAGTGTGGTACCCCGAAGTATTGTAACTTTCTGAAAAAATAAATAACCTATGAATCATGTGGTTCGTTTAGGCATTTAAAGGTCTTGACAAAGGTTAGGTTAGGTTAGGTTAAAGTGGCTGTGAATACAGAATCCACACACTTAGGCCAAAAGAAAAGGCCCATTATGATACCACATGAATCTAGAGAATTACTTCTTACTAGTCGAACCATTTTGAGCTTTTTATAAAGCGAAGAAGACATTTGATATCCTTATTAGCTAGTTCACTGGGATTATCGTAAAAGTACTCTCCCAGATGAAGTTTGCGTCTTAGTGAAAGAGCAGGGCAAGTGCAGAGAAGGTGAGAGATTGTTTCCTCTTCTTCCTCGTCCATACAGCTCCTGCAGAAGTCATTTGAGGCTGCACCAAGTCGTGTTGCGTGTCTGCCAATAAGACAGTGTCCCGTAAGGACACCTATTAGGGAGCTAATATGAAGTCTGCTTTGAGATAGCAAGTCTTTCGAGCGCTTTAGGTCCAGTGAAGGCCAAATGCCTTTTGTGAAAGTGACAAAGCTTAGTAAGCTTTTTCCTGGCAGTTCGGATAGCTCCTCTAGAGATTCCCGAGCACATGGTGTCTTGGATGTTCGCTGTAATAAATTTCATCAGATTTTTGCAAGACACTATTTCTGGGCCATCTTATCTCCCGAAGAGCTGCTATTTCAGCATTGAATTAAGCTAGGAAATCGGCTTGCTGCTGCATTGCTCTGTAGAGCGATTGTTGGTTCCATGTTAGATTCCTAAGATCGTTGGTACTTTTTCGTTGCTAGGAGTCTTCTACCAACAACTAAAATCCGAACCCATGTATGAGATTTTGTTATGGAATTTTGTCTTTTTCAGTGTTCTTGGTGTTTCTCCATCTGAAGACAGTAAATTGATTCTACTGGCAAATTTTAAATTTAAATAAAACCCACATCAGTTCCTTTAAAGAGTCTTAACTCAAACAAACTTTACATTGACGTAAGGACATCAATATGGAAATATCTGTTCTTGCCATAATCCACTTGATTTTAAACTGTAATTACCCTTCTGTTCGGATGCATGGACATTAAATACTTAATCAAAAACAGAAGACACGACATTACAAGAGCAATAATAAAATAATTAATTGAATTATCGTATCCAGACAACACGAAAACAAGTCCTTTCCATCATTTATAGGCCTCAACGAACTCTCTTCTTCGAAATCGAATCAAACACTCACTCATAAGGACGTTCAGACAAATTTTTCAGAAGTCTGCTTTACATGAACCTCGTTTATTTTGCTCGTCTCGGTCTCCACAAACTGTTGACCGTTGACAGGCTGTCCTTTTTGAAGTCTCTAATTTAATTTGTATTGCTGCATACTTCCTATAATTTGTATTATTACAATTATTATTTTTCCTTTAACTTGATTTTCGTTCATTCCACACAACCTACCAGCCTTGATGTTTGTTGGATGAAATTTCGGACAAACGAAATCGAATTACCTGCTCGATGATTTTTATGCCCGCGAAAATATTATGCGTGCAGGTATCATCGGTTCTTGCTTTCACTTGCTTCAACTTCAGCTTCTGGATCGTTTCCTTTCTCTGTGGATTCATTGGTATATCCTTACAGAGGATATCATATGGGGAAGCTGTGGACACACGTAAATTGTTAACCATCCTCTTTTGCTCGGAAAAGAGCAAAAAGGATATAATTTGATTATGATGATGATGAATGACAAGGTAATGCATTGGAATATTCTTTTGATGAGTCCTTGGGGAAGACGGGAGAGCTCATGACGCCAGGCAAACATCTGTGGTCAATTTAAAATGTCGATGGTGATTAATTGAGAAATTATCATTCGGGGTTAAATTTAAAGTCGTTCCTTAAAGGCAAAAGTTTCATTGAATTCTAGTTTTCACAATTTGGAAACCTTTTATGCCATCGTTTACCGTTTTTCGATTTTAATGTTTCACTCAATAGTTTCAATAGTGGAACGTATTACTTTTATCCCTTTGGAAGGGTAGGTGTTACGTTCCACAAAATTGAATTAAAGCAATGCAATATTGTGGAACGCATTAAATCTGTTTCCAAAATACTCCGTCCATGTATCTGCTTACGTTCCATATTTCTTGATTGAGCTCTACTTTGTTTTTGAAGACTTAAAGGAGCGCATTAGGCTAATTTTCGAAACTAATAAAAACGCCGCACCTTTCATTATTTTTCAAACTGTGGAAATTGTAAAAGTTCCTCAAATGTCCTTAGTTTGCTTTCAAAGTGGTTACCACGTCCCTTCAGACACGTCCAAGTTGAATAAAGAGCAAAACTCCTCAATCGTTATCCAAGCCAATCTCTCATTAAACAGCAAGTCGCGTACAACACATTCACGACAGACCGCTCAATTGCAAAAATAATCCCAAAAAAAGTTCCAAAGAAGTAAAACAAACACTACACCAGTCAGCCATTAAGGATATTCATTCAACTACTTCCTGTTCCTGAAAATGCATTTCACATCAAACAAACACACACACACACACAGCTGTACAAGAACGCAGCAAATTTATCTTTTACTCTCAGAAAATCTCCTTTTTGTCTAGACACCATAATGTTGTAAATCATAATGTTCATCGTCGTCGTCCTTGTGTCCTTCGGTGTCTGTCTGGTGTGGTCCACCATCAAAAAAACCGAGGAGGACCCCTTGGTAAAAAAAAGCAAGTCCACCGCAAACACCATCATTCCATTCATTATTTTTATTAAAACAAAAAAAAGCACCAACAAAAGGCGTGCATGTCCTTCCATATCCGGATTTTCAGAAAGTGCCGTGCTCTATACACTCAAATCTCATACCGCCAAGTTCAAGTTCGTGTGGATTTATCTTTGTTTCTCTGAGCTTATTCCGCATATGATCCCTCTTGCAAATTGCGCTCCCCTCCTCCCTCGAAATTCACTCATTTTCGAGTATATCTGTTATTAAATCTCTGCAGGACATGCAGAAAACTACATACACCAAGCATATTTGTTTTCTGTGTGTTAATCATCGTCATCATGATCATCTTCAACATGGACAAAATCAGGACCATGAAAAGGATGGCAGACAACTATTCAAGGATGAATATTACAAACACAAAAAAGTAACAACACGCCGCCGAACAAAAAACAAAAAAGGAAGAAAAACACTACAACGAGAATCATTTATGCAAATCCCGTCGTATATTTCCAACAGCAAATCATCCGCAGACATGGACCGGTCATTCATTTAATCCTTCTCAGACTATCTTCCCTGACATTGCCATCGCCACTATACACCGCACCAATGGCAGACGCGACGTTCGACGACAAGGACCACGACGAGCACCAGTCATCGCTGGCGTATCCTTACCGCCTCGCCTGATGTTTTTCCATTTTGTCCACGCAGGAAGATCACAAAAAAAAAACGACAATTTCGACCAAATAATGTTGCAACGAACTCGCTGTTTTGCCTTCTCTCTTTCTATAGCACGGATATATGGAAAAACAGCAGGAAATGAATCCATGACATGTTCACAGTGCTTGTATCCGGCCGGCAGCGGCGTGGTGCAAGTTGGGACACATTTCTGTTCATGTCCTCATGACCCCAACCGCATGCCGTTTTTAAACCCTCTCTCACTTGGTATTCTTTTTTGACACCATATAATGCAAATGAAATTCCGTCACTGCTTTTATTTTTCAAGGTGTGTGAATAACCCAGTGGAAGACCAACTCACCAATTGAAAGGATGTCCTTATGGAAATTTCATCATTTGATGGGCGGATTGATACAGTTTTATGAGAGTGCCATTGCCATTGTCTCTGACAACGAGAATTTGGGTCCTTTTTTATTTTATTTTTCGTTTGTGTTGGCTGTGTACTTAATTTAAAACGGGACCTTTACATATTTTGAACTTCATTTGAAGAGGATGAAGGAAAAGAAAACACTTATGAATGTAGATTCCTTTGAAGATCTTGTTGAATAAACAAAGAGAGACTGAGTTTTACGGGGAAATAACTGTTCATGCACGTATTATTTGACTCTTGGTGCGTTCTTATCGAAGAAATATTTAGATTTTGTAGAGTTTCGTCAAACCATTCCCATATCTTTCTTGAACGTAATTTTTCTTTTGAGAGATGAAACTTCTTTTCCTATAATTCATTCCGTTGTTCGATAGACATTTTCCTCTTTCGTTAAAGTACTTGTCCGGAAGTAAATGCTCTCACTTAACAACCAGCAAAATCTTCGAAACGTTACAGTTTTTCTCAAACGAACTGTTTGATAATAATCTTCGAGTTGAGTTCCTTGAAGTGAAAACAAACCTAACGTGTGAGTTCGAGTCCTACTCGTGCCCATAGTTTTTATTTCTCCATTCCCGGACACTAAATCTTGCGAAGAACTGACAAAACTTCCAAGAGTATCAATCTGTCATGAAAGAGTGCTTCTCAAATTTGCCGTTAGGAATAAGCGTTAAATTATAGGTCCCCTCAATTCTTCACACGCATCTAGAGAATTGTTGATGAGAGTAAGCCACTAAGGCTCTGCAAGAGCTGTCGCGTCACTCTATTTTTTAACGAAAGAAATGTGCATTTTTCAGAGTTACTTACATACTTATGGTGGTCTCCAGTTTCGCACGCCAAGTTGGTTCAGGTCCTCTACCACCTGTGTGTTCCATATTATGGGAATTTTGTAGTGACCTCTCTAAATCGTATATAAATGAAACACTTTTGAGCAGGCTCCAGGTCAAAAGTGTTTCATATATATACCTGTGTGTTCCACCTGAGTCGAGGTCTTCCTTTCTTGCGACGTCCTTCCGGGTTGGATTCGAAGACTCTACGAGCCGGAGCATTATTTTCCATTCGCTCAACATGACCCAACCATCTTTACTTTTCTTTACTTTTCTGGCTAGGTCAGTGTCGCTGTACTGCTCGTACAGTTCTTGGTTGAATCTTCGTCTACATTCTCCATTAACGCAGACAGGACCAAAAATCACTCGAAGAATTTTTCTCTCAAAGCAGCCCAAAGCGTTTTCATCAGATGTTGTCGTGTCGTGGTCCATGTCTCTGCGTCTGCACCATACATGAGGTATGAGGACCGGGATGATGAGAGTTTTGTAGAGTGTCACTTTAGTTGCTCGAGAGAGGACTTTACTACTCAATTGCCTTCTAAGTCCAAAAAAGCAGCGATTGACAAACGTGATTCTTCGTTTGATTTCAGCGCTCGTGTTGTTGTTTGAGTTGATAGCGGATCCCAGGAAGACAAAGTCCTTAACTACCTCGACGTTAAATCTGTCTATGTTGACGTTTGCTCCTAGACTTCAATGTTGGTAGTCCTTTTTTGTCGACAGCATTAACTTGGTCTTGCCCTCGTTAACCACTAGATCCATCTTCCTGGTCTCCGTCTCAAGACTCACAAACGCTCCACTGACATCACTCTGTGTTCTTCCAATCATGTCAATGTCGTCTGCGTATCCTAGTAGTTGGACGGACTTTTGAAAGATTGTGCCTCTGGTGTTGACATTGGAGTTTTGCACAATGTTTTCAAGTATGATGTTGAAGAATCGCATGACAACGCATCGCCTTGTCTAAAACTTTTTTTGACATCGAATTTGTCCGTTAGAATTTTTCCGACCATGATGGAACAGTGTGAGTTTTCCATTGTCATCATACACAGACGGACGAGTTTCTCTGGGATGGCTAAACTAGACATTGCTCTATATAATTGGTGTCTATAGACTCTGTCATACGCGGCCTTGAAATCGATGAAAAGGTTGTAGGTATCGATTTGAAGTTTCTGGGTCTTCTCCAAGATCTGCCGTAGGGTGAATATCTGATCGATGGTGGACTTTCCGGATCTAAAGCCACACTGATAAGGACCTACCAGGTTGTTGATGAAGGGCTTCCAACGTTCACACCGCGATGTTCTTAGGACTTATACGCCTGTAGTTGGTGCAGTTTAGGGGATATCCTTTCTTGAGGATCGGGCATACGATGCTGAGGTTCCGTTCGTCGGGCATGCTTTCCTCCGACCACATTTTGCAGATGAGCTGGTGCATGCTCCTTACCAAATCATTTCCAGCTGCTTTGTACAGTTCGGCGGCTAACCCGTCTGCTCCAGCGGCTTTGTTCGACTTAAGTTTAGGTATCGCTATCTTCACTTCTTCAAAGTCGGGTGGGTGGAATTGTTGGCCTTCCACACCCAAATTGAATAGTTCTGTATTGCTGGCGGAGTTTTGCTGAGGCACTGACTGCGGTTCCACTACGATGTTCCCATGGTGGTCTCTACATACTTCAGTTTGGGGTGTAAGCCCCGCGCGCTTCTCATGCTCCCTTTTTTTTTCGTTCTGAGCAGTTTATGCTCCTCTCTCCTTTTCTGCTCGTAGAGCTCACGAGCTGCTCGTGTCCTCCTTTGCAACGCCGCTTTGTATGCCTCTTTTTCAGAGTTATAGCTTGTAATTAAACCGAACTATAATTGCTTTAGTGAAGTAGAAGAAGTAGGCCTGGCCTTCTCTTCTTTACGCTTTCGAATCCACTAAAGCAGTGAGCGAATGAAATCGCACTAGTAACATTTGAACGAAAAGTTAACGAACGTAGATTTATCATATTATGTTTTGCTCATATAGTTCATGTGTATTCGCTGTTTCACTTAAGCATGCCCAAGTGAGTTGAGTTCAGCCTTAACTCTGAAACAAACACATTTTCTTCGTTAAGTTTCTTATCGAATATCATCGTTGGGCACTAATAAATAAAATGAAAATATTCCAACATTGTTTTGAATTCAACAAAATGTTTTCGTTCAGTTTGTCTTCTTCGTTAATTTTTCTCATTGACGGTTTTCAATTTGAAATATCCTCTCTCTTAAATACTTTTTCTGAAAAAATAACTTTGTGAAAAAACTTTCGTTAAGCTTGAATTATGTCTGGAACGCCTATCTAGAATTTTGCTAACAGCAAATAATCCCTGTTTTTTGCTTGCCATATTCTGTTAATTTTATTAAAATTTAAGAAAATCGTTGATAGTTTTCCACTTCAGTGCGGGAATTCGAAATTAATTCTACAATGCAAAATCCGTGTCACACGGAGTGATGGACGGTGGCAAAATATATCACTATCTGTCTGTCCAGCCATCAACACCAATATCAATGTGAAAAATAATGCCATCGTCGTTATCCGGAATTAATTTTCATCAAACAAAAAAAAAACGGCACAGAGAAAAAATCCTGGATTACAATAACCAATGTGAAGTGCAGGGCCACCGGCCTATGCTCGCCAAGTGATGGAATCATCGACACTTGACCATAAAGCACATACAAACACACACTAAAACAAAAAAATGAAAATGCCCTCAACTCATTATGGTTTGGGTAATTAACAATGAAACCCTATCCGAGCCATGAACTTGAGCTATGACGTGATTTGTTTTATTTTTTTTTCGGTTTTTTGTTGTTTGTCCGCAGAATTTGTGATTTACAATTTTTGCGTTTGATATAAAATATCCTACGGTGATTGTGTTGCTGTTGGAGGGTTTTTGAGAGGTCAATTGGAATGTCTCCTTGTTGGCCTTCTGAAAAGTGTTGGCGCTGTGCTGGTTTGCCTTGCGGCGGTATGTCCTTGGAAAGGACAGTCAGTCATGTCTCTGTTTGGGATGGCACAAAAGTCCAACAGAAAATAAAATCATATCTGGCTCGACAGAAAAATATGTAAAATCCATCATCATGATCTGAGCTCCCTGAGTGTGTATTGGAGAGGTCGTGGTCAGTGCTGGTGTGCGCTTGCGGTACTTCAATCTGCTTCAGATTATATTTATAATTGCACAAGACTCGCTGTGTGTTATAATTCTGCGTTGTAAAGAGCGGGAATTTATCCGGCTCGAGGGACCACAAACTGTCTCTTCACTGTCTACACACACCTCCGCCATTTTTTTTGTTTTTTTGTTTGCCAAGTACATTCTTTTGTTTTGTGTTAAGGGAAAAAATAAATATTTGCATATCTTCCGTCCGAGCCCTCAACGGTGGTGGTCGGTCGGTCATCGGTTGAGTTCACAACGAGGACTTGTCATGTTCTGTTCTGTGTACGCTGCGTTGCGTACACACGAGTTGCTAGTCGATGCTTCACATGTGAAGAGGATATAATAATTATTATTGTTATTATTGGCCAATGCGTGTTGGCTATGATCAGAATCCTATGACGACGCGGGAGACCGCCATCATCGTCATCATCATTTCAGGACACAATAGCACTTCCGGTTGAATAATAATTTGTGTGCATAGCGGACTGCGTGTGTACTATGAGATTTCATACCGGCCTGCCAGCCGTTTTAATTTTAATATTTTTTTTCATTCATTTTTTTAATTCATTAAAGAGTTCTTCATATTTACTGGATTGTGTATATTCTCTTGTAGAAAAATGTTAAGTACCTTCCTTTTTCGATAATATTTGTTGGTAGTCAATGGACTTTAATTAAATATTTATCTGATTTAGTTTGAGTGTATTGTATGTGTGTGTGTGTGTGTATGTTGTGTCCATCTGTCTGTAAGTTTGTTACAGAAAAACAATAAATTTTGAAATTTATACGAATTTAAGTCTTCCATAATCTGGAATGTGTAAAATAATTACAGTAAATTTTTGTAATTTATTCATACGGCAACTTAATGTTGAGATGCTTAAGTGAATGCGAATAATTTTATTTGCCAATAAATTAATATTTTTCAGGAAGTTTTTAATCTACTGATTTATGGAAACATGAATTGTTTCTTTATATAAAGCCTCTTAAGTGTAAACATTCCAAAAAAACACTGTAATTTCGCGTCATTTTTGTGGTTCGATCGGTAAGTGCATTTTCAATTTGTCCTGTTTTTTGTGTATTGTAATGCGCCCGCAATAATATTTTAATGCCAAGACGCGGTGCGAGTATTCGGAAGGCAGAATAGAGTATTAGAGCTTTTTCCAGGTAAGACAGCTTGGTAAACAGTTTAACATACGCGTACTGCCAGTTTGTTCTTTACTGTATAACCGAATTTGGGCTTGAGGGAGGAGAAATGTAACTGACTGCAAGTGGCTTGAGTGCGTTTATAAAGGGTTTTTCAATAGGGACGCTACAAAAGTTTTCTTAAATAAAACAAAAGTGGTTTTGGATATCAATGAAATTCTTCCTGTGGAAGTACATTTGATGCCATTATGTATGGAACTCATGGCCACCACGGGCACGCTTGCAGAAGTCCAGACGCTGAACCCAATTTTCGACGGTTTTCAAGCATAAATCGGCCGATACTGCTGCAATTTCACGTTCGATATTCGTACGAAGTTCATCAATCGTCGCTGGCTTGTTGGCATAAACCATAGATTTGACGTAGCCCCACAGGAAATATTCTAACGGCGTTAAATCGCATGAACGAGGCGGCCAATTCACAGGTCCATTTCTCGAGATAATGCGCTCATCGAACTTCGTTCTCAATAATTCGATGTGTGACATGTGGCACCGTCCTGTTGAAACCACATATCGTCCAAGTCCATATCATCCAATTCATTCCAAAAATAATCGGTTAGCATTGAGCGGTAGCGATTCCCTTTCACAGTAACGTGCCGGTCTTGATCATCACGGAAGAAGTATGGCCCAATGACACCACCAGCATGTAAACCGATCCAAACAGTGATTTTTTCGGGATGTAATGGTGCCTCGTGAAGCACATGCGAATTGCTGCCTGACCAATAACGCATATTTTGCTTATTGACGAAGCCATCCAGCCAGAAATGAGCCTCATCGCTGAAGATGATTTTTCGATGATCCGGATCATTTTCAAGTTGTTGCTCAGCCCAATTCACGAACATACGACGCTTCTGGTGATCAAGCGGCTTCAGTTCTTGCGTAAATTTGATCTTGTAAGGATGTAGGTCAAGATCTTTTCGCGAAAGTCGCAACAACGACTTCACAGAGATGCCCAACGCTTGAGAACGACGTGTGAGAGACTGATTTGGGTCTTCCGCAATTGATGTGCTAGCGGCAGCAATATCCTCGACACTACGGGCAAGTCTTTGTCTCACTGGCACGAGAACATTTTGTACTGAGCCCGTGGATTCAAATTTTTACACTAGACGCTC
The DNA here is from genome assembly GCA_920937365.1 of Sphaerophoria rueppellii. Lineage (NCBI taxonomy): Eukaryota > Metazoa > Arthropoda > Insecta > Diptera > Syrphidae > Sphaerophoria > Sphaerophoria rueppellii. Next base: position 71,127,303 of record CAKKXW010000004.1, on the reverse strand, counting down.
AATTGTTGATCTGGCAGGACGATTATGACGACCATAATGATGAAATGGCAAACCTTACTGAAGAGAAATGTCAAGAGAGCGGGTCTACTTTTGTAGCGTCCCCATTGAAAAACGCTTTATAAATGGTCCGCCAAATAACTAGCATTTTTGAAAATGCTATAAAAAACTGCTAAAACTTCTCAATTTTTTTTTTTTTTTTTTGAAAGTTCAATCCTTCCGGTTAAAAATGGAAAATAATTTCATTCAAATAGCTGCCTTGGCTGGCCATGCAGTAGCCTACATGATCGGTCTTATTTTTAAGCACATTATCGATTGTGTGCAGCTGTATTTCACCAATGGCTTCACGAATATTGTCTTTTAAAGCGTCAATTGTCTCTGGCTCATCGGCACTCCACAAATAATAGTCAAACGGTGTCAAATCGCTGCTCCGAGATGGCCCAACGACATCAGCTCTGTAGCTGATAATGCGATCTTCAAAAACAGGGCGCAAAACATCGAGTGTAGCTTCGGCTGTGTGGCACGTAGCGCCGTCTTGTTGAAACCAAATGTTGTCATTATCCTCCTCTTCAATTTTTGTGAACAAAAATTCGTTCAACATGGCCTGATAACGATCGCCATTGACTGTCACGGCCACTCGACTGAACGACAGTGAATTGATGTTGATGGCGCTTCACGCACACTTTCTGCCATAGCAGCAATGTTCTCGAGTTTACGCACTGTTTTTAGCTTTTCACGCTTTGGTTTATCGATGAGGATGCCAGTTTCTTTCACTTTTTTCACAAGATAAAGAACATACGGAGCTGACGGTGCTTCTCTTCTTCCAAAATTTCTACGAAATTTTTGCACACATTCTACAACATTCCATGATTTTCAAAGTAATGTCGCAATATTTCCAAGCGTTGTTCAAGCTTATAAAAAACCATATTCGTTCAGTGGAAGGATAAAACTAATTATCTGTCAAATCAGACATGACCTAAGTGTTACCATTCACGAAATAGCACTGGTTGAGATGGCGGACCCTTTAGAACCTTCCAAAGCTGGGTTTCGACGCACAGGCAAATTGACCACTTCGCAATTAGTTAGCGTTTAAGAAGCAATTTCTTGGACGTCTGAAGCAGAAGAGGAGCCGACATGGGACTTTGCCGTGACCACCACTTAATGATAGCTACCCTAAGATTCCACCAAGTCCACCTTCGGTTAGAAGACCATTTGGAATAGCACGAGCCCCAAGTTCAACATCGATAGACTAAAGAATCCCACGACATGTCAACGATTCAGGGACTACCTGTCGAATGGAATGAGAACAATCAGCAGCAGAGTTCATGACATCGTACACCGTTGGAGGGCTATGACAAATGTTCTCATAGAGTAGTCGAGTCAATCGCAAAGAAGATAGCAACAACTTCAAAACAAGAGGAACAAGGAAACGAGCTCTATAGCGCATTAAAAAGAGAGCGTTTGACCGCTGTAAACTTGTGCGACAACAGGACCATTTACAAAATAACCCAGGAACTGACTGGTGCACACAGTTCAGACAGTACTTTCATAAATTCAGAGGTTAAACACGTCAAAAGGTGGAAAGAACACTTTTCCTAGCTTCAAAACCGAGCGTTTGAAAACAATGTTCATCATACCTCGCAGTAAAGAAAGACAAGAAGGTAGCCGCAATTAAAGGCCTTAAGAACAACAAAGTGCTGGGACTTGATGGAATTCCAGCAGAGCTTTCACAAGCGACTACAGCGTCTTCAACCGAAGTGCTTCATCCGCTCATAAACGAAGTCTGGGGCACCGAAAGCTACCCCAAAGAGTGGAAAAAGGGAATGATCGTCAAGCAGCCAAAAAATGGAAATCTTACAAAGCGAAAATTAGAGAGGGATTTGGGTTCTTCCAGCCAAAGCAACAAAGCAACATACGAACGATCCAAGTGTCACGTTGTGCATGATAGTAACTTGTCGGACGATTTGTAATCCACAGGGCAGTGCCCGCAGCTTATTCAGGTGACGGAGGGATTAAATGGACATCGTACTGAAAACATCGCGAACGACTCTCTCATAGGATCATCGATCTCCATAAAATGACAATTGTGGTGAAAAGCAGAAATCGTGGGGCTTAAGTCAATTTCGGCAAAACAAAATTGATCAGCCTCGAAACCCGACCATCTTCTCTGATCAATATTTCCTCTCATCCGATGGAAAGACTGAAGAGCTTCCAATCTCTTGGTAGTATGGTCTCCATAAAAAGCGGAACTGAACAATACGTCATCTGCCGCATCGGCAAAGTAAAAGCGGTCTATGCAGGAATAACTCTCTGAGCTTAAGAACGAAGTAACGACGCTTTCGCAATATTCTTATGATTTTGTGGCCCGATCGAGTATTTAGTGAGGACCTTGATAGAAGAACGAAGACTTAAGTGCCAATGGATTGGACATACGCCCCGGAAAGGTAACTACTAACTATTGCATTGCAAGTCAAACAATGCAGTGGGACCCGCTCACACAAGAAGGAAGAAGAGCTGTTCAACCCAGAAGAACATGGTGGAGGATATACGAGGAGGAATCAGCGTCGCTTGGCAAGAGTTGGTGGGACGTGTTTCAGTCTTTGCGAACCGAACACGCGTAAGCTAAGTAGAGTCCCTTTGCTCCTTTAGTAATCCCCCCATGGACTTAACAGGTCCGTTGACCTAAGTAAGCAAGTAGAAGTGGAAATTGAACTCAAGCTTTGGGCTTGTAAACGTTTTATAGATGAAAGCCAGAACAGAGTCAGATGAAATTTCTTGCATCGTCTTTGAAAACCTAATCATTTAGGGGCATTTCTTTAGACACATAACCGAGGTCGTTCCACAAGAGTTGGATATATCCAACTTTTATCGTGACTTGCGATAAACTGATTCCTCATCGATAATGCCAAAGGTGGTATATGATGCTTTCCCAGCCAGTATCATTCGCTCTTGAGCTGGTTCTTAACCCTTGTGGTTAAATCGGTGTAAAAGTTAATAGTACATCAATAAAAACTTATTTAATTTACTTGGACAAACAGCCCAGTTCTTGGTTATATTTTCAACCTACCTTTCATTCATTAGGCAAGCGGGCTTGTGTCAAGGTCTAACGACCGTGTAGCATATCAGTTCTAGACCAAATTTCTCAATTTTCACCTTAAAAAAAATGATTAGACGCCGTTTCATCTTCCTGGCTCTTTTTTCCTTGATTTTATGTTTTATTTTTTTTCGTTCTGCTGACATTTAGGGTAACTCCACTGACAGACATCTGAAATTACATATTTTTCTGGTGAGTTCCACGTGCAGCAACAATAAGCCCAGCCAAACAAATCGAGGAACGACACATTTCGGGCCTTCGATTTGTGCCATGCTCCAGTTTCTCATATATCCCTCTTCTTAATGTTTTTTGTGTGTGTATGCGTGCCTTCAAAATGATTTCAAATTGAAACAATTTTTTTCCAGCATTGAAGAGGACAGGTCGTGTCGTCGTCGTCGTGGTTGTCGTCATTGACGCACTTGGTGTTGGGGATAAGTGTGCTACAATCCAATCCCACATCCGCTACAACTCCAACAAGACAGACAGACAAAAAGATAAATAAAAATGTATCTTTTGTAAGATTGATTGAGTGGACGACGCATTTCAACGAGAAACTCAATCCGAAAATTGGAAAATCGAGAAAAAAAAATTAAAACAAAAATTGCTACAAGTACCCATGCACCATCATCTTGTACAACGAAACGCAGGCATAGTGTAGGAGAACATTCAGGAGATGTGAAGGAATTTGGGGTGACCATTTTGAATATTTCTCAAAGGATTCGACGGTGTATATTCAATTTTTGCTTCGTTTTCAAAACATCGTGATGATGTTGGTCACACCGAAATTTGTACTGTGGTAGGTCCCCGTTTTCAAGCATACCATTTCGTTTGCCCCAACTTTTCAATGTTTGTTTGTTGTTTTTAATTCTTCTTGCTATGGCACTTCAAAATGTCAAAATTGCTCTTGAAATAGAATTTAATTTTAATGTTTTGTTTTTGGGTTTGTTCAAGTGATTTTGTTTTCCTCTTCTTATTAGTCTTTTTATCTTAATTTAACTTGGGAGGTCGAAGTTGAGGGGTCAGTTTTGTTGTACTGAGAAAGTACTGATTAGGTGTCATGCAATTAAGTTGATGGTGATGATTTGGGGCAATGTGAATGTTTCTTTGAATTCGGAAAACATAACATTCGCCAAATGAATGTTGCAAGCGAGCTTTGTACTTTTACTTTTTGTCCGAGTCGGAGCAGTGTCCCATCGAAAAAACATCTCCAGCCGGTTCAGTCCCTGACTAGCTGTCTCCAGTTTTGCACGCCAAGTTAGTTGAGGTATACTCTTCCACCTGTGTTTTCAACCTGAGTCACGGTCTTCCTCTTCTGCAACGTCCTTCCGGATTGGATTCGAAAACACTTCGGGCCGCAGCATTATTTTCCATTCGCTCTACATGATCCAACCCTCTAAGTCGTTAGACCTTAACTATTCTGGCTTTGTCATTGTCGCTGAACTGAACAGTTTGAACAGTTCTTGGTTGAATATTCGTCTCCATTCGCCATTAACGCAGACTGGACTGGAATTTTTCTCTCGAATTACCCGAAGCGCTTTCATACGATGTTGTCAACTTCCATGGCTCAGCACCATACATTGTGACCGTGATGATAAAGGTTTTGTTGCACTTTAGTTGCTCGGGAGAGGATTTTACTACTCAATTGCCTTCTAAGTCTAAAGATGCAGCGATTGGCAGGAGTACATAATTCTTCGTTTGATTTCAGCGCTAGTATCGTTGTCTGAGCTTATAGCGGATCCTAGGTAAACAAAAGTCTTAAACCATACCTCGAAGTTTTAGTTTTACTGACGTTGCCTGCAATACATCGGTCGATGTTGGGTGCCATTTCATGTTGACAACATTAATTTGGTCTTGCCCTCGTTAACCGCTAGAACCATCTTCCTGGCCTCCGTCTCAGAGCTCACAATGCTCCACTAACATCACGCTGTGTTCTTCGGACGGACTTTTTGTCCTCCTGGTGATGACGTTGGAGTATCGCTCAATCTTTTCAAGAACAATGTTGGAGAGATCTCAAACTGTTTTTTACATCATATGCATCTGTTCTTTCCGACCAATATGGAACAGCGTGAGTTTTCCATTGTGACATTACATAGACGGGATGCTAGACTAGACATTGCTCTATATAGAAGGTGGACTTTCAGGGTCTGAAGCCACACTGATAAAGAGCTATCAGGTTGTTGACTAAAGGCTTCAAACGTTCACACACCACGGCAGACAAGATCTTGTAGGCGATGTTTTTAAGACTTATACGTCTGTAGGTGGTGCAGTTAAGGGGATCTCCCTTCTTGAGAATCGTGCATACAATGCTAAGGTTCCATTCGTCCAGCATGCTTTTCTCCGACCAAATATTGCAGATGAGCTGGTGCATACTCTTTACCAAATCATCCCCAGCTGCTTTGAACAGTTCGTGTTCGGCGGCTAGGTCGTCAGCTCCAACGGCTTTGTTCCACTTAGGTTAAGATATCGCTGCGTCTGCTTCACCTAAATTGAATGGTTCTGCATAACTGGCGGAATAGTTTGGAAAAGTGGTATTTTCTCAGCACTGACTGTGGTTTCACTACGATATTCTCATGAACTACAGGTTACGGTACAGGTCCGAATACTCCACCAAAGATTTCTTTTCTGCCTAGCTTGGAATTAAAATCTCCAAGGACAATTTGGACAGAGCTATATAGCTACAGCAGATGCTGTAAAAGCTGTGTCATTCATAAAACCAGCGCGCGGTCTATCTGACTTTCAGAATGCCTCTTAAACAGTAAGTGGTAGTCTGACTTTTTGTACCTAATCATATGCTGTCGTCCGTCGCTAATTTATTTCAATTTCATGTCTCAAATCCCTCTAAATTCGTCCAACTAACATCTGGGCCAATTAAAGGTGCTTCATTCCACAATTTTCACAAGGTGTAAAAATTTGTACAGTTAAGCACCCTTTGCAAAAATATGCACTTGTTATTAAACAATTCCAATAACTGCTACTGGTGCATTCGACCATATGGCAGCAGCGCGCGGCGGCGGCGGTGCTGTTTGTCTACATAGGAATTTTGTCCATCTTGCTATCACCGTCAAAGCATCGTTCCACAAGCAAACACATTATAATCAATAGTCCGTACTTTTTTTTTTGCTTACCTCCTTCTCCATTACCATTGTCATGGTCTTGGCCGTTCTTGCGACTTGGCCATCTTTCAAAAGCAGCTTAAACAATTTAAAAGGAAAAAACTTTTGTCTGCATAATGAGCAAAAGGATTCCATCCGACGAAAGGATGCATTGGAATTGCAAATTGCAAAAATATCGAAAGAATTTCAATTTCATTTTCTTTTTTTATAAATATTAAATCGATTCTTGTCCTCTCTTTCTCTTTCCCTTTCTCTCCTCCTGTTGCAATCGCTGTTGGCAAAATCCTCCTTAAAAGTGTCCAATTATTTTTCTTCTACGTTTTGTGAGCTCTGCTGAGTTGATTGCATTTTCCACTTCCACTGTGAAATGTTAGTGTTTCTTATAAAAATATAAAGGTGCGCCCTTGATATTTCTCTCCACTGTGTTGTGAAACCCAAATCGAACCATGTGCAAGGCTTGACTTTTAATTGCAAGTTCATATCATGTGTTTGTGTAGGGGAGCACCTTCTACCCACTTTTTTGTGTGTACCTACTTATTGAGGATAGAGGGTAACATAATAAAGTGATCTTGGAAGAGATCTTGTGCGGATTGGGATTGAAAATATAATTCAGTTGCCCCTAAGGGGCACACACACAACACTCACTGTCGCGCCGCCTTTGCCAAACTGGCATATCAACAAGGTAATTGGTTGGACATTCTTGTGGGATCGAGATCCAGGCTTGTTTGCCCACTCAAATTGTCTGTGGATTTTGTGAAATTTTGTTAACTAATCGATGGGGCTAATCATTGGGTCGGGCGGTGATTGAGTGTAAGATGCGCACGAACAATGGAAACGAACACAACCTGTGCGGAGGTGTCGACAGATAAATTGGGTGAATTGCCAGTGATTTTTCGATCTTTGAAGCAAGTATTTTTAACAACCCACACGTTACAGCGGCGTTTCTACCTGTGGCAATCGTTTGAATTCTTCAAGGTTCCACATTATTAGATTGCCCCTGCCCCAGGTGCAGCCCGGTCAATATAAATACCGCACTGATTGGCAACAATTTAATTATCTAAACCAAATTTCTTTATTGTCCTGGCGCAACCTACCATATCTCGACATCCTCCCGTGTCAATTGGTCATTCAAACTTAAGCCGCCATCATCCTGTCTAATTAGTTAAAATTCCTCATTCTTCTCAGGAACTTTCCGTGTCTAATGTGGTAATTACGTCCGACACCCTTTCTGTGTCCTTTTTTTTATGTCGATGATGTCCACCTGAGTTCGAGTCATTAAGCAAAATTCGCCCGTTGTCCCTTTTCGTTCATAGGTACATAAATATTCCTCCTGTCACACTATGTGGGCACAACTGGCAGTTTTATCCTTTATTGTGTTTTGTTGCTGTTTTTCTTTTTGGTAGTCACATGTCCTGTAAAAAGAATCAAGGAACACAAGATGACGGCAGGAAAAAAAAAACATAAAAAATGAGTTACAAGCGTGATGAAGAAAATTATTAATATTCTGACATAATTTTTGGCTTAGTAAAAAACGTCATAAATTACAAGGAATTTACATGAGTGCTTGTTTTTTTTTTTGTCTTGTGTTTTTTCAATTAAAAAAAAAAAAATCCAAATCCGGTTTCATACATTCATCTCTTAGAGTTGCCACTTAATAAAAATGTCATATCTTCCACAAGTCAAGTCAGCACTGACAAAGACAACGACGATACTGTCTTCCAGAAAAAAAAAAGAAGTCTTCCTTGAAAATCCCTTTTAAAACACTAGATATCCCTGATACGTGATAATTTCAATCAAAAATTTTGTGTATAACCTTTATCACTCGCCTTTTATCATCCTTCTCCAGCAAATCCCACGAAAATGGCAATCTCAGCAGAAGGGAAGAAAATCACTGTTTTCAAATCACACAGAGTGTCAGGTGACCGAACTTTGACTGAAGCTACATTTTTTGCTAGCAGGTATAGAGAAGAAAGACGAGACGACACATTCATAATCCAAAAATAATGCAATCCAATTTTTTTTTCTTTCTTCACTTGTTCGTTAAAGCAAACCTACACTTGCAGGAATAAAAATTGGAAGAAGATATTTTGAGGTAATCGTGGGAGAACAGTCGAGGTCAAGTATTGGCTTTTTTTAAATTTTCTTTTCACATTTCAAGCTTCTGGAAAAATAAACCTTAAATTCCAGTATTTGATGCTGATTGTGCACTATTTCACTTCATTTTGTTCATGTGTGGATTGAATTGTTGTATGTTCCACAGAATCTAATTCAGTCAATGAACGTTACGGGTTTGATATTAAAGTTGTAGTGTCCGTAGGTTAGTGGTTAGGCGCGTTGACTGCTGCAGAACGTAGGTCGTTCGAGTCCTACTCGTGCCCATAGTTTTTATTTCATCTTTCACGGGCACTTCCTCTTACGAAGAACTCACAAAACTTTCAAGAGTATCAATCTGTCCTGAAAAAGTGCTTCTCAACTTTGCCGTTCGGAATCGGCGTTAAAATGTAAGTCCCCTCAATTCTTCACACTCACCCAGAGAATTGTTGATGATGACTTGGGCCTTCAAAGCGGCGCTGCAAAAAAGGACACGAGGAGCTCGTGAGCTCTACGAGCAGACAAGGAGAGAGGAGCATAAACTTCTCAGAAAGAAAAAAAAAGGGAGCGCTCGATCGAGGAGATAGAGGAATGTCACAGCAGGAACGAGGTTCGAAAGTTCTACAAAAAGGTGAAATAAACCTCCAGGGCTTATACACCCCGAACTGAAGTTTGTAGAGACCATCATGGGAACATCGTAGTAGAACCGCAATCAGTGCTGAGGATATGGAAAGACCACTTTTCCAAGCTATATAATGGCGATGACGACCAAAACTCCGTCAGCAATACGGAACCATTCAATTTGGGTGCAGAAGGCCAAAAATTCAACCCACCCGACATGGACGAAGTGAAGATAGCGAAATCTAAACTAATGTCGAACAAAGACGCTGAAGCCCACGGGCTAGCCGCCGAACTGTACAAAGCAGCTGGAGATGATTTGATTTGGAGCATGCAGCAGCTCATCTGCAAAATTTGGTAGGAGGAAAGCATGCCCGATGAATGGAACCTCAGCATCGTATGCCCGATCCCCAAAAAAGGAGATTCCTGAACTGCACCAACTATAGAGGTATAAGTCTCCTTAACATCGCCTATAAGATCTTGTCTGTCGTGCTGTGTGAACGTTTGAAGCCCTTCGCCAACAACCTGGTAGGTCCTAATCAGTGTGGCTTCAGACCCGGAAAGTCAATCAAATAGAATAGGAGAATAGGAGAAGAACCAGGAACTTCAAATCCATACCTACCGCCTTTTCATTGATTTCAAGGCCGCGTATGACAGCGTCTATAGAGACCAATTATACAGAGCAATATCTAGTTTTGGCATCCCAGAAAAACACGTCAATCTGTGTAAGATGACAATGGAAAGATTGTGCAAAGCTTCAATGTCAACACCAGCGGCACAATCTTTCAAAAGTCCGTCCAGCTACTAGGATACGCAGACAACATTGACATAATTGGAAGAACACAGCGTGATGTCAGTGGAGCGTTTGTGAGCCTTGAGACGGTGGCCAGGAAGATGTGTCTAGCGGTTAACGAGGGCAAGACGAAGTTAATGCTGTCGACAGGAAAGGACAACCAACATCGACGTCTTGGAGCAAACATCAACATAGACAGATTTAACTTTGAGGTAGTTAAGGACTTTGTCTACCTGGGATTCGCTATCAACTCAAACAACTACACCAGCGCTGAAATCAAACGAAGAATCACTCTTGCCAATCGCTGCTTCTTTGGACTTAGAAGGCAATTGAGTAGTAAAGGCCTTTCCCGAGCAATTAAAGTGACACTCTACAAAACCCTCATCATCCCGGTCCTCATGTATGGTGCAGAGACATGGAGCATGACAACATCTGATGAAAACGCTTTGGGCTGCTTTGAGAGAAAAATTCTTCGAGTGATTTTTGGTCCTGTCTGCGTTAATGGAGAATGGAGACGAAGATTCAACCAAGAACTGTACGAGCTGTACAGCCAGAAAAGTTAAGGTCCAACGACTTAGATGCTTAGGTCATGTTGAGCGAATAGAAAATAATGCTCCGGCTCGTAGAGTCTTCGAATCCAATCCGGAAGGACGTCGCAGAAGAGGAAGACCGAGGTGGTAGAGGACCTGAACCAACTTGGCGTGCGAAACTGGAGACAGTTAGCCAGGGAACGAGCTGGCTGGAGAAGTTTGTTGGGTGGGGCCCTGGTCCGACCTGGACTGTAGTGCCACCATAAGTAAGTAAGTTAGACTTAGGCCTTAGGTTAGGTTGAGTTAGGTTATGGGGCTGACAATTGATGTCTTTACCGTCTCACTTAGATCAATACAAATCCATTGTGATACCCCTGAGTATTGCTACTCAAGCTAATAAGAAAAACCTATCTGTTCAATTAGTCAAGCCATTAAGAGGCTTTGAAGATGTTCAGAATGTTGGTACCTGGTGTCCTAGAGAGTTCTTCTAAATCCCCGAAGAAATAGTTGCCAAGCAATTTCTTCCTTTGGTGGGAGAGTGCGGGACAGTAACACAGAGAGTGCCAAGTGTCTTCGTGCACCTCCTCATCACCGCATCCTCTGCATATATCACCTGAACTGATTCTCATCCTTTTCATAAGATAACCTAACTGATTTAGTCCGGTGATAATGCTTACAAGAGATCGACGTGATCCCTTGTGAAGCTGCATAATTCTTTCCGTTCTTTAATTGTTCAAACAGGGCCAGATCTTTCTTGTAGTGCCGCAGGTGTCAAGAAGGTTTATCGGCCTTGATAGTTATTCTTTTTGAGATTTCCTGTTGTAAATAATGGGTAGGGGTGCTAACTATCTGAGCTTGGCTTACGTCAAGCATTGGCCCTTGCTAATTCATCGGCTTTCTCGTTGCCTTGTATATCGCTGTGGCCTGGGACCCCGCAGAGTCTAACGTTGTGCTGTGCTCCAAGAACCTTAAGCTCTTCGCGGCAGCATGGAACAAGCTTTAATTTTACCTCAGTTGCAGTAATCGCTTTTATTGCCGCTTGGTTATCAATTTAAAAGGTGATATCAGCTCGTAGTATCGCCATCATTGATACCATTCTAGCAGCTGTTGTCACTGCCAGGACCTCCGCTTGGAAGACGCTACAGTAGTCTGGAAGCCTCTGCGAGGCGGTTAACTTGAAAGATTCAGAATAGAGGCCTGCCCCTACACCAGGATTGACTTAAGCCTTCAAGAGCTGCGCGCCACTCTGTTTATTTTATTTTTATGAAAGTCGAAAAAGTGAGCAAACTAACGTTCGTTCCACAATAAATGTTTTCTCATTTTTAAATTCTAAAAAACCCAAAGCGAAATGTGGAACATAAAAATTACTTTTGTTCCACATCTTTTTTTTCTAAAAAAAAAACAAACGGTCAATAATTCTTCCCATCGTAAAATTGTTTGAAATGCTTAAAAAATTCACCTCAGAATCAAATATTCGTCTTCGATAGTTCCTCCTCTCGACAAAATATCCTTCATCTCAATATCCTTATGGGATATGTCTTTGCATTATATAAAAGAAGGTTTAAACCAGCAACACTATCGTTCGTTAGCCGAATCTGCAACTGAAGCAGCTATGTTGGAATTTTCGACGGTTGGCCACATTTCATCATCGCAAGGATATCTTCCTTACCGTCGTCATATGCTAACCATTCGTCCTCCTTCGTTTGTTCGATGGATAAAATGAATTTAAGGATGATAGTAGGAGTTACGAAACGAGAACTATATCTCACCTATAAGCTCTTTGTGATTTGCACCCAAAAAATTTTCCAGCAGTCATCATCACTTTTTATCAATTTGCTGAAAGAACGAGACCAGGCGAAAAGCCAACTAGCTCTATGTGTATGGCTTAAGGATTTTTTTGAAAAAAAAAAAAAAAAAATAACAAGAAAATCAGAGAAAAAGAAACCAGAAAAATGTGTTCGTTGAGGTGAAGAAAAATCACTGCAGCCAGGGAATTGCAGAGAAGCTACTGCTGCCGGGATAAAAGGCTGAAAACTGCAAATGCAAAAGAAGACAAATGTCCTTTTTTCGGTTTCGGTTTTGGACACTTTGTATGCATATCGGTAGCAACGAGAATGTGGACAGCGTCAGAGACCTACCCGAAACCAGAGGCAAGACGATATTTCGTTCGCAAATTCTCACCCGGATATTCAATAAGAATATGTGCATTCTTCTTTTCCTAATCTGCATACCTATACGGAGCATACCTCTTTTCGACTATTTGGCTCTAAGTCTATTTGGTTGAAAGTCTGGTTATCGGCTGAGAGGGATTCCATCTCGTCGTCGTCGTCGTCGGCAGCATAGTCATCGTTGTCGTTGTTATTCGGTCGATAGGTCCTATGAAAGTTTGGAGTTTGTTTTATGGGAACGAAGACAGCCGGTGGTATCGGAAGGACGTGTGCTGAGTGCACTTCATTTTGCTGGCCATTTTGTCCATAGACTTAAATGAATTTATTATCAAATTCAATTTGTCGATATATTGGAATTTATAAAAGAGAGAATTGAAAGGAAAGTGTGTATCGTGTCTTGTTGGGGTTCTTAGGGAGCTTAAGTCGAAGCAACATCATTTTCATCTTCTTCATCATTTGACTTAGAAAAGGTTAATGGAGAACATTTTGCAAAATATCTTCAATTCTCTTTTAGAGATTTGAAAACCCTTGATGGATACTTTATTTTCGACAAATGCAACTATTTGGGAAAACAGAAGATAGATTTTTCAGAAACATTTTGTCTATAGGTTCTGTGTTAATATTAAGTTGCGAAGCATCAACAGGCCTTGGGAAACGGACGGATATACTTATGGGTCGTCATTAAGCAAAGGGCAACGAATTGCGGGAATGCATGTGGAATATAAGGTCCCTTAAAGACCGCGTGCTGCCCAACAATTAGCGCAGACCCTCAATTGCTACCATGCAACATTATCGCTATCCATAAAGCGCGATAGGATGGACTGGGCATAAGGAGGATGAAAAACTGTGACTTTTAATATGGAAATTGTAACCGGGAGCAACAGAAACGGCTTTTTGGATGCGGATTCGTCGTTGGGAGCAGACTTCGGCAAAAAATTTGAGCCTCAATTGTGTACCCGAACGCATCACCACGATCCGAATCAAGGCTAAGTTCGCCAACATTATATGCTCGCATTCCTCCACAGAAGAGAATAATGACGACACCGAAGACGAGCCCCACTAGTTTCTTGAAAAAACCTATGAGCAATCTCCTAGCTATGACATTAAAGTTCTCCTCGGCGATTTTAACCCAGAACTGGGAAAAGAGGACATCTTTGGTGGAACAGTCGGAAAGCTTGCACAGCACCATTTCCATTGGTCAATTTTGCTGCGGGGCGAAATTTTGTGGTAGCAAGCACGTGGTTCCCTCATCTCAACATCCATAAAGGAACATGGAGATTTCCCGATCAATCAACCGTCAACTAGATTGATCACATTACGATCTACGCAAGGCACTTGTCCAGCATTCTAGATGTTTGAACTTTCCAAGGAGCCAACATCGACTCATACTTATACCTCCTCTAGCCAAGGTAGTGCTACGAATATTCTGCAAGACCATTCGACGTCGGACGGCTGCAAACGAAAGAAATTGCCAGATCCTTCTTTGATCAAGTTACCTCATAAAGAGTCCTATGCAGCTAACATCAAGTATCGAAGACCAGTGGTAACATTGCCAGAAAGCAGTTAGAGATGCCGCCTCTAATGTGCTCTGTTTCACACAGCCACCAAAGCAAAACCCCTGATTTGACGAAGAATGTAGACGGACTCATGCAGCCAAGCAGAAGGCATACAACGCTGTGCTGCATAAAATGAAAAGAAAGTTCAGGAGAGAGATACGCCAGCTTCTCAGGAGAAAAGAGAGCATGAGAAGCGTCAGATCAAGGAAAGAGAGAGAGAGAGAGCCAACAACAGCAATAAAGTTCGGAGGTTTTACCAAAAGCTTAAACAGTTGGCTCAAGGTCGAGCAAAAACCGATGCTTGCAGAGATAAACAATTTGGAAAGACCACTTCTGTAGTCTGAATCATTTCTTAAACTATATGATTGGCCTTTAACCATGTGGCTTCAAACCAGGAAAGTCAACCATAAACCAAATTTTCATTTTGCGGCAGAAGCTGGAAAAAGCCAATGAGCTCCAAATCCACACCCACCACTTTTATCGTTTTAAGGCCGCGTATGACAGCATCTACAGAGACGAACTGTTTAAAGCTCTTTCTAGTTTTGGCATACCCGCAAAGCTCACGCTGCGCCATGAAGGTTGTCAACGAGCTTACGGAATCTTTCGATGACAAAAAAGGATCCAGACATAAATTTAACAAAAATTTAACGTTTCGCGATGATATTGAGAGCGTGGTGTCAATAGCGCCTTTGAGAGAATTGAGACAGAAGCGGTAAAAATGGATTAAGCGGTTAATGAGGGCTGTTTTTGAGGAAGGACACCTGACACAGACGAGTTGGACCGAACGTCATTATAGACACATATAACTTCGAGATAGCAGAGGGCCCGCTATAAACACGGGCAATAACACCAGCGCCGAGAGCAGACGAAATATAACTCCTGGTAACCGCTGTTTCTTTGGGCTAAGAAAGCAATTGAGTGGAAACGCCCTCTCTCCAGCAACTAAGGTAAAATTGTACAACACCCTCATCATCCCAGTCCTGCTGGATGGTGCAGAAGCATGGACCTTGACAAAATCGGATGTTACAACGACACAGACCTAGCCAGGAGGATCAATATCCAGCACAGCGACTCAGATGCCAGATAGACACCAATGCTGCGGCACGGAAAGCCATCGACATCGTTTCCGAGTGACGAAGAAGTTGAGGAAGACTGCGGCGACTCAAGTAAATGAGGACCTTAATCAACTTGGAGTGAAAAACTGGATACAGCTAGCTAGGATCCGAGCTGGCTGGGGGATACTTTTAGTTAAGGCCCAGGTTCACAACGGACTTTAGGGCGCCTCAAAGTAAGTAAATATGTTAACTTTAGGACGCCTTAGTTGGGCTTGAGACTTCGGCTTTGTTAAAGGTTAATTGTTCCTATCAAATTTTTATTGCATCCTTCACTTCAAGGATCTACCTAACATAATTGCTTCGCGACGACGCACGTAGCCGTTCAATGCATCCCAATTTTAAGTACTGACATGCATTGACGACGAACCAATCTTCTCTTATTAGTTCAAATATGTGTTCACCCGAAGTAATTTTCTTTAAAAATATCCCACCCAATTTTCTCGAAAATTCATCATAAACTAAAGAATTAAGTAATTTTAAACAAGCATTGTCTTCTCTGACTTGTTTTCATATCACCGCCCTTTCACACCCTTCCAAACATTTCATTTAATAGTTTTTCCCAGTTTTCCATGCAATTTTCTATCTATTTACCCCAAATTAATTTAATGATATCGTAAATATATCAATTAAGTTTATTCTAGTGATTGTGAACGATGCTCAGCTAGACAAGGAAAAAGCACATGTTTAGAATTTCATATGTCTTCTGTAGCTAGATGAGCTGTAAAAAAATGTAAAAAAATAAAAACGAGGAAAAAACGATCTTCCGGAAAATTAAAAAGTTTCCCTCAAGAATATTTGACAACCCTATCATTTAGATGTCGAATAATGTCATCGATAGAACAGCTGTCGCCACATTCTTAGTTCGAAGCTATTGAGGGGGCCATCAAAGCGTTCTTTTAACATTAATTTGTCGTAAAATGCATAGCTGGTTTCTTGTCTGAGTTTTTATTAAGTGAGGAAAGAGTGGAGACCTCCAAAGGCGCCCTAAGTAG
This sequence comes from Sphaerophoria rueppellii, assembly GCA_920937365.1. NCBI lineage: Eukaryota > Metazoa > Arthropoda > Insecta > Diptera > Syrphidae > Sphaerophoria > Sphaerophoria rueppellii. The sequence continues at coordinate 71,111,236 of CAKKXW010000004.1, read as the reverse complement.
TTTGCTCGGATGTTTATGAAGTTCAAGTCTTTCGTTATTAAATGTCGTTTAAAATTTAAAACTGACATGTAAAGCTCCTTTTCTGGATCCCCCTTAAAACTGACGAAAAAGTCAAAAGTCCAACATATGAACATTTCAAACATAACCTTAGGTTAGGTTAGGTTAGGTTATGAGGGGTGTGCACAGCGTGGACTGTTGCATACACGGGGGCCTACTGGTCCATTGTGATCCCATATAAAAATAAAGGTTAGCATCGATGCTATTCAAAGTTGTCGATGAACGTAGACCGGCTCGTTAACGAACCAGCCTGTGCTATCTATAAATTTCTTCATATTTGCCATTGAGATCTGTGCTAGATATCCAGTTCTCCAACAAACCTGTTCCCAAAATGACGGAGTCGGTTGGTTTGGAGGTTCGGATAGTCACAGAGCAGGTGTTTAATGGTTTCTATTTCCTCCTCATTCTGACAGCTCCTACAGAAATCAGGTGCAAAAGCTCCTATCTTGTTGGCCATTGTGCCAATGGCGCAATGACCCGTTAGTACATCTATCAGGATGTTAATGTCCCTTTTACTCAGCCATAAAATATACCGAGTTTCCTTTTCATTAATGTCAGGCCATAAACTTCTTGAGATTACGCAATCGTCCCTGGATTTCCAGGAGTTATTGATCATCTCCTTTGATTTAAGGTCTATCTTTCTCTTGAGTGCTCCAATCGGGACGTGTGGTCCCCTATCTGAATGGTCTACTACTTGTATCTGCGTCTGACCCTTTCCTGGCTAGTTCATCTGCTATTTCGTTTCCATCTATGTTGCTGTGCCCAGGAACCCAGCAGAGCTTAACCTGGTTAGTGTGGTAGATTCTATTTAATTCTTTCCTACAGTTTAAAACTGCCTTTGATCTTATGGTCTCACTGGCTAAGGCTTTGATAGCAGCCTGGCTGTCCATGAAAAAAGCAATCTCTTTTATGATGTGCCATTTCAGCTGCTTTTTCAATGGCATAGATCTCGGCCTGAAAGACACTACAGTCAGCTTGGAGTTTATACGGCTCTCTGATGTTGGGAGATTGGCAAAACACTTCAGCACCCTTTCTTGATTCCATTTTCGAACTGTCAGTGTAGAAAGGGATACTTATAAGTGAATTGGGATCCCAACCCTGTCATTCTCGTATGCAAATAGAAAATTTCCTATCAAGGGAGGGGGAATGTAATCGGTGGTCTCCATCAGTCATGTCACATCTTGTGCTGTGCTTCCAAAAACTCAGTTATTTTAAACGAATTGCGGTTTTGGCTGCCGTGCACCTTATGAATTCATCCAGAGCCGGGAGATCCAAGATCATTTCCAACCCAACCTGTAGTGTGGATCTCTGAGCCACTGTTATTCCTATACTGGCTAGTCTCTGTACCTTATTCAGGTTCATGAGATAGCTTGATTTGTCTACTGCTTTCCACCATAAAACAGAGCCATAGATGAGAATTGGTCTGACAATCGCTGTGTACATCCATTGGATGACTTACGGTCGCATATCCCAACGTACACCGAAGGTCCTTTTGCATGTGTAGAATGCACATAGTGCGTTTTTCATTCTTTCCTCAGTATTACGCTTCCATGTAAGCTTGGAGTCAAGTATCACCCCTAGAAATTTAGCTTCCTTAGAGAGTTTTAGAGGAATACCATTTAATTTAGGAGGGTTGAAGCCCTCCAGTTTCCGTTTTTTCGTGAACAAAACTAGCTCTGTCTTGGTGGAGTTGACCCACTAAGACAGAGCTAACATAAACAAGTTTGTTTTAGTATCAAATTGTATGCAATTTAGTATCACTCCCTTAATTACTCGAACTAAAGGAATTTCTTAAGAGATTATCCAACATTTTTATTCACATATAATTCATAATTATATTACCAAGCACCAGTACATATTTTGTATAACAAAAACAAAGAAATTAAAATATAACAGATCGAAAAAGTCAAGCCAGATCCACTTAAAGACTAAATTGACTGGCATTCGATCCACACATGAGAACAATTGTTTCCGGGGTCGTGGGAGCGCCCAAACGAACCCATTCCCTCTTTAGACCAGCATCTTTTCTTGCCGATTGAATGGCATGCTGAACGGCAAAGATGGCCGATACCGAGAGACATACAGCTGGTTCACCAGTTGCTAGAAAAAAAAAGAATAATCGTACAAATTTAAAATTTAGCGATCAAGCCATTCAAGTTCAGTGAAACTTACCCTTAGACCTCATGAAACCAGCGGGATTTGCACTTTTTTGCAAAAGATCAATTCTAAAATCGACAGGAATGTCCTTGGCCCCTGGAGGCTTGTAGTTCCATGTACGATTTGTCAAGAGCTCTCCGGTGATACGATCATAGACCAACTGTTCGGTCAACCAGTAGCCCAATCCCATGACGAAGGCTCCCTCAATCTGGCCAATATCGATCGATGGGTTAAGACTCTCTCCGGTGTCTTCCAAGAGATCTACTCTCCTCAAAATGTGATTACCAGTGAGAATGTCAATTTCGATTTCGGTCAAACTCAGACCACAAATCGTGTAGGGCTGCATATCACCCGCTTTGTAGTAGTCGCTAGCAATGAGATTGATGACTTTTTTGTGAGCCTCTTGAATGACATCGAACCATTTGGGATCCTTCATTGCTTCGCGAACTGGACGAAGGCGTTCGTTCAAAATATCACAGGATTTGCGAACGGCCTGAAAATACATTGTAACTTACTTTTTTCTCTCAAAACGACGAAAAGACCTTACATAACAAAGACTCTCACTGCCAACAGCTCCCCCAGTGACCATTGAATTAGCACCATTCAAAGTATCACTAGCCTCGATCTTGACCATGTCAAGGGGAACTCCCAGTGTATGGGCAGCCACCTGGGCCACTTTGGTGTTCATACCCTGACCCATTTCGATGCCGCCATGTGATACAACAACTGTCCCATCGCCATGGTAAATTGCCACAGTAGCTGGATAGTTTCCAAAATAGAAGATCGGATACTCCATGATACAGAGACCAAGACCTCGCTTACGCCAACGATTCTTCGTATTAAAGTTATCAATCTCTGCCTTTCGGTTTCTGTATTCGCTTTTCTTGAGGAACATCTCAATCAACCCGAGCATCTTGTGTCCAGCTGGAATGTTCTCCAAGCGAACATCGATTGGATCACGTTGCGTCTCGAACGCGATGTGCTCAATCATATTCTCGATCATAGCAATTCCCTCGACAGACCCTGGAGCCCGGCACCATGTGTGACTGGGAGCGTCAGTAGTCACAGCATTTCCATCGATCTTGTAGATTGTTTCGGGAAGATCGTAGCAATTCCTCGAGCAAAGCGTTGAGTGGCCATCAACTGGTGACTCATTAACACTCCAGCCAGCATCCTCGAAGAAGGTGTTACGGGCCGTAATGATCTTGCCTTTCGAATTCACATGAGCCTCGAATTCCTGATGAACAGCCCAGCGCTTGCCCAAGCTTGTCATCATTGATTCAATAGTCTGAACCAACCTTACGGGACGGTTAAGTTTCGAGCATGCCAAAGCTGCTGCACAAGCAACGAAATTTCCTCGTGAGATCTTTCCACCATAGCCGCCTCCTAATCGTCGAACCTTGAGCTGGACATCTTTGATCTTCATTTGGAGCATTTTTGCAATGGCGAACTGGGTCATATCCATCCACTGAGTGGCAGACCATATCTGAAGGCCATCCTCGAAGGGAAGAGCCACAGTTGTGTGTGGTTCCATGGTAAAATGGTACTGAAGGCCGATGTCGAACTCTCCTGATACAGTCATATTGGCATCCTTGGGACGTTTGATTTCTTCAATTGGAGACTTCACAATCGATACAACTCGACTGAGGTCTTTGGCGGCAAACACAGCATCCATGGTTGGCAAGATGATTTTATTAGTCTTACTGTACATGACCTTCACAGCGCCAGCAGCTCTGTTAGCAGTTGGGCTGTCCAACGCGACAACCACACCAAGGGGCTGTCCGTGATATTTGACGTCTCCTGCGCAAAATATTTCTTCGTCATCGACGAATCCAAAGCTCTTATCGACTATAGAGTTCGTCCCGGGGATATCCTTGGCCGAGTAGAATGCCAAAACTCCTGGAATCTTCATGGCTTCAGAGACATCGATCTCGACAATAGTTGCACCTACTTTTGTAGCATGGACCAAAGCTGCATACACTTGATTTGGTTGCGGTGGGAGATCGTTCATGTAGGTTGCTTCTCCCGAGCACTGAACAATAGCTTCAAGCTTCTCCACTGGCTGAGTGACGGGGTAGTTCTTGACTTGAGTGTCGAAAGACTGCTGGCCCGAAGAAACCGCGCGTTTAAGCTCATCTCCGCCGGATTTGAATTCGGGCTTGACTTCGGGACTGTGCTTCAATATGAATTTGTACAGGAGACCGCATGCAAGCAGTTTTCGGTATTGGGGAGAAGGATCTGGCAATACTGCATCGGGTTCTAGTTCCTTATCCAGTGCGGCAAACAGCTGAGGAAGCTGGTTCTTGGCGAACAGACTCTTTCCGACGAGATAGTTTTCGACCGATTTGGCATGGACGAATCCCGGACTGATACCACCGAAGCATATGCGCGAAGACGAGACATTCCGGGTTTTGGGGTCAAAATCGACAAGGAAAGCTCCATTGACATAGGCGTGGGCATTCTGAGCTCTGGGCATAATCTGAAAAGAGCAAACTGACCTCAATTTGCACTGTATGTGATAGGAGTCCATTTACCTTGTAAGACCCAAAGAGGAACCTCTCCTCGGGATATGCTGGAAGTGTAAATGACAACACAACCTTTTTGGACATATCCGATTTCAAGAACTCGGACAAAGGCATCGAGAGTTTTTCACCAGGCTTTCCACCAACTTCTACTTTGGCATCCAATGCTTCGAAAGTCAGGAATATGTCCGAAGGGAAATCGGGATGGACATGTTTCATCATCAAATTACCTGCTAGAGTTCCAGTCTATTTGATACAAAAAAATAAAAGAGAAAACAAAGTTGTAGCGTGCAGTAAATGTCCCATGTGTTTTAATGGCTTAATCTAAATTTTAAAGTGCGCTTCTTTGACAATACACGCGAACATAAAAATCCACCTTATAATCAAAGTTGAAAAAATCTGCGTTCCAGATGACTGCATGTGTCCATTGTTAAAAGGTATTTTGTGTTAAGTTGCACGTTCTACGTTTTGTGTCGCTGTTGGGTAGTTTATTGAAAATTAAAGTCAATTACTGTTAGTTGCAGTGAAATACTGCACAAATGGGAGGCTTTTGTTGTTGTTGTATGAATTGTAGGTTTTGCAAATGATTTGATTACAAATTTGATTGTAATGATGATTGGTCGAGAGAAAACTCTTTAGATCACTAATCTGATGGGCACTTTAATGTTTGTTTGTTGTTACGCCCCCGTAGGGTAATGCAACAAATTGTTGTACACATCAAATTCAACAATTGTTGTAGGCACGGAGAAATGTAGCTTGCAAGTACTATTGTTATCAAAATTTTGGGTATAAAGGTATCAACTTTTGGAACAACTCACCATCACTAAATTTAGCAAACCGTCTGGTAACCGAAGCATCTTAGTTAGGAACGATCATCAAGAAGCTAACGTTCTAAGCCCTGTTAAGGAAATAAATTCGGCTAAGCTTGAATAGTGTGAAAGCTAAATCACGGAGCTCATAGACTAAGATTAGGTTAAATGTCGGGTTCGCAACAATTTCAGGAGTTAAAGAATTCTTGGGAGAGACTAGCGTAATTGTCCGTTTGAAGTTCTTTTTCTTTAAGCAGACCCATAATGGAGGAAACTCTCTAGAACCATCTAGTTCCGCGCTAAGATCATATACCGTTTGCTATAAAAGGAAATAAGAAGACTTTAACCCCCATTAACCAAATAGTATTCCTCTGGAAATGTCCAAGGAAGCATCTAGGAGTAATCCTTGATTCCAAACTAACTTTGAGGCGTAATCATGCAAAAAGACCTTCGGTACACGGTGGGGTATGCGACCGCAAGTCATACATCCAGATGTACACAGCTATTGTACCTATACTTACCTATGGTTCTATTGTATGGTTGAAAGCTCTTGATAAAACAAGCAAGAACCTCAAGAACCTGAACAAGGTTCAGAGGGTAGCTTGTATAGGAATAACAGGGGCACGGTGTTCTACGCCACAAGCAGGGTTAGAAATGATATTAGACATCCCGGGCCTGAACGATTTCATTAGATGCACGAAAGCCAAAAGCGGACTTCAGTTTAACGAACTGGACTTTTGTCGGTATAGCACCTATGCACATGGGTCTATATTGCAAAGATATGACACAATTCCAGGACTGATAGGGGGTCACTAATTAAAATTTCATCTTTAACAGGAACTTCTCTTTTTTCATACCCGAAAGACGGATGGGATCCTAACTCGCTCATCAGTGAACAGGGCATCCCCTTCTCTAACGATATGGTTCGAAAATGGAGGAACAGGAGCTGGGGTGTTTTGCTTTTTGCCAATCTCTCAATATAAGAGAGTCATATAAACTCCCAGACGACTGTAGTGTGTTTCAGGCTGAGGTGTATGCTATTGAAAGAGCAGCAGAACTGGTACATCAACAAAAAATAAACTCACACTAACCAAATCAAGCTCTGGTTGGCTTCTAGACATAGTAATATCGAAAAGAGCAGATCAATAACTCCTAGAGGTCTAGGAACGATTGTTATCTCTAGAAGTTCATGGCCCAGAACTAATGAAAAGGAAACTCTTATCGTTGAGTAAAAAGAACATTAGGATCTTGATAGGTGTAGGTACTAACAGGTTATTGTGGCATCATCAAAATGATTATTTGCGTAAGGCATTTGTACCCAATTTCCTTAGGAGCTTTCAGGATGAACAGGAAATAAAAACAAAAACCTGTTCGGCGAATGTCCAAACCTCCAAACGAATCGGCTCTGTTACTTCGGATACAGGTTTGTTGGGGAACTGGACGATCTTGCGCAGGTATCAATGTACCTGATTGGCGGTAAAATCATGGACCTGGAAATTTAGAAAGGAAACATGTTTCCGAGTACATATTCCCCAGTAAGTGAACGTGCTGACTTACACCTTCTTGCGGTGTCTCTGAGAGGTTCTTGTCAATTAATTGGCATGAACCTGCGGACTTAGGCAGCTTTGGTCTAATGGAATTGACGGATTGAAGCAGGACGTATGATGAAGATTAATGCGATCCTTAAAAGATTTAAGTATATATTAAACTAGCCTAAAATACCCTGCGTTGCCGGGTTTGAGAAATTCTGCGAGAGAGCTATAGGTAATAACGCTAGAAAATTCATCATTCATCATTGTTTGATGTAATATATTGATTATTAATAGTAAAACAGTTGATTTTAATTTGCTCACCCGCAAATTTTTTTAAATTTCTCTCTATTTTTCATTTCATTTCCAGTTCATTCTTCTAAATTATATTTAAGGCTGAACTCCTACTTAAGCTTTTGGACCAAGTAATGTGTACACCGAACATGCACGATTTTCTGTGCATAAA
>CAKKXW010000004.1:71021833-71099062 GCA_920937365.1 Sphaerophoria rueppellii | reverse complement strand
GGGGGGGGGGGGGGGGGGGGGGTATCTCGCTTCAATGATACCAGACAGCATTGAGTTTTCGAAGCATTAAGCTAAACACGGTTCTTAATTCCCCATTGGACAATGCTGTTTAAGTCAGAATTTAATGAACTTATCATATTTTGCCGTTGCAGTTCCACATCCGAAAAGGAGGGATGTGAATCTGGAAACGAATATGAGAAGCTAAAGGTACTATCGTCAGCGAAACAATTTATTAAATCAGAAGTTACAGACAAAAGATCATTAATGAAAATGAGAAAGAGGATCGGAGAAAAAACGGAGCCCTGGGGCACACCAACAATACAACTTGTATTGAACGGTTCGAAAGAAAGTTTCTAATCCAACGAAGAAGGGATTCATCGATACCGAAGGCACGCATTTTCGATAAAAGACCAAGATGCCAGACTTTATCAAATGCCTTTGAAATATCAAGTGCAACAATCTTAATTTCTCCAAAACGATGTAAAGATTTGTTCCACTGTTCGGTGAGATAAACCATCAAATCACCAGTGGACCTGTTGCTGCGAAAGCCATACTACTGGTCATTAAGAAGCTTTCGGTCTTCAAGATATTTCTTGAGCTGATAGTTTATCAACGTTGCCAAGACCTTAGAAAGAAAGGACGTAAGTGCAATCGGACGGAGAAGAAGATTCGCTGGACAAATGCTGTTTTCTAACTGCTCGAAACGAGCCCAGAAGAATAGAATAGATGGAAAAGCTTACGCAAGGATTTTGCCAGCGTGGAAGAACACCTCTTCAGAATAATAGCGGGGATACCATCCGGACCAGGGGATTTATATATTATTTTTTATTGATTTTGTTTGATTTTGATGAATCTAAAGGGACCGACCCATAGAATCCGTCAATTCGTCAGACGGATGGCACCGTCCCATAGAATATATGTTGTATACTTTGACAGTCTTATTTGCTTGGTGTAAAAATTATTTCCAAAACCGCAAATCTGAACAAAAAATTTTAAATTAAAATATCAAAGTTTTTTATGCACACAATTTTGATAATTCATTGCTTTTCCTTGTTGCTGTAGGAACACATTGAGTAAGCTGCAGCGCTGCCGAAACTACTACGAAGGGAGTATTTGGTGCGATAACGCTGGCCATTCAGAACGCCATAGAATTTAAATTGACTGATTTGGATCATTTGCAACGGGTTTGCCAGAACGGCAGCTATTTTTTCAACACTTCGATCTAGCCACTATCTCACTGACACGGCAACATCGCTCAAATTTTTGTGCTCGACTTGTTATTGCCGGGTGGAAGCTGATAGTTGATAGTTGACACTCAATTTTCTTTTCCTTTTATCCTGAATTTGACTGTCAACTATCAAAAATCAGCTTACACGATTCCTCCCCCGGTCTCCTAGGGCGTAAATTACGACCGAAAATGTTAGTTATTAACGCTCTTAAGTTTGTGGTCATCGACTCCGAATTTCGGAAGGAGATTTTTCCATCGTACGTTTAATTTTTTTTTTTGCAGTGTCCGTAGCTTAGTGGTTAGGTAAGCTGGCTGCTAAGCCGAACGTCGTGGGTTCGAGTCCTACTCGTGTCCATAATTTTTATTTCATCTTTCACGGGCACTGCCTCTTGCGAAGAACTGACAAAACTTCCAAGAGAATCAATCTGTCATGAAAAAAGTGCTTCTCAACTTTGCCGTTCGGAATCGGCGTTAAATTGTAGGTCCCCTCAATTCTTCATACGTACCTGGAGAATTGTTGATGAGAATAAGCCACTTAGGCCTTGGCTCTTCAAGAGCTGTCGCACCACTCTATTTATTTTATTTGTCCCTTTAAATAATTTAATCGTAATACACGAGTGTCTTAATCCTGTTGCCCTCCCAAGTGTAGTGATAACTTTGTCGGCCGAACAACGCGAATGTGGAATTCCATTGTTAAATATTCACGAATTCAAGACATTGTTTTCACTCATTTGGATAAAATTTCATTTTCGACCAAGAAAAGTCTGTTTGAAGTTAAAATAAAAAAAAATAAAAAACTTACATTTCTCACAGGAACATTTGCAATCAGATCAAAATGATGCCACAACTGCTTCAAATACTTGAAGCCAGCCTCGTTACCATACTTCTCAAAGGCCGCCATTGCCTCAGTCAAGCTGACATTTCCCCCAAGAACCAGCGAGTTGCCAGTCTTATTTACACTCTTAAGCTCTGTAATGTCATTCACATCGATGTAAACCTTAATATCCGGCGACCGACGATAAACTCCATGTCCAGTGTTACCCCCAACCAGCATATACTTTTCATTGCCAACTTTGGCCAGCACCGCATAAAGATCTGCCAGAGTCTTGGGCCAATGCCATTGACTGTCGTCTTCGTAGATAACTGGCTCTCGCTTGGCCCTCTTGCAGCCTCCATTGCAGCTTTGTCCAGTTTTTGGACAATTACCTCCTTTGGTGAGGTCCTCGATGTCATGACACCCACGTGGAACAACAATATTGGTGTCCATGGCGAATGATTTCATAGCATCTAAAATAGGACGGTAGCCGGTACAGCGGCAAATATTACCTCCAAAGGAATTCTCAACTTCTTCCATGGTTATCTTGTTGCCCTTGGACTCGAGCAAGCCGTGCATGTTCATGATGATTCCAGGGGAACAGTACCCACATTGAGTGCCATTGAGCTTGGCCAGGGTCTTCTGCAAGGGATGGTATCCTTTGCGTTTGTCGCCAAGACCTTCAATAGTGGTGATCTCGTAATCAGCACAGACACTTAGTAGAGTGAGACACTAAAAAAGGGGAAAACCAAATAACATAAAGGACTTCAAATGGCCCACAAAAAATGTTGTCAAACCGAATTGACAGCCCAGGTGCGTTCCTGCCCCGAGACCGGGTCGACTGCCTTCACCACGCACACACAGACGCCACATCCGCCCTCCAGACACATAAACTTGGTTCCCGATAGCCCAGCATGCTCCCGAATAAAAGTGTTCAAGGTTACATCCACCGGGAGTGTGGTGAGATTAACTAAATCAAAACAGTTATCAATTTCACAACAATTCAACAGCCACAACTGCACAATCGCTCGCACTTACCCGTGAAGGGCTTTCCGTTGATTTTCAATTTAATTGACATTTCTGATGTCGAATTAAAATTGTGTTTACACAATCAAAAATTAATTAACAAAATTTCAGACGAACAACAGTATCGATAGTGTGAAAATTATTTCAGAAAAAAAAAACGTTCCTTTATTTTATTAGATTTTCGTTAGACACAACAAATTTTACAACCTCCTTGGAGCTCTGTCTCTTGGCGAGTGTTTGTGCTCGCGAGTCGCAAAGCTAACGCTTTTCATCAACCGGTTCGTGCTCTCTCATTATTTTGATTAATTCATTTTTTTTCTTTCGTTTAATGGCTCTCATCAGTTCGAGTACAGTACTTGAGTTTGTTTAACTGCGAATTCCAAAACAAGAATAAAAATGATAAAAAAAATAATAAATAAACATTTGGACGGCGAGAGCCTGTGTACATGTGCATTTTGGCAAGCTGTTCACGCTCAGCCGAATGGTCTTGTAAGTGTTTGTAATCGCTATTGCTGCCGCCACACAGCCGACTGGTATCTCTCGGACGGGCGATTAAAATTAATTGTTTTGGAGTTTACTTTTCGGTTTCACATTGGAGCGAAGGTAAAAATGTGGTCTCGAAAGGTTTAAGTTGGTTTCACAGTCGATTTTGAATAGTTTTTTCTATTAGACAGGGATTATGTGTTTCCATCGTTGAAGCCATTGTCTCATAACAAGACTTAGCCCTTGCAGCTTTTGCAATTTTCTTAAGTACAGTAAACCCGTGTAGATTGTGATGAAAATAGCTCCACTTTTTAGACACTTCTGATTACTTCTTGTCAGTACAAGCGAGTGGAGTGCATACACTCAAAAGAATGTGTTCAAAGCAGAACACATATCTTTAGATGTATTATTGGTTCCAAAAATGATTATTGAGTAGATTATGCAACGCGACAAATTAATACTATCGTTTATTGTGCATGAGCAAGTTTTTCTTGAACTCCGTGATGGGTCGCATTGACTTGCTGAGTTTTTTTTCTTACGTCCTTCCAAATTATTTTTTTTTTCCGTGTTCAGATTCACCGGGATTCGTTTCCTTTCATTCCATACATCCACAAAAGTGTAATTCGCCTGTGAGGGTATTGGTTGGCATCAACTGTCTGCTTGCATTTGGGGCACTTTAACACCCCCATAATTTTTTTTTTTATAATTTGCACCCACTCAAGGGATTTGTTATACCCTTTTTATGCCAGAAACACTCACGACTCTCAGTACTTCCGAAAATGTGCTCGAATGTAAACTCATGGGAATTCCTGGAAGCGCGGGTATTACGGGTGAATTGCTTGAGGGGAGGAATGCAACTGGCTTTTTCTCTAGAGCACTTACCGAAGCAGTAACGATATAACAGAGAGCAACACGAAACGTTACGACGGTGGCCTAAAGGAGTGAATGATTCAGCGATTTCTCTTTCACCAATCATTCTTACGGCTCGTCTTTTTATACCATCCAAGCGGCTTAAGTATGTAACTGGAACACCTGCCCAAAGATGGGCTTATAGACAATAGCCAGATCGGGGAGAAACATTTCTTACACGCACCGTCTTAGGTTAGGTTTAAGGTTAAGGGGCTCACAGTTGATGTCGTTACCGTCGCACTTAGATCAATATAGATCCATTGTGATACCCGAGTTGCCGAGCAATTTCTTCCTTTGGTGGGAGAGTGCGGGACAGTGCAAAGTGTCTTCATGCACCTCATCGTCACCGTATTCTCTGCATAGATCATCTGAACGCACCATCTAAAGAAACATGCGACATTTTTGGCGACATCGCGTATGTGCTCGGTCCACAAGAGGTGGTCAGTGATGCACATACCGAGAATCTCAAGATGTTCGGTCTCATTGTTGCAAGTGCCACTCATGGACAGTGTCAAGGGGCTATATCTCGCTTCAACGATACAAGACAGCATTGAGTTTTCGAAGCATTAAACTCTACGCGGTTTTTGATTCCTCAGAGTCAGAGTTTAATGAGCTTATCATATTTTTCCGTTGCGGTTTCACATCCGATGAGGGAGTCTGGAAACGAATATGAGAAGCTAGGGTATTAACGTCGTGGATTCGAGTCCTACTCGTGTCCATAGTTTTAATTTCATCTTTCACGAGCACTGCCTCTTGCGAAGAACTGACAAAACTTCCAAGAGTATCATCTGTGATGAAAAAGTGCTTCTCAACTTTGCCGTTCGGAATCGGCGTTAAATTGTAGGTCCCTTCAATTCTTCACACGCACCTAGAGAATTGTTGATGAGAGTAAGCCACTTAGGCCTTGGCTTTTCAAGAGCTGTCGCGCCACTCTATTTTATTTTATTACTAGAAATTGCCCACGACTTCGTCCGCCTCTATTTGAACCACCGACCAGAGATACGTCTTCGACTTATGCATCATGCCCGCATGGGAATTTTGTTGCGAAGTTATTTTAAAACAGTTGACTCTCTCTAAATCGAAATTGTTCTTAACTCGAAGCCTTCATATATTTATAATTTTCCCCGTTTTAGCTACACTTTTCACTGATGCTTTGCTTTTTTTATTCGTTACTTATTAGCGTAACGTTGTATAGCTAAAACCCTTCCTCGATAAATGGACTATAAAAAGAATTGTTCGATTTGATTTAGTAGTTCCTGAGATCAGCACGTTCAAGCAGACAACAAAAATGAATATTTTTTGCCATTTTTTCCACATTTTTCACTGACGCTTCGCTCCTATTGGTCGCAGAGTAATATTATTTAGCTTTAAGCCTTCTACGATAAATGGACCTATTTACTTACTTATGGCGGCACTACTGTCCAGGTCGGACCAGGGCCTCATCCAACAAACTTCTCCAGCCAGCTTGGTCCCTGGCTAGCTGTCTCCTGTTTCTCACGTCAAGTTGGTTCAGGCCCTCTACCACCTCTGTGCTCCACCTGAGTCGCGGTTTTCCTCTTCTGCGGCGTCCTTCCGGGTTGAATTCGAAGACTCTAAGAGCCGGAGCATTATTTTCCATTCGCTCAACATGACCCAACCATCTACGTCGTTGGACCTTTACTTTTCTGGTTAAGTCAGTGTCGCTCGTACAGTTCTTGACTGAATTTTCGTCTCTATTATCCTTAAATGCAGACAGGACCAAAAATCACTCGAAAAATTTTTCTCTCAAAGCAGCCAAAAGCGTTTGTTTTGATCAGATGTTGTCATGGTCCATGTCACTGCACCATACATGCGGACCAGGATGATGAAGTTTTGTAGAGTGTCACTTTAGTTGCTCGGGAGAGGACTTTACTACTCAATCGCCTTCTAAGTAACAAGAAGCAGCGATTGGCAAGAGGACTCTGAGTTGATAGCGGATCCCAGGAAGACAAAGTCCTTAACTACCTCGAAGTTAAATCTATCTATGTGAACGTTTGCTCCAAGACGTCGATGTTGGTAGTCCTTTCTTGTCGACAGCATTAACATGGTCTTGCCCTCGTTAACCGCTAGACCCATCTTCCTAGCCTCCGTCTCAAGACTCACAAACGCTCCACTGACATCACGCTGTCTTCTTCCAATTATGACAATGTCGCCTGCGTATCCTAGTAGCTGGACGGACTTTTGAAAGATTGTGCCTTTGCTGTTGCCATTGGAGCTTTGCACAATCTTTTCAAGAATGATTTTGAAGAAATCGCATGACAACGCATCGCCTTGTCTAAAACCTTTTTTGACATCAAAAGCGTCCGTTAGGTTTTTTCCGACCATGATGGAACAGCGTGAATTTTCCATTGTCATCTTACATAGACGGATGTGTTTTTTCTGGGATACCAAAACTAGGCATTGCTCTATATGGTTGGTCTCTATAGACGCTGTCATACGCGGCCTTGAAATCGATGAAAAGTTGGTAGTTATGGATTTAAAGTTCCTGGGTCTTCTCCAAGATCTGCCGTAGAGTGAATATTCGATCGATGGTGGACTTTGCGGGTCTGAAGCCACACTGATAAGCACCTATCAGGTTGTTGACGAAGGGCTTCAGGCGTTCACACAGCACGGCAGACAAGATCTTATAGGCGATGTTAAGAATTAAGGAGACATACCTCTGTAATTGATGCAGTTCAGGGGATCTCCTTTTTTGAGGATCGGGCATACGATGCTGAGGTTCCATTCATCGGGCATGCTTTCCTCCGACCAAGTTTTGCAGATGAACTGGTGCATGCTCCTAACCAAATCATCTCCAGTTGTTTTGTACAGTTCGGTGGCTAGCCCATCTGCTCCAGAAGCTTTGTTCTACTTTACTTCGTCCATGTCGGGTGGGTGGAATTGTTGGCCTTCTGCCCCCATATTTAATGGTTCTGTATTGCTGACGGAGTTTTGGTCGTCATCGCTATTATACAGCTTAGAAAAGTGGTATGTATTTCCATATCCTCAGCACAGACTGCGGTTCTACTACGGTGTTCCCATGATGGTTTATAAGCCCTGGAGGTTCGTTTCACCTCTTTCCTGTTGTGACATCCCTCTATCTCTCGGATCGCGCGCTTTTCATGCTCCCTTTTTTCTTTCTAAGATGTTGATGCTTTCTCTCCTTTTCTGATCGTAGAGCTCACGAGCTGCTCGTGTCCTTCTTTGCAGCGCCGCTTTGTATGCGTCTTGTTTAGCTGCATGTGCTCGCCGGCATTCATCGTCGAACCAGGGCTTTCGTTGTGGTGGCCGTGTAAACCGTAGTACTTCAGAGGCTTTATATGGACCATTCAACATTAAAAGAATTGCTCAATTTGATTAAGCAGTTCCTGAAATACGCGCGTTAAAACGCAGAAAAATTAAATTTTTTTGCCGTTTTTTCCACTGATTCTTCGCTCCTAATGGTCACAGCTTAATGTAAAGTAGCCTTAAGCCTTCCTTGATTAATGGACTATCCAACACAAAAAGAATTATACCATTTGAACCAGTTGTTCCAGAAATTACCGCGTTCAAACGAACAAACTCTTCAGCTTTATATAATAGTATAGCTAGAGATATTTTAAATTTAATTTTGTTGCTATCTTTTACTGATTCATTTCATTCTTCATTCATTTTGTTCTTTTCTTTCCAGCGGAATTTGCCTTGAAGCTGCTAGTTACCACATGTTTATGGTTTCTGTTTGCTGGAGTATAGATGCATCTATAAAATATGTGAATGCTCAACAAGAAATAATATTTTATTGTAACAAAAATTTTTCAATAATAAAATTTGACACAAATTTGAGTTGTCCTTTTTATTTTTTTTATTTGGTAAATGGGAATTAAGACAGGAATGAGGTAAGTTAATTGGCAACTATTATTGCCTACAGTTAGTTTCCAGGTAAGCTGAAGTTACCGTTAGATGGCGCTGCGATTGGTGAAAAATATCATTTGGTAAAAATGCTGTTTGGTGAAAAAACCCATTTGGTTAAAAATGTCATTTGGTAAAAATGCTGTTTGGTGAAAAAACCCATTTGGTGAAAAATGCTGTTTGGTGCTACTAGCGCCATCTAGGCGGATAAACTTGGAACTACAAGTGTCGAAAAATTTCGCGACACTAGCGCCATCTAGCGGGAAGTAGCGGAAACTGTGCACAAGAGATGGCATTTTTGGGTTTAGTTCCGCTACTTCCCGCTAGATGGCGCTAGTGTCGCGAAATTTTTCGACACTTGTAGTTCCAAGTTTGTCCGCCTAGGTGGCGCTAGTAGCACCAAACAGCATTTTTCACCAAATGAGTTTTTTCACCAAATGACATTTTTACCAAATGGGTTTTTTCACCAAACAAAATTTGCATCAAAATGCAATTTTTACCAAAATACGTTTTTACCAAATGCATTTTTTTTTTCGAAAATCTTATTGTTAAGAATGAAATTCTGTTATATATCTCTTCTTGATTTTTTGTTTGTCCTTGAAAGGACATTTTGTTCTTTTCATTCCAGTAATCGGATGTCCAATGCTTTATCCTACGGAATATCGATCTATCTGCTTATGCTGTCTTCTAAATGCATACTTCTGAAAATAAAAAGATAAATAAAAACATTTATTCGTTTATATTTTTAAATTTGATTATAAAAAATGATTAAAAAAATGCAATATTTAAAAGAAAAACATTCACACAAAAATATACATACCTAACTGCAATGTTTATTAATTTATTTTCAGAGTTAAACAAACCGGAGTCGGAACGAGGATATAATAAAGATGTCAAAGCAGAATCTCCCCACTTTAAATGCAAGAAAAAACTGTTAAAAAAAGACAAAAACTAAAAGAAAAAACAACTGCGTTTGAATTAAGCTATAAATATGATACGCACAGCAATAAAATCAGAAAATGAACTTTAAATACATTTTTTTATTTCAAAGGAAAGACCAGTAATTTTTTTCAGGACCAGAAGACTTTGGTATTAGAAACCCATCAAAGGCTAACTTCCCATGGAACTTATATGAACACCTATTCGTAAATAAACAAAAATTATCTACTTTTTTTTAATTGACACTACCACCAAGTTTGCGAGTACCTACAAACTTGCTTATCATTGCCTTTTATTAACTCGCAAAACGGTGATAAGAAACCTAATTTCATCACTTTTATTAATTTTTTTAATTAGTATTGACGTTAAGGTGAGGAAGCTCATTTAAATATTTGTTTTCTTTATGAAGGCAATAATTTTAAACCATTCAAAATTTAAAGCATTCATTTATGGTTTTAAAACAACCAAAGTTTTCATACTCAGACCACACAGACCTTTTCTCCAATCAAACTTATACACAAAATGGACATCTGGTTTCCAAAAGCCCATTAAATAAATTCTCGAATATTTAACTCGCATCTAGAAGTCCAAAAGTGATAAATAACATGCATGCTCTGCTTGGTTACCAACAGAGCTTTAGCATCTCACATTCACCACAACTTTCATCATAAAACCAAACCACCCTGCCTACCCTCTTAAGCAACATGAAGAAACAAAAAAAAAAAACAGACACAAATGTCCCTAAAACCAGACTCCTCACATATCCTCCTCGCCTGGCCATTCTTTCTCCGTCCGTTTTTATTAATGAGGGCCAAGCTCTAACCTACTTTGTTTTTATTTTTCTTCGTTTCTTAAATTTTTGTTTACATTTCGGTTACCCTTAAATCTTGACAAACAAAAAGGAAAATAAAGTTTTATTTTTCTAAGGGTTTCCTGTTACTTAACCCCATTTTCAAACTCAAGTAGCCCCGAGGACATTTTTACAAATTTTTTTCATACATCCCATCTCGGTGCGCCAACCAACCCCGGGAGAAAAACCTCATTTGTGTAGCACATTGTGCACAGTGGGGCCGAAACCTTTGGTGTCAGTTGGCCAAGTCATTAGCGAAATGATTAATTTCTGCAAAATGGTGCCGATGGTAATAGACACAACCGACGACGACGACTGAAGGGGAATAGATTGCCCGAAACGACTGACGCGCCACCACCGACCAGGGAAGTCCTCGTCGTTGTGTCGGTTGATTGGAATGGTGGTGGTTATACCTTCTTTGTTTTGTTTTTTAATTTTTATTTTGCTTTTGTCAAACAACATGGACCGACACGATAATGTTAACAACGTCCTGGAAGCAACATTTATTCTCCTAGAGATGATGAACACAGAAACTCTTAAGGATATTTCAAGGGATATTGGCGGATGGAGTAGTAAATTAGAAAAAATTAAAACAAAACAAAATTATACAACAACCGACACCTTGCTTCTCTTACCCATCCGCCCACAAACAAACACACCCACACCACGAAAACAGAAAAAAAAATAAGTACCAATGATGAGCTTGAAAAGACGTCCGACTTTTTCAATGAGTGGCAATAAGTAGTAGTCCTAGGATTTCTCATTCGAGAAGAAAAATAAAAATAAAAACAAGGGTTGCCTTAAGCCAACAGAAAAGCAGTCAGAGCGGACCTCGAGCAGGTTACACCGAGGACACCACTCTGGTGCTTATGGGGCTTTAGGGATTTTAATTAATTTCCATCACTCTAATTCCCTCTTTCTCCTTCTTCTAGCAACAACAACAACAAAGAGACTAAAAAACGACCCAGTTGAGTTTTCTCCACACCCATAAGCACCACTGCCCTACAAGCTTATGAACAAGCAAAGATAAGCAATGTGGCGGAAGTGTATGTGTGTGTGTTTGTGTCTGAGGACGAAACAGGTGCAAGTGAAGAATGTGCTTTTTTAATGATTTATTTTGCATTCATTGTCTTGAAATAGGTAAAGGTTAGCTCGCAATTGGATTTCAAGGGGAGAACTTACAGTCCTCTGGTAAGTATTTGAAAGACTTTAAGGATGTAAGACGGCTAACACTATTTTGGTGGTACACTTTATGCGGCCAACAAAAACCAAAGGGGCATAAATTACATGTCAATCAGCTGTTGTGTGAAGGGCTTTTCGCGAAGAACTGTCAGAAATGTCATTAAGATTTAAAATAAGTGCACAGTGGTGTGCACATTACACAAATCCGCCAACACGACTTAGTTTATTATGGCGGCAATAGAGTCCCTTGTGGATTAGGGGCTCAACCAACAATCTCTTCCATCCAACTCGGTATCTAGATAGCTGTCTCCAGTCTTGCTCTCTTAGTTGATTGAGGTACTCTTCCACTTGGGTGCACCACCTGAGTCGCGATCTTCCTCTAATTCTACTTCCCTCATGAATAGCGTGGAAGGCCGGTGCATAGGTGTCCATCCGGTCTAAATGAACGAGTCTCTGGACCATGACCCTTCTGACTTGATCCGCGTCGTTGTACAACCCGTAAAGTTCGCTGTTGTATCTTCTTCTCCATTTCCCATCAATGCACACGGGGGAAGAGATGACCCGAAGAACTTTCCTCTCGAAACAGCCTAAGGAACATTCATCCGATTTAGTCAAGGTCCATGCTTCTGCACCATACACCATACAGGACTGGGATGATGAAGGTGTTTTCGATTTTACCTTAGTTGCTCGAGAGAGGGCTTTTCCACTCAATTGCTTTCTTAGCCCAAAGAAACAGCGATTAGCAAGAGTTATTCTTCGCCTGCTCTCGGTGCTGGTATTATTACTTACTTACGTATGGTGGCGCTACAGTCTGGGTCGGACCACGGTCTCACCCAAAAACTTCCCCAGCCAGCTCGGTCCCTGGCTAGTTGTCTCCAGTTTCGCACGCCAAGTTGGTTCAGGTCCTCTACCACCATTGTGCTCCACCTATGTCGAGGTCTTCCTCTTCTGCGACGTCGTCTTTCCCGGTTGGATTCGAAGACTCTGCGAGCCGGAGGATTATTTTTCATTCGCTCAACATGACCCAACTATCTACGTCGTTGGACCTTAACTTTTCTGGCTAGGTCAGTGTCGCTGTACAGCTCGTACAGTTCTTGGTTGAATTTTCGTCTCCATTCTCCATTAACACAGACAGGACCAAAAATCACTCGAAGAATTTTTATCTCAAAACAGCCCAAAGCGTTTTCATCAGATGTTGTCATAGTCCATGTCTCTGCACCATACATGGGGACCGGATTTCAGCGCAGGCGTCCTTGTCTGAGTTGATAACGGATGCCATGTACACAAAGTCCTTAACTACCTCGAAGAAGTCACGACGTTTGTTCCAAGACGTCGATGTTGATAGTCCTTTTTTGTCGACAGCATTAACTTGGTCTTGCCCTCGTTAACCGTTAGACCCAACTTCCTGCCCTCCGTCTCAAGGCTCACAAACTCTCCACTGACATCACGCTATGTTCTTCCAATTATGTCAATGTCGTCTGCGTATCCTAGTAGCTGGACGGGCTTTTGAAAGATTATGCCTCTGCTGTTGACACAATCTTGCACAATCTTTTCAAGAATGATGTTGAAGAAATCGCATGACAACGCATCGCCTTGTCTAAAACCTTTTTTGACATCAAAAGCGTCCGTTAGGTTTTTTCCGACCATGATGGAACAGAATTGGTATTATTGCCCGTGTTAATAGCGGAATCTTGGTAGATAGTCCTCTACTACCTCGAAGTTATGTGTCT
Organism: Sphaerophoria rueppellii; assembly: GCA_920937365.1. Classification (NCBI taxonomy): domain Eukaryota; kingdom Metazoa; phylum Arthropoda; class Insecta; order Diptera; family Syrphidae; genus Sphaerophoria; species Sphaerophoria rueppellii. The sequence goes on along the minus strand of CAKKXW010000004.1, from coordinate 71,086,016 downwards.
AACGTGACGTTCTGTCAGAGCTGTAGGTTTTTGGTGTTCTTCCTCGAAGACAGCATATGCTTCGTTTTGCCCACATTCATCCTTAAACCCATTTTCGCCGCTCTTGTCTCGATTCTCAAAAAGGCGACATTGATGTCACGCAAACTGAGGTTCCATCCATCGGCATGCATTCTTCCGACCATACCTTACAGATGATTTGGTACATGCTCCCATCAAGATCATTGCCTGCTGCTTTGAACAGCTCAGCAGCCGGACCATCTGCTCCAGCGGCTTTGTTGGATTTCAGCCCCGATATTACCGTTTTCACTTCGTCTAGGTCGGGTTCACAGAGTTGTCGGCTCTCTCCTGACGGTGGGATTCTACAGAAGTGGTCTTTCCAAATAACAAGCATGGACTTCCATTCGTCTACCAGAAGATTACTAGGCGTCACTTGTGCTTGAACCACCGCATTGAAATTTAGTTGACGAATGGTTCGTCGTTTCTGTAATGGTTTTTTAAGTTTTTTGCTAAAAAAATGTGTAGTGTTCTTCCACTTTTTCTTTTGCAACGGAAATGATTCCTGAAAGAGAACTTAGGGGAAAAAAAAGTTGAAAGTCTTAAAATGACAACATTATCCATTTTCATCTCATCAAATTTCTTAGAATCCAACGGAAATTCCTAGATCCTCCGACACCAATTAAATTCCAAAATATTGCCCAAAGAGGAGAATTTCAACGGAAACACGATCATATGACACAAAAGAGCAACTCGATGGAAATTTCATTAAAAAATCTGTAGAACATTCTCAATGAATGTCCAAGGAAGATTTTTCACATGACCCGCACCACACTTCAAAAATTAACAAAAAACAAAAAATGAGTTTAATTTAATTAAATTTTTCGAATCTGTTGGAATGGAAATACAAATTCTTTCGAAAATCCTTTTGCTTGGGGTTTTCTACTCTCTCTTTGTCTTTGTCACTTAATAGGTTTGTGGTTGGCCATCGAGACTGGGTTTTTTTTTGTTTAATTTTTTTGAAAAGAAGAACCAAACGAACACGAGTGCGGTCTCATATAAGACAAGACACAAGTTGGGTCAGAGTGTAGGAGAAGTGAGAGAGATTGAGGGTTTCCAATGGAAAATACAGACAATTTGTCGACCGACACCGATTGCATCTAAATTTTTAATTGTGGTTTGGAATTTTTTTGTCTTTCAAAATGTTCTCCGAATGTGTGGAACTGTGAACGAGCCATTTGAAAATAAATTAATTTAGACGTTAGAAGAATGGCACAATCAAAGGATTTCGGACACATATCTGGAATAGTTCGTCTTCTAATGAATTTTTCACTTAAGAAATTCTCAGAGGATTCAATTCGAAAAAGGTCCTTAAAAACCAATTTCAACCCGCTTAGCGACAAGCGCGAAGAGCATTCACCTATTCTGTACACAAATCCTGGCAACATCAATTCCGTTAATTTAAACTCATTACAAACAAATTGAGTGCATATCCTTCCCAAATAAAGGGACTGCATTACCGATATTACTCTCGCTCACTACAAAAAAAAAAAAAAAAAAAAAAATCCAGTCTCGCCCTCTATTTCGCGTCGTGTTGTCGTCATCATTGTCCCGATGGAGGGTTTTCACAGCTTTCCTTCCTGCTGCTGATGGTTAAGTAAATGCCATTAATTTGTTTGTCCTGTTGTTGCGTTGTATGTGTATAAGTGAAGTTTGTTTTCATTTCGCCACCGCCACCAATGAGTAGAATGCAGGCGAGATGTAAACTATGACGGCAAGTTTATCCCTAGCTGTGCCCTTTCCAGTAAAAGCCATCACCGGATTATAGCCACTGATGTACCAACTTGTTCTTATAGTCGTTGTTGGAGTTGTCCTTGTCCTCATCGTCATAGTCATCATCGGTCGTCGGTCGTCAGTTGTATTTGGTCTATTCAAGATCGTAATTGAAAAGCCAGTGTTAAAAGTAAATATTGTCATTAGTTTAAACAATTATGTCCTGCGTTTCAATTTCTATCCGCAACACACAGTCCAGAGCCACCCAAGAGAACAACCAACACTCGCATCTAGCGAGAGAAGAAGAGACTTCCAAATGCTGACTCTATTTATAAAAGTCCATTTCTCGCTTATCCTTGGGATTCTTGGGTTTGGACGTTCGTATCCTCGTCGAAGTCAATGGTCCCCCCCGTTGGTCTAGAGAAAGAGGGCGGTCACCGGTCATGATGTGAATCTCGAATCTACTGTTGCGTTTATTATTTTTAATTCGATTTCACCTCTCTCATTTCTTGAAACAGCTGTTAAGCAGCAACAGCAGCCAAAGAAGATGGGAAGGGGGATCTCACCAACAAGAATGAAAATAAAAAAAAAAATTATAAGCAAGTTGAAAAATAAAACTGAATCCAGAACTCGTCCTAAATAGAACTAATGGTCTAAATGGACAATTTCATTTGATGTTGTGCTTTATATCTATTTTGTTGGTTGTCCGTCCTTTCTATCCTTTCTGTTGAATTTTTCTCTACAGACGTCCGTCCAGACCAAGAAAAAAACGCGAAGTGAAGTGTTGTCCTTTTTTTTTGCTTGGCAAGTGAATGAATGGAGCTTATTTAGTGCAACGTTCAGCTAAATGGCTGAAAGTTATTACACATAACATGGATGGAATTGTATTTAAGAGTTTAAGGGTCTTTTTGTCTTTCTTTTAGGAGAGGGTTTATAGGGGGTAGGACTTCGTTTGTCTTGTTGAAGGATTTATGTGTGTGTTTAGATGAATTGGTGGAGTGTTGACAGATTCAATTACTGCAACTGCCTGATGAAATAAATGGATTGGATTTATTCAAAACTTGAAGGCAAACAAGAATAGTTAGGTATACTTTTTGGAGTTTGAAACTTCATTGCATACTTTTAAGGATTATTATACTAAAGGGTTTTTCAATAGGGACGCTACAAAAGAAGACCAATAGGGACAGCAAACGACGCCATATTTTTTCCCGCTCTTTTGACATTTCTCTTCAGTAAGGTTTGCCATTTCATCATGGAAAGGTATACGATCTAACAACGAGTCGAAATTATTAAAATTTACTACCGAAATTCGGAGTCAGTGGTCAACACTTTAAGAGCGCTACGTACAATTTATGGTCGTCATAATCGTTCTGCCAGATCAACAATTGAGCGTCTAGTGGAAAAATTTGAGTCCACAGGCTCAGTACAAAATGTTCCCGTGCCAGTGAGACAAAGAAGTGCCCGTAGTGTCGAGAATATTGCTGCCGCTAGCACATCAATTGCGGAGACCCAAATCAGTGTCTCACACGTCGTTCTCAAGCGTTGGGCATCTCTGTGACGTCGTTGTGGCGAACATCGCGAAAAGATCTTGGCCTACATCCTTACAAGATCAAATTGACGCAAGAACTGAAGCAGCTTGATCACCAGAAGCGTCGTATGTTTGTGAATTGGGCTGAGCAACTACTTGAAAATTATCCGGATTTTCATCGAAAAATCATCCTAAGCGATGGGCTCATTTCTGGCTGGATGGCTTCGTCAATAAGCAAAATATGCGTTATTGATCAGGCAGCAATCCACATGTGCTTCACGAGGCACCATTACATATGTGGTTTCAACAGGACGGTGCCACATGTCACACAGCGGCCCAAACAATCGAATTATTGAGAACGAAGTTCGATGAGCGAATTATCTCCAGAAATGTCCCTGTGAATTGGCCGCTTCGTTCATGCGATTTAACGCCGTTAGACTATTTCCTGTGGGGCTACGTCAAATCTATGGTTTATGCAAACAAGCCAGCGACGATTGATGAACTTCGTACTAATTTTGAACGTGAAATTGCAGCAGTATCGGCCGATTTATGCTTGAAAACCGTCGAAAATTGGGTTCAGCGTCTGGATTTCTGCAAGCGTGCCCCTGGTGGCCATGCAAAAGAAATCGAGTTCCATACATAATGGCATCAAATGTACTTCCACAGGAATAAAGAACTTCATTGATATCCAAAACCGTTTTTGTTTTATTTAAGAAAACTTTTGCAGCGTCTCTATTGAAAAACCTTTTATTATTAGCCGACAAAGCTGTCGGAAATTGAGTGCATTGATTCTTATTTAAGGGGGTTCACACTCAACGACATATTTTTCAACTTCTGTAGTGTTTGTAGAATCACTGTCGATATTTGGGATTTGGAAAGACAACTTCTATAGACTGTATAATGGTGACGACGAAAAGAAAACCACCGTCTGTCAGTCAGGAGCTATTCATTGCACATGATGATAGCCAACAATTACGTGAACCCGACCTATACGAAGGGAAAACGGCAATGTCAGTGTTAAATTCAACAAAGACGCTGGAGAAGATGGCCTAGCTGCCGAGCTGTGCAAAGCAGACGTTGACGATTTTGATAGAAGTATGCACCAAATCTACCAAAAGTCTGATAATCTTCTCGTGTACGCAACTGGTATTGATATACAGGGAAGAAACACAGTATGAAGTCAATGACGAATTGAGACAGAAGCGGCAAAAATGGGTTAGGCGGTAAATGAGGGCAAAACGAAGCTGGCTTGGAGGAAGGGCACTCAACCCCGGCGGCTCAGAGAGATCGTTACAATAGACGCATATAACTTCAAGGTAGTAGAAGAGTTTGCTTTCCTAGGTTCCGCTATTAACACGGACAATAACACCACCACCACGCCGAGATCAGACGAAAACTAACCCTTGAAAAACGCTGTTTCTTTGGACTAAGAGAGCAATTGAACTAAGGCAAAAATAAATAACATCCCTGTCCTGCTGGTTAGTGAAGAGGCACATGCAACAACGGACTTTAGCGCCACCTTAAGTAAGTAAGACGAATTGAAGTCATCACATTTGAAATGATCGACAGAGTGTCTTTGACTGAACAATCGACTAGGATAGGTGCTCGAGCTTCTGTCAAGCTGTAATACGTTTGTGTGGTAGCTTAAAACGTACATTTGGCGATGAAATAGTAGATCCTGCAATTAGTTGGAAGTTCAAAAACACACGTCCAAGGATGTAAAAAAAAAACCGCACAAACCGCAAGTAAAATTAGCCCCAATGTCTTAGTTTGACTCCAAGAACCTGGCATTGTCTCAGCATCTTGTGGACCGACCACATACGCTATGCCGGCAAAAAAGCCGCAAGATGTTTGTGTTTCTTAAGACGGTGCAAGAAATATTTCTCCCCGTCTGATCTGGCTATTATCTACAAAACCTATATCCGTCCAAAGCTTGAGTACAATTCCCATCTTTGGGCTGGTGCTCCAGTAACTTACTAAAGCCTGGATTGTATACAAAAAGGAGCCGTAAGAATGATCGGTGATAGAGACATCACTGATTCATTCACTACTTTAGACCACCGTCGTTACGTTTCGTGCCTCTTTCTGTTTCATCGTTACTTCTACGGTAAGTGCTCTAGAGAAATAGCCAGTTGCATACCTCCCCTTAAACAATTCAACCGTAATACCCGCGCTTCCAGGAGTGCCCATCAGTTTAACCTCGAGCCCAACTTCGGACGTACTCTTAAGTATAAAGAATCGTTCTTTATCCGTACTACGCGAATGTGTAATTCCCTTCCACACTCTGTCTTTCCCAGTCATTGCAATGTTGATGAATTCAAAACCAATGTACAACGACACTTACTTTTAAACCCCTTCATCTTTTCTTAATGCGCTCACTGTGTCTCTGGCATAATAAGGGTATAAAAAGCCCCTTTAGTGTTTGCAAATTATAAAAAAAAAAAAATCTCCTTAAACCTCCCAATATGATGACGCAAAACATTCCCACCTTATTGAGTAATCACTTCGCAAAAATTCACCAATAACAAGAAATACAAATTCCTTTCGACCCTCGACACGATTATAATCTTCTTCCTCTTTATCGATTGTTCCTAATAAATCAAGACATCCAGTCAGCGGGTGTCAAGATACGCGATATACGGTTCCAAATTTTTCGTAACCACTTAATTATCCGAAATGTGTTCAGCGAACACCGAGACTGGCTTGGCTTTTGTGTCGTGTTGTACAGATTCGGTCTCATCGATAATAATCTTTGGTTTTATTCGGAGTGTCAACAGAAGAAACACATAACCTAAAAAAAGGTTAAATTAGTCACCATTACCAGAAAACAATATCAGGCTTGGCGGACTTTTTTTGTTCGACTCGTAAAAAAAGACAAACCGGAGATATTCAAGTTTCGTCAGAACTGTCTTCCCAGAGAAACAGAGGAACATGCATAATTTACGATATCCCACAGTAGGAGTAATTTCATCCTGATTTATTTTGCAGCGGCATCGCCACTTAATTTTGTTTTAATCTTCAATACGCTTCAAAAAAAAAAGAGTCATTACTGAAAGAAAAAAAAAGTTGAATGACGAGGTAACTTTAACGCATGCAATCAGAAGCAAGCGGCCATTGCTATCAGTTGCGGAAATGCAATTTAATTTCCTGCCCACAAACGACATACCTACTTAAAAAAAACCAAAAAAGAGACATCTAGTTATCTTCAGCAATTATTGACGACAATTTAGATATGAAACTGACATTGCAATCGTCGCTGCAACAGGCTGTAAGTCTTTATTGAGTGAGATGACGATTCGGACGAATGAATGAAGTCGAGTGCATTAAGCAATCGGTGGCAGTAATTTGCTGCACGCAAAAGCAATTCTGCGGTGATGAAAAGTGATCGTTCTGGCTGGCTGCTGGCTGCGAGGTGGCCGTTGAGTGAATCTTGTGTAGGGAGGGTTAAAGTTAAACACGCATGATAGTGCGTAGGCAGGGATGGATTTGAGTAAGATGGAGAAGGAATTCTTTGTTCAAAAGGAGCTGTGGTAGGAAGTTATAGTTTCCATAAGGCTTCCTTTTGACAGTAAACAGAATTGAATGAGCGTTTTCTTAGGGAGCAAAGTACGTGAATGTATATTTCAAATTTCCATAAAGCTTCTTTTTATATTCTTTAAAAACTTTGATTGCAAACAAAGGAGCCTCTTTACACAGTCAAAACAAGTCCACGCCTGATTAAAATGTGGATTTTTACAGCCCAACTCTGCAGGAAACCCGTCTTACACGCAACTTGAGACAGTAGTTTTGTTTCTCTTTGACTGGCTAATGATTTTGGATGCAAATTTGTAGTTTATCGCTCCAAGGTTAGTGCGCACTTTGAGATAGCGGATCATCATAGCCGCTGACTGTTTGTGGTTCCTGAATGTGAACGAATTGAGACGTTGGCGTCAAATATGGTTAACAAGGTGCAATGACAGGATATACATAAATTGATACCTGCTCGTTTACACATTCTACAGAACATAAAAAAACGTGTTTGCAACACTCTGATTGAGGCAATAATGTGTTGTGGATCGCAACATTTTATGCGTTTTTGCAGTTTTTCAGGAGGAAAAAAAACCTTTAAACTGAATAATTGCTTCCTGAAAGAGCTACCGCGGATGAGACTTAAACTGTGTCCAGGTCCTAAGTGGATCAAGTATTTTCTACTAAGTGGAACGCAAATCTACCCCCCATCAAATCGCCCTCTCAATCTCATCAAACCGTTGTGAAACCAATGGAACATAACTAACGATGACAATCATCTTTTTGCTGGAAGTACCCCAAGCAACACCAAACACTTTGTCGGATCATAACCTCTACTCCCAACCCCCATCACATCTAATTAACCCGAACCGCATGTCTTGTGCGAAATAAGTAGTTTGTATCGAAACTTTCCAGCCATTGAGTTTTTCACAACTGTAATGGTGTTGGCACTTTCGAGTAAAATGTCACATTTGACAGGACAGTGTGTGACAACCCCTTTTTAGTTTATTAACTTCAAACGATAATCACAATGGGTTGGCTTGCCACTTAAAAGTGCGGTTCACACACTGCCAAACTTCTATTCTATTCGTTCTTCGTTGGTGGTGGCTTATATTAAGTACGGTCTCCATGTGGCCCCATGTTAGATGCAACATTTGAAAAGGACCCAATTTTAAATGTGAGAAGCTCGCTAAACTAAAATGAACTTGCCCTTGTATAATGTCTGCTGATGATGATGAAAACAAAATTTTACACAGAAAATTCGGATTACAACAAAGGAGGGGTAGATAGAGGGAGCAGTAGCACCACACAAAACTTTAATTTTAGTTCAAACAATGTTTACAGAGTCTTATTACGCTCGCCACCATAGCCACCGCAGTCTGATATCATCTCGAAACTTTTTAATTGCTTTGAAGAGCGCGCCCGCTTCTCATCTTTCTTCTTCTTCGGTTTGTTTTCTTTTTTTCTTTGCCCATGTTAGTTTAGTCTGCAAAGATATTAAGGGGTCCTTTTTGTATTCGAAGAAATTTAGCAAATCGTTCAACACTGCAGTGCAGCAAATAAATGAGGTCCCAAAGTAGTCTCATGTGGGATACCATAATATATTTTAGCATTCATCAAACGTTTAATTGACATTTTTATGAGCAATTTTCTGCGACTCAAATCTTGCTCTTCAATCGAGTCATCATTTTTTTCTGTTTCTCCTCCTTGTCGAAGATGAGCTCGTCCGTCAATTAATTACTTTACAAGAGCTAAATGCGGATAAAAGGTTCATTTTTCTCAGTTTTCAAAACGGACAGACACGACCACGGCCACAGTTATGCTTATTCCTTATCTGTGACTATGTCTGCCATCGCCACCGCACCGCCCGAGGAGTATCACGCACGTATCATCTTAAAAAAAGCAAAAAAAATCGAAGAGTGAACTTGGGAATAAAAATGATGGAAATGATGACTTAATTACACTAATTGCTGAACGCGTGTGAGCCTGTTTTCAGTTGGGCAGGAGGGAATACTCACACTCCATGTCGTCTCTGGTATAATCCCAAAGCGCCCAAAGAAGGGCGATTACTTCACAAGACGAGAGAAAACCAACTCCATGATAAGTGAAGGTCATTAATTTGATTGCGAGTCTTTCGAAGAACCAACAGAAAAATTAAGTTCGGCGAAACATAGAAATGAGAACCGCTAGATAGATGAGATGCCTGCAAGTCATCATTTTTCATCAACGAATCTACCTTCCCCTGATCCTGTCCTTCATAACTCGACTTGAAAGATGTAAAACCAAAAAAAAAAAGAATCAACGAACAGAGAATGTTAATTGCGACACGATAGCACTAATCAAGATGCCTCCGATAGGAACTGCAACTGTACACCTTCGCCCCATAAAATAATATCGGTTGCCCTCCCATTTTAAATGCATCAAAGTCTTATGGCCGTCGGTCGGTCGGACCGTATACCCCAACTTGACAGCAAAAGCTTGATGATACTTAATTACTGACAATTAATCAGAATGTTACACTTCTTCTTCATCTCATTCTGATCCATCAAGTCAGTCAGTCATGTGGATGAGGGTTCTTTTTTTTTGTGTTGGCTTCGAAATATGTGAGTCAGAGGAGATGGAAAGTTTTTAAGACTTTTGGCAATTTTCCGGATAGTTAACCGATAGAAAGTACAAATGGTCGCAATAATCGTTAGGGTCCAAAAACACCAAATTCCCAAATGGGTGACAGGAAAACCAAGATACCCAAAGTCAAGTCTCTCTCTATAGGTGTATCGAAATGGAAACCGTGTACAAGTGTTGGGACATTTTTCTAATGAAACGGGATTAGGTAGGTTCTCCGCAAAGCAGATAATTGCCAAAAAGGATGTTGGGTTGGTTCTCCAAGTGTTGGGCTTAAGTGTGACAATTACAAGGAATCATTAAGTTTTAGTATTGGATGAAATTCGGTCACTTTATAAGGTGATGTGAATAGTTAGTTCATTAGGTGGTTATTTTATTGGGGACACCTTTTTGTCTTGAATACAGGCCTTTGGTGTCACATTTACCTTTTTTGGGAGTGTAATTTTTAGTGGCTTAGAAGTTGGATTGGATTTTGAAATGAGAATTGTCAGGTTTAAGGAACTGGGAGGTTGGAATTTAGATAAACTTAAGAATATTGCCTTCCTTCTTATGATTTTCCCACTCCTTCCTTGTTGGTTTATTTGCCGATACCTTTTTCAACATTTATAAGCCCGCTGAACGCAATTAAGCACACATTTTAAATTGCTAACAAACCCCAACGAAAAAAAAACATGAGTTCTCATTTCCAGAGAATGTAATTCATTACGTATAATGTTGCTTCATGTGGTTCTTGGTTTTCCCGTCCTCCCACACAATAAAAAACAGAACTGCAACGACAAATCCCAAAATGGCTGAGTACACATGTGTAACAAATTGAAAATGTCGTGTAAATACCATAAACTCTACCTTTAACTCATTCCAACTTCAAAAATCGAGCACCGTGGAGAAAGGTACGACATTTTCAAAAAAAAAAAAAAAAAATGTAGTCATCTTCAAAACAACAATTTCAGCCGTAAGTTTATACCTATTCCAGGGAGGTGGGTTCTCCTTTTCTCTGTTAGTAGGACAGAGAAGGGTTAAGTGTGTTAAAGTTGGAGTGGGTATTACAATGACAAACCTCAAGGGGCTGAGAAGACAATATGCATGCACATGTACTATCTAGTGTGGAGACTTTTATATTTACTAATACAACAGTTTACAAGCTAAAACTTGAGGATTTTTTTTTTTACGATGTTCGTGTTTATGTTGAACATGATGCATCTCAGGAGAGTGATTTGAGAAATTTGCTTACAGGAGTGTACTTTTTGTTCAAACGAAAGAATATCAAGGAACACACATTTTGGGAACATAAAAAAGGAGTTGTTTCGAAGCTATTTGTTTTTAAAATTAAGTGGAAACGGCACATCATTTGAACGATAGAGAACTTTCTGTGGGCAAGTGGAAATGATTTGGAACCAAGCAAAAACATTTCGATAGAAGAACAGATCACTTATGAGATTTTCGTTGCAAAAGGCTCAAACCGGACTCTGGTTGTGGCTCCAATGAACTTAATCGGTCAGGTAAATAGTTCACCTGATGATAACGATAATTTGAAGTTAAATTTCAATCCCTCATTACGGTGGCGCTTAAGCCCGTTGTGGACTTGGGATTCAACCAACAGTCTCCGCCATTCAGTCATTCGGTCTCTAGCTAGCTGTCTACTGCTTTGCACTACAAGTTGATTGAAGTCCTCTTCCACTTGGGATCGCCTTCTGAGACACGGTCTTCCTCTGCTTCTCCGTCCCTCGAGAATGGTATTGAAGATTTTTCGGGCCGGAGCATTGGTGTCCATCCATCCATCCATACATCTATCTGGCTAGGTCTGTGTCATTATACAATCCGTAAAAATCACTGTTGAATCTTCTTCTCCATTCCTCAGCAATTTAACCGGGCGCCATAGATAACCCGAAGTACTTTTCTCTCAAAACAGCTTGAGACATCTTCATCTGAGGGTATCAGGTTAAATGCCTATGCACCATACAGCATTGTGGGACGACAAGGGTGTTACTTAGTTTTATTAGGTGATCGAGAGAAAGCTTTACCACTCAATTGCTTTCTTAGCCCAAAGAAAGAGCGATTGGAGAGTTATTCTTCGTCTAATCTCGGCACTGCATGTTATTGCCCAAAGATTAGGAAGACAAACTCTTCTACTACCGCGAAGTTATGTGCGTCTATTGCGACATTCTGTAAAACCCGTGTCGCTGTTGGATATCCTTTCTAAAAGACATCATATACTTAGTTTTGCTCTCATTTACCGCTAACTCCAATTTTGCCACTTCTGTCTCGGAGAGGATCGGGCAAACAATGTTGAGGTTCCTTTCATCGTGTTCAATGAATGGCTCCTGCCTGACTGTGGGATTCCGTTCGTCGTCACCAATAAATTGTTAACAGAAGTTGTCTTTCCCAAATCTCCAGCATCGACAGCGACTGTGCTATGATGTTCACTTGCCCACTTCTTCAGGAATCGGTTCTTGCTCGATGACCTTTAACCAGTTGCTTTGCCTTCCATTAAAATTGTTCATCTCTCCTCTTTTGCTCATAGAGCTCATGAGCAGCTATTGTCCTCCTGTACAGCACCGCTTTATATGCCTTCCATTTGGCTTCCTGAAAAAGGAAGATCCTCTAAGCTGCGCCAACTACAGTGGAATCAGTCTACTTAACATCGCTTATAAGATCCTCACTGTCCTAATATGTGAACGTCTGAAGGCTTTCACCGAAAATCTGATTGGTCCTTATCAATGTGGCTTCAGGCCAGGAAAGTCAACCATCGACCAAATTTCACGTTGCGGGAGATCCTGGAAAAACCTATGAACTGCAAATCGATACCCACCACTTTTTCATCGATTATAAGGCGGCGTATGACAGCATCTACAGAAACGAACAGTATAAAGTTATGTCTAGTTTTGGCAAGTCTGCCAAGCTCGTTCGTTTATGCAAAATGACGATGAAGAACTCACGCTGCGCCATCAAGGTTGGCAACGAGCTTACGGAATCTTTTGAAGTCAAAAAAGGATTCAGGCAAGGTGATGCACTGTCAGCGATTTCTTTCACATCGTTCTTGAGAAGATAGTGCAAAACTCCACCGTTAACACCAGAGGAACTATCTTCCAAAAATCTGTTGTTCAACTTCTGGCGTACGGCGATGCTATTGATAGGGAAGAACACAGCGTGATGTCGATGGCACTTTTGTGAGAATTGAGACAGAAGCGGCAAAAACGGGTTAAGCGGTAAATGAGGGAAAAACGAAGTAAAGGGTTTTTCATTAGGGACGCTTCAAAAATAGACCGATAGAGACAGCAAACGACGCCATATTTTTTCCCGCTCTCTTGACATTTCTCTTCAGTAAGGTTGTAAGAATCATCTTGGAAAGGTATACGATCCAACAACGAGTCGAAATTATTAAAATTTACCACCGAAATTCGGAGTCAGTGGTCAACACTTTAAGAGCGCTACGTACAATCGTGCCAGATCAACAATTGAGCGTCAAGTGGAAAAATTTGAATCCACAGGCTCAGTACAGAATGTTCCCGTGCCAGTGAGACAAGGAAGTGCCCGTAGTGTCGAGAATATTGCTGCCGCTAGCGCATCAATTGCGGAAGACCCAAATCAGTCTCTCACACGTCGTTCTCAAGCGTTGGGCATCTCTATGACGTCGTTGTGGCGACTTTCGCGAAAAGATTTTGGCCTACATCCTTACAAGATCAAATTGACGCAAGAACTGAAGCCGCTTGATCACAAGAAGCGTCGTGTGTTCATGAATTGGGCTGAGCAACAACTTGAAAATGATCCGGATTTTCATCAAAAAATCATCTTCAGCGATGAGGCTCATATCTATGCTTCACGAGGCTCCATTACATCCCGAAAAAATCACTGTTTGTTGCGGTTTACATGCTGGTGGTGTCATTGGGCCATACTTCTTCCGTGATGATCAAGACCGGCACGTTACTGTGAATGGGAATCGCTACCGCTCAATGCTAACCGATTATTTTTGGAATGAATTGGATGATATGGACTTGGACGATATGTGGTTTCAACAGGACGGTGCCACAGGTCACACTGCGGGCCAAACAATCGAATTGTTGAGAACGAAGTTCGATGAGCGCATTATCTCCAGAAATGGACCTGTGAATTGGCCGCCTCATTCATGCGATTTAACGCCGTTAGACTATTTCCTGTGGGGCTACGTCAAATCTATGGTTTATGCCAACAAGCCAGCGACGATTGATGAACTTCGTACGAATATCGAACGTGAAATTGCAGCAGTATCGGCCGATCAATGCTTGAAAACCGTCGAAAATTGGGTTCAGCGTCTGGACTTCTGCAAGCGTGCCCGTGGTGGCCATGCGAAAGAAATCGAGTTCCATACAAATGTATCAATTGTACTTTCACAGGAATAAAGAATTTCATTGATATCCAAAACCGTAGCGTCCCTATTGAAAAACCCTTTATATGCTGTCTTCGAGGAAGGACACCCAACACCGAACGGCTCGGAGTTTGTCTACCTAGGCTCCGCTATTAACACGGGCAATAACGCCAGCGCCGAGATCAAACGAGGTATAATTCTTGCTAATCGCTGTTTCTTTGAAAAACTGTACAACACCCTCATCATCCCAGTCCTGTTGTATGATGGAGAAGCATGGACAAAATCGGATGAATGTGCCTACGGCTGTTACGAGAGGAAAGTTCTTCGGGTCATCTTTGGCCCCGTGTGCGTTGAAGGGGACCTAGCCAGAAGGGTCAAAGTCCAGAGACTCAGATGGCTCGGTTATTTATAGCGGATGGACACAAATGCTCCGGCCCGGAAAGCCTTCCACCCAGGTGGGGCACTCAAGTGGAAGAGGACTTCAATCAACTTGAAGTGCAAAACTGGAGACAGCTAGCTATGAACCGAACTGGCCGGCGGCGGAGTCTGTTAGTTGAGGCCTAAGGCACAACGGACTTTAGCCACCTTAAGTAAGTAAGTAATTGGCTCCCTGCCTACATTCTTCGTCAAACCAGGGTTTGCGATTTGATGGCTTTGTGAAACCGTTAGAGGCGACATCCCTTACTACTTTCTGACAATGTTGCCACTGGTCTTCGATACTTGACAAAAAATAAATGACTGTCTCCTTTACGGTATGTACACTGTCCCAAGGTACGCCAAACTAAAAAAAAAAGTAGGTACACCTTGATTGACCTTAATCACAATGACAACAAACTTGATTGAAATTATATTCTTCCCTCGCAGTCACGAACGACATAAGTCCAAATTAATTGAACACAAACCCAACCCATTTAATTGAATCCCTTTTCTTAACAACCATCTAATTAGATAAGCTGAAAGCCCATAGAGAACTTTATCCAACTTAAATCCATCAAAGAGTGTTATCATCATATTAGAAAGCTCGTCGGACGGGGTTTTTTTCGGTGAATTGAATGCCAAGTTATTTCGGAACCGAAACCGAAGTTTATTGCCATTTTGTCACAACAATTTACTACATTCTTGTTTTTTTAAGCCAAACCTAAACCTATTAAATTTAGTTGGCTTGGACTTGTAATCCTTGAGGAATTAGACAGTCAAGCGGACGAAAGAACGAAGTAAACATTAACTGAAACTTTTATCAATATTCACCACAAAATAGACAAGACGACGCAGAAAAAAATCCCAAAAAGTTAGCAAGGTACAAGAAAACGAATTATTTTGAACTTTATCCTTTTTGAAGGTAGAAACATTTTTCTAAGGAAAAACTTGTCCAATTTTTGTTCGTTGAAAAGACGAAGACGACCAACGACATCGAAGATGCGAATTAAAATGTCAATTTTATCTATCCTTTCTTGGTCGAGGAAGGAGGGGGTTGGACTTACCTACAAAAAAGGTATCGAAGAAGAAAGTTGTTAAACTTTTTGCTGGCTTAGGAACTTTGAATCTAATTAAGAAATGTTTTTCGTAGTTTTTTTCTTGAATGAATTGTTTTGGTATATTTTGTATTTTATTGACTTGATTTGATATTTTTGTCGGTAATGAGTTTTTGTTGTTTCTGTTTTTGACATAAGCCAAAATGACATTAAATTTTCAACTACTATTAGGAGAGAAAATGAAAGTTATTGGTTTTGAGAACCGATGCGATCGTCGAACTGGAATGAAGACAATGACAAACAAAAGAGAAAAAAAGTAATGAAATGACAGAGAAATTATATGCAATTACGAGGAAGTTGACAGGCAAATGAGTTTGTGGAGAGTGACAGTTCGGAGAAGAAGAGCAAACGAACCGTGACCCATTTAGAGGAGGTGGCTCTGTTTTCTGTCTACCGGAGAAAGTTTTTGTGTGTTTTGTAAATAGACAAAAACTTTATTAATTATAACAAGAAGTCTTAATAGATTTTGACAACGTGGAATGAAAGACGGGAGTGTCGAAACAAAATTATAATAGTGACAAGATGGTTGGCAATGGATCTCCTTGTCACTTTTAAGGACAAGTTTAATAGAGCTGGCGAACGAATAGGAAAGAGACAAAGAACCAAAAGAAAGACCAGCAAACAAAGTGGAACACATTGCGCCACCATTGGCGGAAGCAGGAACCCAACTCTTCTAATTCAGTAGAGTTACTAGTGGATAGGGGGAAAACGGAAGAGAATAAGGTGATTGGACACTCTTTCCATTTCACTTTCCTTCCACTCATGTTCTTGCATCGCTTTCATAGAAACTGTTCGGCACACCAGTAAGCCCTTTTACTTCCCAACTTCCTGCATAATTGCGCTATGCTGCCCTAGTGGGTAGGGCAGCACCAAAAGCTCTATGGTGGGCGCCAACCGACACGTCTATAACTTGTTAGTACCCCCCACAAGTATAGCGCCACCCAAGGCGCCTTAAGGGCTTAAATGTTCTGCCATCTCACGTCATTGGAATGACAAGATAGTAAAACCACAAAACACACTACTGTTGACGCATCATCTTCTCTGACCATGACCAGACGACATTACAGAATCACAACAACCGACCTCCTTGTCTTTGATGTCAAATTCGCACCACATTCCGCTGTAAATACACACGCTTAACGTCTCAATTAGAGACGCGAATACCAACCGCTGTGTCAGTCACTTCGTTTTACCAGAAATTCCCCATCTCTCTCTCTCTCTCTCTCTCTCTCTCTCTCTCTCTCTTTCTCTTGATAGAAATGCCACCGGGTACCTTCGGCACAACCTTCGATTTCTAAAACCTCCAACATTGACTGACTCTTGTGCACAATGCGTCAACTTCATTCCAAGAACTCCAAACACAAGTTCCAATGTGAATCAATGCAAACATTATCCAGCAATGCCCTTTACTCTTTTCGAACAGACGAGATTGGTCACACGATGACCATCGGGTCTTTGGATGTTATATTTTGCAGATGGACGATGGATGAGTCCTAAACATGAATTTCCGGAACGAGAACGATGCATGTTTTTGTTTTGTTAGTCAAACCGAACACACCTACTCGCTGGGCGACGAAAACAGAATCGCATCCTCAATCGCAAACGAATCAGCACGTCTTTGATCTCGAAGCGTTGTTTATCGTTGCGTTGTTTTGCGTCGTCGTTGTATCGGTCGTCGATGTGTGTTCCGGATCATATCGTGACATTGGCAACCTGCATTTCGAGTTGGTGGCCCGAACAACGCGCCTACACACAACCAGAATGACTTAAAGGGCTCAAACCAAACTGCAGAGTCAAAAGTGGGCGCAATGCACATCACATGATAATACAAACCATGGTAGATATCTCCAGGTAAAGTAGGTGCGCGCATTTGGAAGAGATGTGGAAGTGATTGCATGTCATGGACGCGTTTTGTAAACGTCCTTTCGTTTAATTGCAAACATTTATTCCCATGTGGCGAGGTTGAGTGGGGCTTTGAGTCGGATCTTTGAAGACTTTGGCCTGGCCAAAGCAGGTTGGATGTAGTGCGATCAATGCAATATTGGCCTTGTTTTTCAGAATAGAAACTCTATCGATTGCATGTGCGTTTGCGGTGGATGGATGCATATTGAGGTCACTGGCATTATCTGTATTCAAGTGTGACAAAATTATAAGGGTGAAGAGGGCCGATTGGGCGAACAGAAGCCCACTCGTGCGTGACAATTGCTTTCTAATTGATTATTTTCGATATAAATCGATTGAACGTGCGTCCATCGTCATCATCGGCATAGTCAAAATTGTCAATTGTTCCACTAGACCAAGTGACACTATCTCTATTATGAGCCGGAAACATTAGCGGTACAATTGACAGAAGAGAATATTGTTTGATTGTCTCGCTTTGTTTTTTTGTCAAGGGATATGAGGAAAAGGCGAAGGCGGAATTGATGTGATAGAATTAAATTTAATCGATTGAACATTAAGTGCGGAAATTGCTACTTTAAATGGGTTCACATGGAAAAGTTGTTTTAGTTTTCGGTTTTATGGTTCAGTGGATTTATGTTAGTTTTTGGAATCGACGAAATAATTTGTTCAATTTTATTTTAGTTTTTGGGGGCGAAGTGTTTTATGGGTTTCTATGGTGATTGTAAATAGATTTTGGAACTTTTTAATTTGTCGATGGGAGAAAAAAAAACGAAACTAACGACTTTGTGCGTTTAATGTGCGTTAACAAGGAGGGTTTGGCTTTTGTTAAAATAAAAGAAAAACTTTAAATTGGAAACAGGTGTGGGCTACCTACTTTTTTATTAACTTCGGAACTATTAAATATTTTTTTTGAGCGGAAAAATTGCGAAATGTTGGGTCAAGAAATTGGTTTAAGGCTTTTGATCAAAATGTAGCTGTACAAGGCCTTACAAGAAAACAGAAGAATGTTACACTCAACTTGAATCCACTTTAGAAAGTGAATAAAATCATCTATGAAGCTTCAAATATGAAGACGAGGTTAAACAATTGTTAGGAAATTTATACAATTGGGACTTGAGCCGACTTAGTCTGCGATAAGGCGAAAGCTTTCCCAAGTACGTTCTGCAGTCTCTTCAATATAAAACATTGTAGATTGAAGTTGCTGTTAGTCATCATCTGATGAGAAAAATGTATCACGTTAATGGTCGAAGTAAGAGTTAAGTATGTGCTCTTACTGTGCTGTGGTTTAACCGCGGTCATATTTGAACGCAGGGAGTACCCAACGCTCATAATATCCTCCACATATATGATGGAGTTGAAGGACCACTAGCGGATATAACCAATAAATTGGAAAAAGAAAAATGTTAATATTATCTTAGGGTGCGACACCAATATACATCATGTGCAATGGGGGAGGACCGACATTAATACTAGAGGTGAATACCTTTTTGAATTCATGATTGAAACAAATCTCTGTGTGGCTTACCGAGGTAATATACCCACCTTTGTCACGAAAAATCGGAGAGAGGTACTAGACATAACTTACTTTGTTTCGGTGGCGCTACAGTCCGTTGGGGACTTGGGCCTCAATCAACAGTGTCCGCCAGCTAGCTCGGTCCTTAGCTAGTCGTCTCCAGTTTTGCACTTTAAGTTGATTGAGATCCTCTTCCACTTGAGTGCGCTACCTGAGTTGCGGTCTTCCTCTCTTCCTACGTCCCTCGGGAATAGTGTCCCAATCTGAGTCTTCCCGAACCTTGACCCTTCTGGCTAGGTCCATGTCGTTGTACAACCCGTAAAGTTCGTTGTTGTATCTTCTTCGTCATTCCCCTTCAATGCACACGGGGCCAAAGATGACCCTAAGAACTTTCCTCTCGAAACAGCTCAAGGCACTTTCATCCGATTTTGTCAGGTTCCATGCTTCCGCACCATACAGCAGGACTGGGATGATGAGTGTTTTGTACAGTTTTACCTCAGTTGCTCGAGAGGGCTTTTCCACTCAATTGCTTTCTTAGCCCAAAGAAACAGCGATTAGCAAGAGTTATTCTTCGTCTGATCTCGGCGCTGGTGTTATTGCCTCTGTTTATAGCGGAGCCTAGGTAGATAAACTCCTCTACTACCTCGAAGTTATATGCGTCTATTGCGACGTTCTGCCCGAGCCGTCGGTGTTGGGTGTCCTTCCTCGAAGACAGTTTATACTTCGTTTTTGCCTCATTTACCGCTTAACCCATTTTTGTCGCTTCTGTCTTAATTCTCACAAAGTCGCCATTGACATGACGCTGTGTTCTTCCCATTATATCAATATCATCGGCGTTCGCAAGAAGTTGAACAGATTTTTGGAAGATAGTGCCTCTGGTGTTGACGGTGGAGTTCTTGTAGGCGATGTTTAGTAGTCTTATTCCTCTATAGTTGGCGCAGTTTAGAAGATCTCCCTTTTTCAGGATCGTACTAGACATTACCCTCTCAAATGATTCTGACACCTGTCAAATTGATCACTGAAGGGTTTTAGAAGAACCTTCCTTTTCTGACCATCGTCTCAAAGAAAGGAAATTAACTCCGTTTGAAATACCAAAAATAGATAACACCACACTAAAAATTTCCGAGCGAGCGAGAGACCCCGGAGTTATATTGGACACAAAACTTAACTGGGGTCCAAATATCAAAGAAAGATATAAGAAAGCCATGATCGCACCAAACCCGAAAATAGTCATGTGGATGTATACAGCCATTGTCAGACCGATTCTAACCTATGGCAGTTTGGTTTGGTGGAAAGCGCTGGAGAAATCAACGAATTTAAAAACACTTACGAAATTACAAAGAATGGCTTGTATTAGTACTAGTTGTGTGATGAGGACTACTCCAACTGCGGGTTTAGAAACAATCCTCAGTCTCCCCCCTCATAGATCTATTCGTCCAAGAATCAGCTGCAAACAGCTGATTTGGCTCAGCCAAACCAACATCTGGAAAACTAGCCAGAGAAACCATGCAGCTATTCTTACGAAATATGTAGATAACAATACCTGCACAGATTATATGACCTCTTAGATGGATTTCAACAAATCTTTCATTACTAGGTTCCCCAATAGACTAGATTGGGAAAAGAGTGTGCCCTACACTAACGACTCAACCATTACCATCTACACCGATGGTTCTAAAATGAATACTGGAGTAGGTGCAGGTAGTAAAAACGCTGCTAAACATATATCCATGATGGCGATATCACACGCGGACACCACTTTTTTCATTGATAGCCAATCAGCAATAAAAGCTATCTTGGCACAAGGTTCTTGGCACACAGCATAACGTAAGACTCTGCTGGGTTCCTGGCCACAAGAGAAGAATTTACATTAGACCCCTCTCTCATAGACCATCATATAGGAATCCCGTTATGCGAACTGAAACATAACGTCAGTTAAATCGTCTTTCAAAATATCAACATCAGATGGAACCTCTAGAAACCTGTGTTAATACCCGGAAACTATGGCCTAGAAACGATAGGAAAAGATCCGACAGGATTTTAATTCTCAACAAACCCTCCTTCCTTAAGATCCCTTATTGGCATAATAACAGGACACAACCTTCTTAGCTGGGCTTAGTATCGAAGACCTTTGTAGAGGCTTTGGTGATGAGGACGAAAATGAAGATACTGCTCATTTTTTCTGCCACTGTCCTTCACTGTCTTACTAAGAAGAAAACTTTAGGCAACTTCTTGTTTAATGAACTAGAGGATGTATCCGAACTGCCAGGCAAAAGCTTACTAAGCTCTGTCAAGACCTCTAAATGGCTAAACGAATCACATGATTCATAGGTTATTTATTTATTCAGAAAGTTACAATACTTCGGGGTACCACACTGGATCTACATTGATCTAAGTGTGAAGGTAACAACACCAACTGTCAGTCCGCTTAATCTAACCTAAGCTAACCATGTGCTCAATACTGCTACCGAACACACATGTTGTGGAGCCAGCCAATGACGTAAGAGAAGCGAGACTAGTCAATGAAGACATAGCCTCTAACACAGAAGAGCCAGCTAAAAGCTAAAAAAATATCAAGTCAACTGGTTCGGGTTGCATACCTGCTAAAATCTTTAAATACGAAGGTGTTTTGATGAGCCGCATGCACAAGGTAATCAACAAAGTGTGGGAGGAAGAATGCAAACCCATTGACTGGTTGATAAGCTCCATATGCTCCATCTGCAAAAGACACGATCCTGTCATGCAATAATTATCGAGGCATATCTATACGTAATGTTGCATACAAAATGCTATTCAAAGAACTGTATGAGCGTCTTACCTTATACCAAATATTCATACTCATTCACATTCATACAAGCTTTTTCAAAGCTGCTTCTAACAGCATTCTCAGCCAAGAGTTTATGATGGTTATGTCTCTTTTGGGGTCCCGAACAAATTGGTCCAGCTGTGTCGCATGATGCTTAACAAAACGGAGTGCAGTATGCAAATAATGGGTAACAGCTCATCCGATTTGTTTCAAACATGCGTAGGGTTTAGGTAGTGTCCGTAGCTTAGTGGTTAGGTGCGTTGGCTGCTAAGCAGAACGTCGTGGGTTCGAGTCCTACCTGGGCCCATAGTTTTTATTTCATCTTTCACGGGCACTGCCTCTTTCGAAGAATTGACAAAACTTCCAAGAGTATCATCTGCCATGAAAAAGTGCTTCTCAACTTTGCCGTTCGGAATCGGCGTTAAATTGTAGGTCCCCTAAATTCTTCACACGCACCTAGAGAATTGTTGATGAGAGAAAGCCACTTAGGCCTTGGCTCTTCAAGAGCTGTCGCGCCACTCTATATATTTTTTTTATGCGTAGGGTTTATACAAGGAGATTCGCTGTCATGTGATTTCTTCAACAAAGTCCTACACAAGGCAGGTAAGAGAGAACACAATTTTCAACAAATCCACCCAGCTCCTAGACTATGTGGACGACATAGACATCATTCGTCAATCCCAGAGAGCTCTGCATCAAGTCTTCACAAGGATTGAAGAATAGGCGGAGCTCGTTGGTCTTGAAGTGAATAAAGACAAAACAAAGTAGGTACATGCTATCATTAAATCAGTGACCATTTGTCGACTACCTAGGACAAAACGTCACTGTTGGTAGCAGCAATTTCGAGGTAGTCAAGAAGTTCAACTGCATTGGAACATACATAAATCCTATAGACGACACCTTATTGAAGACCCGAAAAAGAATTGCCATAGTGCACTGCTGTTACTTCGGTTTGGGAAGATAAATAAGTTCAAAACTCCTCACTCGAAAGACAGTGTCTGCTATACAAAATTTTGATTTCACCAGGCCTACTCTACGGTGGTGCCGAGTGTTGGGCGATAAGTAAAAAAGGGTAAGTGCTAATGGGTACTTGAAAGAAAAATTCTTCGGCGGATTTTTCGGTCCCATATGCTTTGATGGTGAAGGTTCAACCGCGAACTGCACGAGCTGTACCTAGATGTGAATGTATTTCAGAAAGTCAAGGGAAGACAATTTCACTGGCTCGGCCACTCCGAACGAATGGAGGACAACGATCCAGCCAAGAGAGTTTTTTCATCGCGGCCCACAGTTTCGAGGCGACAAGGAAGGCCGAACATCCGGTACAAGGACAAAGTGACTTCGGATGCCAAAGCCCATGGTTTAGGCGACTGGAGAGTGCATGCGAAGGACCGTTCCCGATGGAAGGCTGCAGTGTCCCAGGCTGAGATCCTTCATGTGTTCATTGTTATTTTTAACAATTTTAAAGGTCACGTTAGCTTAAGTTGATATTCAAATTTCACACATTATTTTTAATTTAATTTTACTAAGATTGCATGAAAATTAAATAAAGTAATTTAGCAAGCACCAACTCACAAAGCAATTTGTAGTTTCAATTCGTAAAGGGTGTTTTTTTCATCAATTTAGCATAAGAACAACTTTTTCATTCTTATAACAGAGTTCTTTTTGAGGCAAAACTTACAGCTTTTGACTCTTCTTCAAGGAATATCAACAAAGCTGCTTTATGTGTTTAGGCATCTCTTTCAATGGATTAAAGTAACTCGTTATGCAGCCTACTCGATATGAGTAGCGAATTACATAGAAATTTTAATGCCAAAAAAGACTTCAGACGTTTAATGCAAATCGGGAGAACATAGAGCA
The DNA here is from genome assembly GCA_920937365.1 of Sphaerophoria rueppellii. Classification (NCBI taxonomy): domain Eukaryota; kingdom Metazoa; phylum Arthropoda; class Insecta; order Diptera; family Syrphidae; genus Sphaerophoria; species Sphaerophoria rueppellii. The sequence continues at coordinate 71,062,640 of CAKKXW010000004.1, read as the reverse complement.
ATATCTTTGAGATGTTTGGGAACATCCAGACGGAAGCATAGAAGATGGGTGAATGCTGTCATCCGCAAAAAACAACCAGTAATCAAGGACTTCGTCTATTTTGATACTGCTAGGAACGCAGTCTACTCTTACCTCTTGAAGTTCTTCGAGTGATCCGTGGACACTGTTTTGCAACTGCCAAATGAGAATAAGATTCAACAACAAACTTAACGAGTTGAACAAGGATATAGGGACCCATGTGAGTGGGTAACATCGAGCGAATGCGAAAAACGTCGTGACAGAAAAACAACTTCACTGAATTTGAAATCAAACCAATCCTTGCTATTTTAATCAGGAAGTATTCTCACTACACACACTGCTATCCCAAGCAATATATCAAAAGCATTGAGTCGACAATTTCAATCGATTTTCGACAGTGGAAAATTCCTTTTAATACCTCTTAATAACTCAGAATAAAATTGCTACAAGAGGACAAAAAACTAAACACCCTTTAAATTACGAGAGTACCCACTTTTGAATAATTGCATGTTCCCATGAAATCCAACATACATAAAAATTTCCACGGTAGAAGCAAGTAAACAGTCATGATTTTGACAGCCGAAAGTCTTGTTGTTCTCATTTTGACCATCGGTCTAGCTGTCGAAGTAAAATCATCGACAGAAATGTTGAGTTTTATCAAAAGTCTCGTCAAAGACGAGCAAAGCGTTTTTTTACTGCGTGCCTCAATCGATCTCACTGATAAAGATGACGACATCGTGCGAGACCTTACTAAGACACTTGGGCTCTCAGTGATACTCGGCAATGAAGGCGCTTCGTTTTACTTGAAGGCTGAATTCAGCGAAGATCTGCTTACAATTGTTCGGTTCAGTGTCGACGACGATTTACTACTTCAGTCACTATTGGATGGCTTGCAACATTTTCGATACTGCAAGACACTTTTAATACTGAAAAATGGTACGGAACTAGGGAGGGTGTTCGATTTTTGCTGGACGAACAGAATGTTAAATGTGATAGCAGTGTTTGAGGACTTTCCGATAACCCTGACCTATTACACCTACAGCAATTACAACCAATTTCGAATTGATGAAATCCACTGGAATGGAAGAAGCTCAATTGTTTTTCCCGATCGGATGCGTGATCTAAACGGCTCAATACTGCCAGTGCTTTTTGGCGGATCTGAACCTGGAGTCATAGTCTCAGGTAATTCAGAAATCGGAGGTTACATGGGACATTTCTTTAACTCCCTCACCAAGAAGCATAATGCCAGATTGAACACATCAAACATCGACACTTCACTCAACCCATGGGATTTGTTAATGCTTGCTCGGAATGGATCAATCGAGATAGGAGGTTGCTTTCCATTTATTATGCAGCCACTGGGAAAATTGTACACATATCCATATTTATTGTTTGACTGGTGTGTGATGCTACCCATAGAGCCAAATGTTCCAGTCTACAAGATTTTTGTCAGTATCTTCTATTGGGAGGCTCTCCTGGCAACAACCGTCATATATTTTTTGATCTCTGCAATGCTCGAAGCAGATTCTCAACTTGCATCACCGATCAATGTGACCTTCTTCTCTTTCCGGTACATCTTCAATTTGGACTGTTTTCGGGGAATGCTTGGACAATCTATTATCGAGGCACCCAGAGCTTGTGTCAGCAAGAAAATCATTTATTCGTTGATCTTTATATTAGGAATTATTATAGTAACGTCATACGATGCATTTCTACAGTCTCTAATGACTGAACCTCCCCGAGAGAAGGTTATAAAATCATTCGATGACGTCAAGCTCTCCGGTTTGAAAATTTATATTCTCAAGACCGAATTATACTATGTTCTTTCACGTCGACCAAACTTCAAACAAAAATATGAAAGCGTCTTCAATCAGGTTCTGGATATCGAAGATTTTGCACGATTTCGAGATACTCTCAACACAAAGGCAGCATTTGGAGTAAACGATGGCAAATGGACGATTTACCAACATCAGCAGGTATTTTTCGGCTACCAATTGTTTCGCTGGTCAAGCGAGTTGTGCTTTATGCGTAATTCACCAGCGTCTATGCCGTTGAACGAAAACTCTATCTACCGGGGGATTATTGAAAGCCTTATTCTCGATTTACACGCGGCTGGATTGATAGATTTTTGGAAAAGGAGGGCTTTTTATGAGCTACTGGCTATTGGTAGGATTAAAAAGTTGGACTTGGCGGTCAAATCGAAATTACGGGCGATGAAAGTTGAAGATTTAAGGTGGATTTGGATATTTTTGGCATTTGCCTTTGTTGTGGATATTTTGTGTTTTTTTGGGGAAATTTGTATTTATAAATTAAGACGCTTGTAAATTTGATCGAAAATAAATGTTTAAAAAGCTTGGTTTCTCTCAAGATTCATGGAAATTTGGTCAAGTTTTCAAATCCCTGCTCGGAAGTGGAATTCCGACGAAAAATTACCCTACCGCTGCAACTTCTTTTCAACTGGGTCCAAAACTCCTCACTCAAAAGACAAAGTGTCAGAACGACAATTCTCAGCCCCCATGTTTTTGGGGATGACAAGGCAACTTTTTTTTTTTATAATAAACACACATTCAAGGGGTCGTTATACCCTTATTATGCCAGAGACACAGTGAGTGCTTTAGGAAAGAGGGTAGGGGTTGGAGAGGAGGTGCCGGTGTACATTGGTTTTAAATTCCTGAACACTGCAATGATCGGGAAAGACAGAGTGTGGAAGAGAGTTCCACATTCGCGTAGTACGGCTAAAGAACGATTCTCTATACTTGAGCGTATGACCGAAGTTGGGCTCGAGGGTAAACTGATGGGCATTCCTGGAAGCGCGAGTATTACGGGCGAATTGTTTGAGGGGAGGAATGCAACTGGCTATTTCACTAGAGCAATTTCCGTAAAAGTAGCGATAAAACAAGGAGAGACACGAAACGTTACGACGGTGTTCCAATGAAGTGAATGAGTTAGTGATGTCTCTTATCACCAATCATTCTTACAGCTCTTTTTTGTATTCCATCCAAGAGGCTTAAGTAAGTAGCTGGAGCACCAGCCCAAAGATGGGAATTGTACTCAAGCTTAAGTCTTGTAGATAATAGCCAGATCAGGGAGAAGAATTTCTTGCACCGTCTTAAGAAACCCAAAAATCTTGCCGCATTTTTTGCGACATCGCGTATGTGTTCGGTCCACAAGAGGTGGTCAGTGATGCACATACCGAGAATGTTCGATCTCATTGATGAAAGTGCCACTCAAGGACAGTGGCAAGGGAGGTATATCTTGCTTCAACGGTACCAGACAGCATTGAGTTTTCGAAGCATTAAACTCTAAACGGTTTTTAATTCCCCATTGGACAACGCTGTTTAAATCAGAGTTTAATGAACTTATCATATTTTGCCGTTGCAATTCTATATCCAAAGAGGAAGGATGTGAGTCTGGGAACGAATACGAAAAGCTAAGGGAACTATAGTCTGGGAAACAATGAATTGGATTAAAAGTTACAGACAAGAGAGCATTCTTGAAAATGAGAAAGGGGGTCGGAGGCCAATCGGAGCCCTGAGGCACACCAGCATTTACATTGTGGGTTTCAGACTTGAATCCGTCCTATACAACTTGTATTGAACGGTTCGAAAGAAAGTTTCTAATCCAACGAAGAAGGGATGCATCGATACCGAAGGCAAGCATTTTCGATGCCAGACTTTATCAAATGCCTTTGGCTGATAGTTTATCAGCGTTTCCATGACCTAAGAAAGAAGGGACGTAAGTGCAATCGGACGATAATTGGAGGGAGAAGAAGATTCGCCTTTTTTTTTGGAATAGGCTGGACAAATGCTGTTTTCCAACTGCTCGGAACGAACCCAGAAGAATAGGATAGATGGAAAAGCTTACGCAAGGGTTTTGCCAGCGTGGAAGAATACCTCTTCAGAATAATAGCGGGGATACCATCCGAACCAGCGGATTTATGTATGGTGAGATCCTTTAGGACTCTCGGCACAGCACGAGTGCGGAAGAAGATTTGTCCCATGGAATCATTGACGCGCTCAAGAACTGGAGTAGTCATGACACTCTCTGGCAGCCAAGAGTTGGCGGCGAACTGCATAGCAAAAAGATTCTCTTTCGCGAGCGAGCTAACAACTGGAGTGTCATTTTCGACGAGCGTAGGGACCGAGCAAGAAGAATTTTTCATTTTTTTTTTTACAAATGACCAAAAATTCTTACTGCCTTTGGGACATTGCAGTATTTTTTGCCTTAATTTTTGTGTCATGTAAAAATTTGGTCCACATTCAGTATCAAGACCAAGTAACTAGCAGAGAGCTTGGTTTCGTGGACTGAAAACGCCTGCGAGAGTCCAATCCCGATGGAAAACTGCTGTATCGAGCTGACACCCTACATAGACTGGGAGCCGGCTAAGTAAGTAAGCAATTCATAGAAATTTCAATTACAGAAGCCTTTTTCCAAATATGACTATTAAAATGTGAATATTTAATAATATTTGTTTAGATAAGTACTTACCTGGAAGAGTACTGAGATCATCAAATCTTGATTTTTCTTTGAATTCATGCGCCAAAATCATTTCTCAGTGTTGGTTGGCAAACAGAAGTCTGTAAAAAAAAAAGAAAGCAAATATATTCAGTAATTGTCTTATTTTCCTTTAAGGTTGTTCTCTTTTCATCAAAGAAAAAAAAAAACTTATTCATGACAAATTAAAACTGTCCGCCGTTTACTGCGAAATGTCTTTTGACATTTTCTTTCATCAATCAAGAAGTACCTTTCTTCACCGTCATCGTCCTTCTTTACTCCAAAACACAAGAAAAAAGAAAAGTCAACGCGCGAATTCCTAATCCACTAAACATTTTTTTACAGGGCCAAAATCAACCGACTTACCCAACAAAAAAGACGAAAGAAAAAATTCAAACAGGATTAAAGTAAATCGAAAGTGTCCTCTATGAAATTCCAAAGCATTTATCTTGTTACCAAAGGACATTAATTGTTCCCACAACCAGACTCCAACTCAATCTAAAAACAGACATACAAACGAAAAAGAAGTGTCATCCCGGTAAATGAGTTCATTTTATTTTAATTTCGAATTTAGGGAAAAGAAGAAGAAGAAAAGACTAATAATCCTGTGACGCGCCATCCCAGGCGATATAATCACTACCAAGCCTTGGTGACGTGTTTACAAATGTTTCTAGTCCAATTTTTCAAACTGGACGCGTCTCGCGACATATTCGTTGTTTGTTCCCCTGCACAATTCTTATGCCATACTGTGATGACTCTATTCGGATACCAAAGGTATAAATTTAAACGGTGTTCGATTACCTGATCCTTATCGAAATGGACAGAGTCGACAGTTGACAATCGACATGGACACAGACATTTCGACATAACTGCCGAAATGGTGGGTGCATATGGCTTGGGCATATTGGTGAGTGCATTATTAATGACTCGACGCATTCCTGTTCGGAACCCGAATTGACCCTTTTTATTGGGAGAACTTAATAGTGAATAATTTTGATTAACCTTCTGTCGTTGTCGTAGAACTTCAAAGGGTAGAAGGGTGCATGAAAAAGAACTAGAAAGAGTTATGTTAATCATTGGTAATTTTTTATGATTAGGAGTTGGAATTTATGAGGTTTTTTTAAGGACTCTTTCATGATATGACTCGCTACATATGGTTTTGTTTGAAAGGGTATAAATGAGCACTTTCTAGGTTGAGAAATATAGTCATCAATTTCTGGCACTCTGGTCTTGATCCTGAGAGGAAAAGGCAAGATTACAAAGGCAAGGAAGGTATGACTTTCTGGATAAGAACTAAAGTTGGACAGTTCTGACATACAGCTTCGAACGACAATTTTATTACTACCCAATCCAAGAAGCATTTCCCTGAGGACTCTCATTTTATCTTCCTTCTCTTAATTAAAATGTCTTTCTCCCTCTTCTTTCAAGCACTAGGTATAATCCCACCTCACCTCCACTCGACCTTAATATAATGCCTGGCTCATTGTTTATTTATTATTGAGGGACAAGTAAAACAAAATCCAATTTCCTAGATAAATTACCTCGTAAAAAAAGCAAAGTTCCATCCACTCGAGTATTACTGTTGCAATGGCAGTCGAGATCAACCCCCTCAGGTGAAACATTTTCACACTTCTTAAACAACGCCAAAGTTTAAATATAATCCAAAAACACATAGCCAAGCCAACCCGAAACGCACGCGGCAACGCATAAAATAGAACAACAAAATGTAATTTCAGACCTAAATATCGAAAAGAATCAAATTACTCTGCTCACACAAAAGGACCCCTGGTTTTTTGGTCCACACATATATAAACTGCTGTGAATTGTAGATATAACATCTATGCTGTCCTTTCTTAAATGAATTTTTCAACTCCCGAGGTGCTAATTTCGTTCTTTTCGAAAAATATAACGCAATTTATATGCACCCCTTCATAAAGTCAAGTTGCGTTGGTCCGTCTTGGAAGAGAATGGCAAAAATAATATTTTGACTATTTCAGCCCAAATGAGATAACAACCCTCGCATTCCATGCACAAAATTTCATTAGAAATTGCATAAAAATTCCTAAACGTGCCGAATTGGAGACTGAGAGAGGTCGAGAGAGACAACAGCAAATTGAAGGGCGAGAAATTAAACTTTTCGGCCATGTTTAATGACAGACGTTATTATTTTAAGGGGGTCTACGATGGGAAGAAAAATGTTCATTAGCGAGGCTTATCGTGTAAGGCTTTAAGGTGAAAATTACAATCAGTTTATTTTCTATCTTTGGCAATTTTTAAGGGAAAGCTGGTACTAAGGGGGAAATTTTAAATTGCAGGCCAGAATTTGAACCTCTGAACGCAGGATTCAGGTCAATATTAAGGCCTAGAGTTCGAAACCATCGAGGGGTTGCAAAATTTGAGACACAAATTGACATGCTGCGAAGTAAGAAAGCCATTTGTCCAACCAACGTTGGGTTCCATTAAAATGACAAAAAACGGTTGACTTGTAATTTCATTGAAAGTCCTACAAGCCGACTCAGTAGACTTCGTACTGCTTCAAATGAAAGACCTAAGATTTTGTTCCCCGCTACCCACCCAACAGCGAACACCGCATTACCCGCTACTCGCTACCTGCTAATCGCTATTCACTACTCGCTTTCGCTTCCCACTACTTACTCGCTTGCCCGCTGCCGCTAATCGCTACCCGTTCATTGTTACCCGTAACTCGATACCAGCTGCTATTCGCTGCTAGCTATTCGTTGCTCGCTTTACACTGCTAGCTATACGCTGCTCGCTATACGCTGCTCGATATACGCTGCTCGCTATACGCTGCTCGCTATACGCTGCTCGCTATACGCTGCTCACTATACGCTGCTCGCTATACGCTGCTCGCTATTCGCTGCTTGCTATTCGCTGCTCGTTATTCGCTGCTCGCTATTCGCTGCTCGTTATTCGCTGCTCGCTATTCGCTGCTCGCTATTCGCTGCTCGCTATTCGCTGCTCGCTATTCGCTGCTCGCTATTCGCTATTCGCTGCTCGCTATTCGCTGCTCGCTATTCGCTGCTCGCTATTCGCTGCTCGCTATTCGCTGCTCGCTATTCGCTGCTCGCTATTCGCTGCTCGCTATTCGCTGCTTTCTATTCGCTGCTCGCTGCTCGCTACCCGCTGCTCTCTACCAGCTGCTCACTACCCGCTACTCTCCGTGGCAACTCGCTACCCGCTACCCTGGCCATATCTCATGAACGGCTTGGTCGATTTTGAACAAACCACGCTTTTCAGCCAACATTCTTGGGTTCAGTGTAAAAAAAGAAAAAAAAAAAACACTTAAAACCTAACCTACATGAGTTTTCTATTAAACGATGGCATCGTAGAAGCCATTTGACGTTTGAGAAACTTTTTTTCGAAAACAAAGAAAAATTAAGTGTAGAGAGAGCTCACGTTCCACAACTACTGAATAACATTTGTTCAGCTTTCACACATCAACACTAAGTGAATTATCTACACATCCTTTCGCCTGCTTTGTTCCTGAGTTTCACAAAGTTCCTTTAGTTAAGTGTCACACTATTAACAAGGAAAAAAAGTAATCACTCTACCTTCACACTCTCTTATATGCACCTTCCACAATCTAGATGCTGTTTAGAGTAAAATATAATTAATTAAATAAGGTCCTTGCTTTGAGTTTCAAATTTACATTTACCTGAGTGCGAACTCCCACCAAACGGCGGCAGCGGCGGTTCCTTTTTCACTTGTACGAATTTTTACATCATTAGCTTCCTCTCTTTTTTATCAGTTCAAACTTCAAAGTAATTAAATTTGATGGCACTTAACTCTAATATTATCTAAAAGGAAGATGAACAGAGGCACGAACAAACGGCAAAAAAAAATGTCATCCAATGCAATTTTCTACACAAAATTCCTCAACATCTGACATCGCTCCTTTCTCCTTCCCCACGCTCTGGCAATCTGTACTTAAGACTAAGAGGAAAATCAACTACTAGCGAAGAGATGTTTCTTGTCAATTAGTAAGAAGATCAATATTTACTTGTCTATCCTCTGATTCTGAATAAAGCACTCTGATGACAAGCTTCAATTTGCAATTAAGACACTTGACTACACAGTGGAGACAAGAAGAGCAGGACAATGTGATGTCCTTGTGATTTATAGAATCCCTATTGATATTTTATATTGAAATTCCATTCAAAATCCAAATGACCAATTATTTGATTGCATAAAACACTTGGCAACTCTCTTTGCCCAGGAATCGACAGCACAGTCATTTCGATGCATTTATGAATATTTTGTTGGCTCCGTCCATCCCTCTGGTCACACCTTTTTCAATCGAAGAAAATCCCCCATCCTCGTCCGGTCTTAATTACAATCAAATGAACAAGAGACAAGACATCGAATATACACTTCCCTTTGATGTCTCAAACTTCCAGAGCTGATAAATCAATCCAAGTCATCCTTCAATTAAGCATTCAGTAAACAAAACTAATGTTATTTGTTTACAAGTTCGGCACTTTAGTTTACAACGTTGCATGTCCACTTCCACACACAAACTGGACAAGATTTGATGGTTGTGGGGAAGAGGATGACAGGGGGCTGATTGTTGACTGCTGACTGCTGTTCCAATCACCCATCGACCCGACCCATTCTCGTCGAGCCAGACTAGTCATCGAAGTCGTTTAGTTTGCCATCAGAGCCCAACCATTACCACGAATAAAACAACGGAAGACCGACCGACCGCTGCCCGCCCCAAAGGACAAACAAACAAAATATTATTCAAATTTCTGAAAGTTAATAGCGAAGCAATCTCGACGTCCAGCCATGGCTTTTGCTTCCCGCTGGAATCAAGGCAAAGTATGCATAGGTGTGGGCCTGGGCAGCAACAACCTGATCTACGCAAAGTTAAGACAACCAACAACGAACGGTTTGAGTTTGAGAAGAGAATCCACATCTGTACTGCTAGAAATAAATAAAGAGAAACTGCTTGTTAGTCATCCGCCCACTAGCTTCGAAAACGAGGAGAAAGAGGGTCGATACTTGAAAGCAGATTTGCCAAATGCAAACGGAAGTCAATTGATATGAAGCAACCACAAACATGACATCTCAATATGTGAGCAAATCTCTTGCTAAAAGCCCAAAGAGGGACATACGGAGAAGCAGAAGTTGCTGGTTGGTAGGGAAGAGGCGACACAGCTGTGAGCTTAGGCCGATGGCTAGTTGAATTTGAGGCTGTGTCTCTGGAGCTTCAAGAAGCAGACTTCTATAATACAATGGAAATGGAATTAACAAATTTTTACAGAAAACAATATTACGATCCACAATTAAAGTAGTAGTAGTAATTTCGTAGCACAAAATTGGATAGAGAGAAATTAAAGAAGCTTGAGTTTTATGCTACACTTGTCTCGTTTTGAAATGGGAGTCTGTGGATCGTATATTTCGAGTGAATGAACTCTGAATTATGAAATAATAAGAGAGGAATCAGAGAGGAATAAGAGAGGAATCAGAGAGGAATAAGAGAGGAATCAGAAGAAAAAAAGTAATGATCTCATTTGTGAGCTAATTTGGATGACCTGGGAAGAAAATTACGTTCCACAACAATCATAATGTCTATGTTTTCAACATCGCGGCACAAAATTGGATAGCCAACAATAACATAAGTGTGAATGCCTGGGATTTTATATCACACTAGTCTTGTTCTTTGAAGGCTGTGGAATGTAAATTTGACAAAATTAACCAAGAATCCTGCAACGAAACAGACGAGCAAATTAACAACTGATCTCATTACTGAGTTAACTTGGGTTTTCTTCGAAAAAAAATCCGTTCCACAACAATCCCAATGCCCAAGTTATCAACATCGCAGAACAAAATTTGATGGCCAACAATTACAGAAGCTTAAATGCTTTGGAATTTTATGTCGCACTCGGCTAGTTTTTGAATGGCAGGCTGTGGAATGTAAATTTGACAGGCAAAATTTAAAATAAATCAAGAATCCTCTAACGCAACAGACGAGCAAATTAACAATTGATCTAATTTCTAAGCTAACTTGGATGGTCTTGGAAGAAGATTACGTTCCACAAAATCCTCATGTCAAAGTTATCAACATCGCAGCACAAAATTTGATGGCCAACAATTACAGAAGGCTGTGGAATGTAAATTTGACAGGGCAAAATTTAAAATAAATCAAGAATCCTCTAACGCAACAGACGAGCAAATTAACAATTGATCTCATTCCTAAGCTAATTTGGATGGTTTTGGAAGAAAATTACGTTCCACAAAATCCTCATATGAAATTTTTCAACATCTCAGCACAAAACTGGATAGCCAACAATTGCAGAAACATAAATGCGTTGGGATTTAATGTTGCACTTGTCTTATTTTGGAATGGGAGGCTGTGGATTGTATATTTTGACAGGACAAAAGTTAAAATATATATCAATAATCCTCCTCTCGAAAAAATTTGTTTGTTTGACCCCACTGTTGCCATTTATAACACCAATACAACATCTAAGACTTAAATCGTCTCATCGGTCGTCGTCATTGCTGTCAATCGGTCGGTCAGTGGTAGATTATTCCAAGGTAGACGGGGGATCATGGTGTGATAGATTGCGGAACTGGTGGTTTAATTTGCATATTCCTCAGGGGTTATCTTTGTGATTCAACTGGCCGGTCTCACTCTTTATATCTACAGGTCTAACCACCCGCTACTGCCACCGTAGTTTTCTATGCAGATAAATATGTACAAAGTACAAACATAGACAAAGACATATTGTTTAGCCTTGTTTGATGGACTGTGTAGAATGAACATACTCCTGGGGAACTCTATCCTCGTTCGCCTCGTGTCAGTTGGTCCAGAAGCCAATAATCCATAAAACATGAGTGCTGAATGCATTTCCCTGTTGTTGCCAATGTTGCTGTCTCAGCGACGACGACGATGATGGCATGGTGGTGCATCACTATTGTCATTGTCACCCTTTTATTCTCCTCTAGAAGCTCCATCATCATCATCATCGTCGTCGAAGTAGTCGTCATCGTTGTCTTTATGGAATTGAAAGTACCTAGCCATAGAGAAAGGGACGTATTATGGTCATCAGGAGAGCATACACAGAGCACCAAACACGCCTGGAATATTTGTTTGTCCCGAATGGAATTTTGCAGAAAACACATCGATGACTTGGCCACTTGCACGATGAGGATGACGATGATGATGATTCGAACAACGACAAAACGCAGCAGATTCTTCATCGTGTCCTCGACTACAAGGCAAGCCAGGCCAGAAAGATGAATTGAAAGGTTTTCGCCTTTCTTTTTTCTTTGTTTTATGGAACTGGCAGCAGCAGCAGCAGCATCCAGCAAGCTCAGGGACTTCAGTCTTCATTAGTTTGTTTCTGTTTTGTTTTGTTACTTCAAAATTATTATTGTCAAGAGGAGAGCAGAGTAGAAAGGAGATTTCTGACCGCAACTTGTTGTGTTTCACTTCAAACAGAAGACGGTCATATTTGCCAATAGTCGTCGCCGCTGCAGCCGCGCCATTCCCTGCTTCTAGCTTGTCGTCGCTCTGAAGTCACTTAATTGCTTAGTTCGATGCACTTTGCATATGCTGTGTAATTAACAGTGGCAAATATGTCCAGCACCATTGCCTTTGAGTTTGTTTTCATTTTTCGTTATTCGTCTACCAACAACGAGACAGAAAGAGAGGGGCCCGGACAGAGCCAGTCTGTGTTTATTTGGTTTCGGTCATTGTTTGGAATCTCCAGAGGCACAATATGCCAGAGTGTGCGGTAGGTACAGGTTTTTGCTTACCATAGACGTTCTATGTTTGTTTGCTTAGAAATAAGCAAATTCATGCTAAAAATGTGGGTGGATGCGGAGAAGGACGATGATTTGCTAACAAAATTCAAAAAGCACTTTAGTTTGATGTTGGAAGGAGGATGAATCGTCACTCGTCTGAACAAAAATTGACAGTGGATTAGGGGCTTCTATAAATGGAATGAATATGGTTACTGGCCGCAGTGTGTTTCGACATTCCGTTTCCATTAGAAGATGTTTGAATTCCTTTGAGGGATGTTGGTAAGTCGAAAAATGGTTAAACAGACTTTATGGGATGAAAAAATGATCCAAAAAGGAAATTCGTTCCCTCCATAAATAAAATTAATGACATCCCCAGGGACATGCTGCTGCTCTATTTTCTCCAGTTTTAAAATAACAAAAATTCGACTTTGTAATCAAAAACCTGTCATATCAATAACAATAAACATTTAAATGGACTTATTGCTCTCCCAGTACGTGAGAAGTGACACAAACAGCAAATTTCCGGCCCCATGCCCCCCATCCACTTTTATAAGTTCAAATAACTTATGATCCACAAGCAGGTCTCAAGCTCTTATTGGAGTACCTACCACAGGCCACCCCTCTTAAAAGTCATACATTCGTTACTTTCAAAACAAAATTAAACAAACAAAGTAATTTTGCTTTTTTTTTTCTTTTAAATTGGGAGTTTTTGTTGGGTGTCCTGTCCCCAAACAGTTGAATTTTGTGGAATGTAGAGTGGGAAGTCCTTATTCCATCAAAACACAAAGACAAACATGTTGCTGTCATATCTTTTGGCGACGACTATGACGACACACGATGAGAAAACTTATTGACTCATCTCATCACCCAGCAGTCAATGTTTATCACATGCATTCATATATCCTTGAAGACGATAAAGTTCGCAAACATACACACACACAAAGGTACTCTAAAATAGCAGATAACATGACAAAAGCATCATCATCGCCCTCTTGTGCATAAATATTTCCCGGGGTTTTATTTCAAGGATTACTTAAATGCCACTCTAAACTGTCAAGTTACACATTTGGGTGGTGGGGGAGGTCCTTTTTACACTCCTGTTTGTTCTACGAAAACAAATGGGTTTCTATGAGGATGGTTGGGGGGAAAAATGTTGATTTTGGTGGTTGATCTAAACAAACACATGTACATGCAAATAAATATCCTTAATATTTTAATTCTTCGAATATTAGTTTAATTGCCATACGCTAAGCGCACGCAGTAGACACAACAAACAGCAGGCGCTAGAATGTGCTTGACATTCATCCGCTTGTGTTTTGCATTTTCTACTGGAAGCAAGGGTGCTCGGCAAAAAAGTTCAAAATAATCTCGTGAACAACATCGTGGGGTTGAGATTTTAAGCAGTGTCTCTCGCACATCTCTCAGAAAACATACATAAAGGATTAAAAAGTTTAATTAACATAACGATTGTTCGCAGGAAGGGTTTGGTGAGATGAGCACAATAATTCCATTCTACATTGTCATCATAAGACTACAACAGCCCGAGGCAGTTGAATTGGTTGGTTTGTCTATCAGCAATGGTGAATCCAAAAAAATATTTTGAACTCAACCAGAAACCAGCTGGAAGGACCAAGTCGCGACAGAAAATTATATGAATGTGAGACCCAATCAAAAGACTTATAGTGTAAGCGTATGTGGGAAAGGATAAGACACCAGCTTAAAATGAATAATGAGCTGAAAGGGACTATGGATCTACACTCAACTTAAATTATATGCACGAGTGACTAGCCAGAATAAGAGGGAATACCCTTTTTTAATGGATCTTATGTGAGCTTATTTCATCTTTAATTTGCAGTAAATCTTTTAATTTTGACATTAAATGGCTGGGAGTTCTGATAGAAAATACTCTAAGAGTGAACAATTGTGAAGATTAAACTTCTATAAAGCTTCTTTAAAAAGTTAACGTTGACGCAATTATAGATAATTATGTAAGCTTACAAGGTTTAAAGTTTATTAAAGCTTTAGAAGCTTGTTTTTGAGCATTTTAATAGCAATGAGTGATAACATAATTCTTAAAAGAAGCTTATGACACTGAATGAAAGCCTTATAGAATTTTGAGTTTCGTTAAAACTTCTACATAGTATTTTTCAGATTCTGACGTTTGGTCGAAGTATTGAAAGTGATTTTGAAGGATTTTTTGACCAGTTTTTGAACTGAAAGATTAAGAGAAATTGGAACTTCCTTAAAGCTTCCCTAACAGACCACATGCAGCCGAACAATTAGCGGAAGCCCTTGACTGATATAGAGCAGGTATAACCACAACCGTAGAAATGCGGCAAAATGAAGAACTGCGATATTTACTACTGCGACAGCTGCCGGGAACAAATTCAGCGTCTATTTGGATGTGGATTTGTAGATGGGACTCGTCTCAGGAGGAAGATCTTGAGTTTAACTCATTGAATGAGCGCATCACGACAATCAAGGCTAAATTCATCAACGTTAGCCTCATTTGTGCTCAACCTCCACTGGAGGAAAAGGATAAAGGCACCAAAGACAGGTTCTACGAACTCCTCGACAGGACCTAGCTTTGACATTAAATTTGTTCTTGGAGATATTAATGCAAAGCTCCAAGCTGGGCAGAGAAGAAATATTTGGTGGAATAATCGGATGACGACACCACCTCCGATAACGGATTCAGGCTAATTTACTTCGTTCCGTGGCGAGACTTAATGGTAGCAAGTACGCGATTCATACATCTCGATATCCACAAGGAGACATGGAAATCTACTGATCAATCAACTTTCAACCAAATTGATCACATTGCGATCGACGCACGACACCTCTCTAGCATCTAAGATGTCCGCACATTCTGAGGTGCCAAAATTGACTTGGACCAATACCTTGTTGTATGCAATGTACGAATGCGGTTATCCCGATCGAGACTAGTAGATACATGAAAATGTTAACATGAAATTAAATTCGACATCAACCGGCTAAAAATCGCAAGATATTGCTAGATTCTTTTCCGATAGTGTCTCCGATAATCTCCTTTGAAGTCCTTTTCTAACGTCACAAAATGCAGAAAAAAAGTGGTAACACCGCCAACCAGCTATCAGAGATGCTGCCTCTGAAGTGGTAAGGTTTACACGGCGACCACAACGAAACCCCTGTTTTAACAATGAGTGCCGAAGAGGACATACAGCTAAACAAGAGGCATATGCGGCGCTCGCGAGCTCTATGAGCAGAAAAGGAGAGAGGAGCATGAGAAGCGCACCATCTATGAGATTGAAGGATGCCACAACAGGAACTAGGTTCGAATGTTTTACAAAGAGATAAAACAAATGCCGAACCGAAGCTTGTAGAGACCATCATGGGAACATCGGAGTGCTGAGGAGATGGGGGATATGACGAGTAAAATTCCACCAGCTATACAGAACCATTCAATTTGGATGGAGCAGGCCACCAACTCCACCACCTCGACATTGACGTATTGAAGATACCGAAATCTTAACTTTATTCAAGCAAAGCCGCTGGAGCAGACGGTCTTGCGACGAACTGTACAAAGCAGTTGGATATGATTTGGATAAGAGGAGAGCATGCCCGACGAATGGAACCTCAGCATTGATGCTCCGATCCTTCCTCTAGAAAGGAGATCCCCTGAACTGCACCAACTACAGAGTTATAAGTCTCTTAAACATCGCCTACAAGATCTTGTCTGCCGTGCTGTGTGAACGTTTGAAGCCTTTCGTCAACAACCTGATAGGTCCATATCAGACCCACCTTCGATCAGACTACGAGAGATATTGGAGAAGACCCAGAAACTTCAAAGCGACACCTACCACTTTTTCACCGATTTCAAGACGGCGTATGTCAAAGTCTATAGAGACTAACTATATATAGAGGAATGTCTGTCTAGTTTTGGCATCGCAGAAAAACTATTCCGTCTGTGTAAGATGACAATGGAAAACTCACACTGTTCCAACATGGTCGGAAAAAACATAACGGATGCGTTTGATGTTATAGACAAGGCTATGCGTGGTCATGCGATTTCTTCAACCACAGAAAACTAAGAGGATGTTCGATTTGCATAACAGATACTAAACCACAAAATACACACACATACACTCCTTTCAGTTTATTCAATGAGGGAACTTTGCAGTTAGCTTTCGAAGACCTTTCTCAGAAACTGATCAAAATTTCATAATTCTTTCAGAGAAAACCACCACCGCCAGTTTAGTCCCAACCTTTATTAATGGCTATGGCTCTCATAACATTCAACAAATCTCGTATCTCATCTCTACGAAGAGGAGAAAACGCGCTTAGGGATAAAAATTCGCCTCAATGCACTAAATCCCATTAAAAGCAATACAGCAACGGGAAATACCGAAAGCCAAAACCAAGAGGCCTATAAGTTGATTCGATGGTTTGCCATAGGTATTGTGTAGGTAGGTACAAGTAGAAGTAGAAGCTGGAGCATGAAAGATACCTATTTCGGGTTTTCCTTCGAAGGATATTACAGGATTGGAAATAATAATTTATGCAACCATAGAGAAACTCTCTGCGGTATAGAAAACATCTAGCAATTTCTCTATTTTCTGAACATCATCATCATCATCATCCACTCACCTAATCACAAGCTTGGCTTCCAATTCCAATATTACATCTACCCCCGGCTAACCTCCTAAGCAAGGATATTACCATCTCATAGGAGAATCATCATTTCCTCGATATCACACATATTCGACGGTGGCACAGCATCACCTCCCACACATATAGACTTGCATATGATATTCTAAATATAACTCCGGAAGCTTATCCATTCATCTATCAGCTAGTTTCAAGGACGAACGGCAAGGGGAGCGGTTTTGGACGAGGACGCACAAAATATTCAATCAGTTTCATTTCCTTAAAATCATATTGCGTATTTATGAATGTCGTATGTGTGTGTGTGTGTACAAAATCCTGCCGCGCGCACCTCTCATGTGAATTTTTGAATCAATTCAATTTCGATAAATCCTTCGAAGTTCATTGTGAGTTTACTTTTCAGTATATCGATATCCTATCGAAAAAAAAACTGAAAATTATATTTTTGATCCATCCGCTTTTGTGTGTGGGGAGGAGAGCACATCACATGGATATCAATATCAAGAGGATACAAATTAGCCGCAAGGATGCACTCCAAAAACTTGCAAGAAAAAAAAAAAAAACTCTCATTCATTGAAACCCGCACTTCTTCAAGGACCTCATTGTTTATTCAGTTTTTTTTCTGGTTTTGTATTTGCACAAAAGAACTTTTCTCATCTCATCTCAGAACTCTCTTCTCTAAGTCTAAATCGATTGCTTTATTGAAAAATTGAAAATAAAATTGGAAAATTGTCATCCTGTTTTCTTTGAGAGAGGTCCTTCTTCTTCTTCCTTGTTGGTGTACCTAACGAGCGACACACAAACAAATAAAATAGCATTTGGAATATGTCACCGGGTGGATTAAGTCTACGTGTGTGGTTATGCTATATCCTTATGGATCCTTAAGGACTTCAAATGCGAATTTATTGTCATCGAATTACACGAGAATTATTCATGCCCGAACAGCACCTTATATATATGACATCTGAAATAGACGACAGACGACGTCCTCTGTCCTGTTGACATTAGGTACCGACGACATTATTTGAAGGAGAATATTGTGTTGTCCCTGCGGCCATGTTATTGTTGTCATTTGCTGATGACAATATTGATGAGATGCTACTCCTGTTGCAGTGTGAATTATTCTTGATCCTTATGCGGGATGCATGTCGGTAGTCTTTCCTGTTCGTATCGGTATTTTTCATAGGCCTTGAGGTTGTTTTAGTTTTTCTCTTTTATTTTCAGGTAGGAATGTCAAAAACTATTGAATTCATATTGAGGATAATCCTTGCGACAGGATATTTTTATCATGTTTGCCTAAGTCCGTGTTTACATGCGTTTTCCTACCTTTTACTCGCATCATGTGAGCAAAATTCAATGAGGATTGCTTTTGCTTTTTTTAATATTTGATAAGGACCAATAAGGATAAGAATATGGTTTTTGTTTGGTGAAATGGAGAGAATTTTGTCATATGTTGTCTCGAAATCAATCGTGCAAATAATTTTTCTCTTTTTTAATCCTTGTTTTTGGTGAATTTTTCAATTGATGCTATTTGTGTGGGCTTGAGAATCGAAACAGATGTTCGTAGGTAGTGATCTGTTGACAAATTGGAATATTTAAGAGGACGCAGGATCTATCTTCGATATTAAAAATAGGTCCGATACATTGAAGCCCCGACATGAATTGAATTCCTTTTTCAATCAAAATATGAAATCCATCCTAATTCCTCTACAAATTAAGAGAAAAAAAAATACAAAAATTCGTCCTGATTTCTCTAGAAGTCAACGATGATTTTTAATCATATTTCCAGCTCTGACATCATGTTCTCATCTCTCATCTGCATCAAATCCCCTCAAAAAGGATAACATGTTTTAATTAAAACATTTAATCTCATCCAATTCCAAGCACTTAATCCACCTCCCCAAACCCACTTGACAAAAAACTAAAAAGAGCAATGAATTTGATCCTTCTTTCTGCACAGAAATTCCTTTTTTAGGGGAAACTTAAATCGCCATCAGGGAAGACAGGTAAAGTAACCATAACCAGAGATTAAAGTCACAAATATGGATTTTTGTTTAAATGCTCAATGATCAACCCCATTGCTATGAACATTGGCGGTGGCACTCTAAAAACGTATCCGAAAATTGTCAAATAGGTATGGGAAATTAGGTCAGGTGGATGGTTGAAACTTCAACTAAGTGTCCGGCAGCTCAGGCGAGTCATTTATGAAAACATGATTACGCACTTAACCTAAGCCTCTGGGTGGTTTACTCTCTGTCTCCTCAGCATGGTTCATTATTGGATACAAAAATGACTACTGGGTATAGGGTGCTTTGTGCTTTTTCTAGTCCTGCTAGAGGACATTTTCTATTTTGCAGAACCTCTAGTACCTGAATACTATTAGAGAAGGACAATTAAATTTTGAGGTAGAAAGCATAGAGAGGCTTACGTGTAGGGTTTTGTTAATTATTTGCCTGACCTTCATTTAATTTTGGGCTTTTAGGTTTCGGATTAAACTTCGGCAAGATTTAAAGAAGTGAGGAAGTCGTATTTAAGTGAAAACATTACTTGGAAGACCTTAAAGAACTCTTTTAGAAGTGTTGGAATTTGAATATTATGGAAAATTGTTAATGCTGTCTTCAAGGTAGGTTATATTTGTCAAACTATCTGTCATGCTTGCGTTGTGTAGGTTGGACAGTTACCTATGGCAAATCGCTCATTCTGAAGCTAACTTTCGGTGTATTATTGACGAGATAAGACCAGCAATATTCAAAAGGGTGGCCCAGAAATGAGCAAATTGTGCCGGGCGGTAAAACGACATTTCATCAAAAATTTAGCTTAATGCAAGCTATAGGAAAAGAGACGGATTTAACATAAAGCCGCCTACGAAGAAAGGGTGTATTGGTGTCCATCCGCTCTATTTCACCGAGCCATCTGAATCGCTGGACCTTTACCATTCGGGCTAGGTCCATGTCGTTGTACAGCCCGAAGAGTTCGCTGACGAATCTTCTTCTCCATTCCCAATCAATGCACACGGAGCCATACATACTCCGAAGAACTCTCCAAACAGCCTAAGGTACATTATCCGATTTTATCAGGGTCCATACTTCTGCGCCATATAGCAGGATTGGGATGATGAGGGTATTATTATTATACAGTTTAACATTAGGTGATAGACCATTCACTTGCTTTCGAAGGCCAAAGAAACAGCGATTAGCAAGAGTTATTCTTCGTCTGATCTCGGCGCCGCTTGTATTATTGCCCGGCTAATAGCGGAATCGAAGTTATATGCGTCAAACGTGATGTTCTGTCCGAGCTGTAGGTGTTTGATGTTCCTCTTCGAAGACAGCATAAACTTCGTTTTGCCCGCATTCACCATGTTTGCCGCTTCTGTCTCAATACTCACAAAGGCGCCATTGAAGTCACACTGTTGTCTTCCTATCATATCAATATCATCGAGAAGTTGAATAGACTTTTGGAAGATAGTGCCTTTGGTGTTGATATTGAAGGTGCACTTTTGCATTATTTTCTCAAGTACGATGTTAAAGAAACCGCATGACAATGCATCGAATGGTCTGAATCCCTCAACATCGAAAGACAGTACGTCTCTGTAGATTCTGTCATACGCGGCCTTAAAATCAATGAAAAGGTGGTGGGGTTCGATGTGGAATTCAAAGGTTTCTTGCAGGATCTGACGAAAAGTGAAAATTTGATCCACGGTTGACCTTCTTGGTCTGAAGCCACATAGATAAGGACCAATCAGATTGTTGACGAAAGGTTGCAAACGTACACATATTACGGCAGAGAGGAGCTTAAAACCTTTGAAATCAAAAACGGTCTTCAACAGGGAGCGGTTAATTCGCCGATCCTCTTCAGCATTTACACCAGCGATCTGATAGGTAGCCTTATCCAAACAATTGCGTATGCCGACGACCTGATTGCGTACAGAACTGCCCCAAAGGTTGAAGTCATTAAGATTCTCTTGCAACGTGACTTCGAGAAGATTCAGCGATATTGCGATGACTGGAAACTGAAAATAAATGTCCAGAAATGCGAAACAATTCTGTTCCGGACCCCGCTGGCTAGGGCCACGAGGGATACGCGCAAGAATTGGCGCAAGATGGTCATCGTTGGACCTCACGGACAGCGATTAGCGAGCAAAGGTGAAGTGAAGTACCTCGGTATTTGGTTGGACCAGTATCTGTATTTCGACAGACATATGGATGCTGCTCTGACTAAGGCCAGGGGAGCCTTCGCTCTGACGAAATGGCTGTTTTACAGCAGTCGGCTTGACCCCAGAGTGAAGGTAATACGCTACATGGCCCTCATACGGCCGATGATCGTTTATGGCTGTCCAGTGTGGTGTGGTTCAACGTTGCGCCATCTCAAAGGGAGAAGATTCGGGTGTTCGAGAGGCAGTTTCTTCGACGCTGTCTCGGTTTGTATCGGACACCGGAATCTTCTTATCTGCATTATTATTCAAACGAGGTTCTAAACAACGAGGCTCGGATCAACAGAATTGACAGTTTCGTGATAAAACTTGTTCGGGGTCACATTGCGAGAGCTATGACTTCGACGAATAATTTGATCTTTGGGGCGTTCTATCCGAACGACGAATATTTTGATAGTGCACGCTTGAGCGGCTTCATTCCACCAGAGGCATTCCTCTATTTCGATAGATGCGGTCTGATACAGAACAGATTGGCGGTGCCGCTAATCTACCACGTCAGGCGAAGAACCGTCAATCGGCGGCTCCTATACAGTCGAGACGTCCTCGCATAAGACGGAGCAGAGCTCCTTCGGTTCAGTAGGGCTGTGTTCAATCGGGACCGAATCGATAGGGTGAAGCAGGAGAACCAGTTCTGGTGGCTTCAGTCAGCACTTGATAATGAGTAGTCGGGGTGGGGTTTTGAGCCTTGGCCGGCTTACATACTTGTTTTAGTTTAAAGGTTTTTGAGTTTAGGTTTAAGTAGAGTAGGCATGCATGGTGGCACAATATTGACAAGGACAACAAATACAAAATAAAAAAAAAAAAGTATGGAAAAAAAAGAAAAAAACGAAATAAATAAAAAAAAAAACAAACGAAAAAATGTAATAAAATACAAAAAAAATATATACAAAAAAAAAAGAAATAAAAATGATAGAGATTTGCTGCTGTGGTTGTTCTAGTTCGTAAGAAGTTGTTAGGTAGATTAGGTAGTTTTAGTTAATTTTAAGTTTTCTTTTTAAGGACCTAATTTTAAGTAGCATGTAAGGAAAATGAAAATGATACGGTGTTAGTTTTTTTTTTTTTTTAATTTTCTAACAAGAAAAAAAAAATTAATTTAATAGTTCATAGTTGCTTTGTTGGATTTCATTCGTGATATAACCCTTTTCACTTCGTCTAGGTTCACGGCCTTCGTTCTTCCATTCACCGGCGCTTTGTATGCCTCCTGCCTACATTCTTCGTCAAACGAGGCATTCTGCTTTGCTGGCTGCATAGAACCTAACACAGAAGAGGCAACATCTCTAACTGCTTTTCGGCAATGTGTCCACTGGTCCTCAGTACTCGATGTTGGCGGCATAGGACCCCTTAAGAGTGTTCTTGTCACTCGACCAGAGAAGGATCTGGCGATCTCTTGCGACTAAGCCGTCAGATGTCGAATTTCTAGCAGCATTTTCTTGTTTTGGTCGTTAACATCTACGAGTAAAACGCTGGACAAGTGCCTTCCGTCGATCGTAATGTTATCAATCTGGTTGACGGTCGGGAAATCGGGAGATATCCAGGTTACGTTATTGATGTTGAAATATAGGAACCACGTGCTTGCTACCACCCCGCAGCAAAATTGATCAGCCTGATCGGAAGTTGTGTCGTGCAGGCTTTGCTTTCCAGCTGCTCCACCAAAGATGTCCTCTTTTCAAAGCTTTGCGTTAAAATAGCCGTGCACAATTTTAATGTCATAGCTCATACGTTTTGTCAAGGAGTCGTAGAACTTGTCTTCCACCATCAGGAAAAAAAAAATCATAAGACAAGGTATGAAAACTGAGTATAAATGATGTGAATACACTTGTTTAGGCCCAAATAGGCCCGCCGAAATCTTCCGTTGCCTCCGACAAGGGATAAGACTGGCCTGCCTGATAGTAAAGAACGTCTTGAAGGTCAACAAGGCCAGCTAAATCAAAAACTGTGTTACGCTTGCTTGTTAAACATATAATTTGAAAACAAAGCAAACGGACCAATTTAAAGAATCTTACGATTCTGTGTTTGCAGTTCTGCTTAGCATTTAATTTTTCCTCACACCTGAATTTTTATTTCAGCTTCACAAGAACCAATCTTTATTCTCGGCTTTTTGTTTGATCTTGAAAAAGATAAGGGCCTGCAGTGATTTGCCCCAACAGCACATACACTTTTATTTGATTTCGACCATTCCCCCCACCTAAATCAACTAGCGAATGCAGACTTCTTTGACCATCCTAATCTATACGAAGGACCGGCAGCTATGATGTTTTATTGGAGTTCACACATTTCCTCGGGAATTTGTTGGTTTGTTTATTTTTCACTCGAAAATACAAAAAAAAAAAAGAAACAACAATTTTATGACCTTAGCACGCTAGGTGTGAAATTGTGGTAGGATACAGGATGTTCGAAGCAAACAAGATAAGAAAAAAAAATGCATGTTCTATTTCTGTAGATAATTTCTGAATAACTCCATCAAATATTCTCCGCCAAAAGCCTCCAGGGAAAAATTGTTATGCAAATTAATCGCAATAACAGAACTTTCGGCATTCAGATGATTTGCCGGAAATGAAGCAAAATGACTCAATTGTGATGGATACATTTTTGTCATTGGAAGATCGGTTCAGGCTCGGGGTAGTCGTCGTCATCGACATGTGGCACGATAAGAAAACGGATTTGTTTGCCATTGCATTTAATGCGATTGGAATCGCCAATTGATGCGTTCAAACGACCGATGGCCCCCATCCTCAAAAATATATGAGAAAACTGGGAGCGAATTTGGCTTTTAGTCGTTTTGGCAAATGGTCTCTACATTCGGTTCACAATTTAGACATCTGTCCGCCGACGCCACCAGCAGCGGATGAGGCAGAATCAGAGATCGCTATACGATACGACACAAATGATGTGAAGGCTGCAAAACAGCGAGTGGCATTTTGTGGTTTGTAGGAAGAGATGAGGCCTGCCTTACTGGCTATGCATTAAAGCATTTGCATTTGATGCGACAAACGACAGATGACACAAACAAACAAACTAACAAAAGTCGCGCTGCATCCATCAGAGTGCAGTTCGATTTCATCCACGCAATAATGGACATCCATTAACCTTAATCCGATTTTGTATTCGAAAAATCGCCAACAGCAGCGGTGCAGCGCAGCATTTTGTACGCCATCCATTGCAAAATTGCCCAGCGTGTTTATATCAGACAAGGATCGGAACCAATAAGAGAAATTGCAAAATTTAGGTTGTTTTTTGTTGATTAGTGCGGAGAGGAGGGAGTAGTGGGTTCGATTGATGTTAAGGACTCGCGGAATCCGAGCTGCAACCAGAGTAGCGTTTATTGGTAGGTAAACCGTATAAAACCCTAAAATGTTGCCTTTTTTCGTGTCCCTGTTCATGAATGTCCATTGTGCAGATTGATTGACATTTGTAAAAATCGAGAGCAATATAACCGCTTTGGAGGATTTGTTTTGAGCGTTTCGATATTTGGGGTTAGGTGTTTGTTAAGGTATTGGTTTCAAGTTCATGACAAGGTTGTGGAATGATAAAGCGTAGAACTGATTTAAATCATTTAAGTTCCGTAAGAAAAATAAAATTTCAAGCCAATTAGAGATCGCCTGGCTGTAATCCGCATCACGGCCACACTACAAAACATCAGTTTAATATGTCAAGAAAGGATGATTTTTACGACCTCCTGGATAGAGCCTACGGAGCCTGTCCAAAAAACGACTTCAAAATCGTACTCGGAGATTTCAATGCAAAAATCGGTAAGGAAGACATCTTTTTGCGGATTAGTTGGAAAGCACAGCCTCCACGCACTTCGCACAACAGATAACGGCTTCCAACTAATCGACTTTGCTGAAGCTAATAATACGGTGATAAGTAGCAGTAGGTTTCCAAGACGAAAGATCTACACGGCAACCTGACGATCTCCGGATGGTCGAACCACCAACCAAATCAACCATGTGCTAATCGGCGCAAGGCACGCATCCAACATCTTGAACGTGCCCACTTTCCGAGCAGCAAATGTCAATTCTGACCACTTTCTGATAGTGGCTAAGTTTAGAGCTCGACTATCAAACGAAAAAAAAACATGTGCGGCCCCAAGGAAGAAGTACAACACCGGTCGCCTTGGCACTCCGAATAATGCCAGAGACTACAGTGAGCGCCTGAGTGAGCGACTCTCCGCCGTCCTCCCAAATACCACTGATATCAACACCAATATAGCGAAATGATAAAAAATGTAGCCGAGACCAAAATAGGTTACCAGCCACCCCCAAAAAAGGAACCCGTGGTATGAATACGAGTGGACGTTATTGAAAAGAGAGACGGAAAATGCACGTTTGCAGATGCTGCAACGGAAAACAAGAGCAGCAAGAGAAGAGTAACGACCAAAAAGGAGAAATGAGAAAAAGACCCTGCGAAGGAAGAAAAGAGCATCCGCAGTTTCTCAGCTCAAAGATCTAGAAGAGTCTCGGGCAAAGAACAACAAACATCGTTTCTTTAAAAGGTCGAAGCAATTAGCTTCTGGTTTCAGAACCGGGACAAAGGCTCTTCGGAAAAGTGAAGGAAACCTAGTCACCGAAGCACAGGGAATTGTAGATGTTTTTAAGCAGCACTTCGAACAGCTGCAGAGAAGCAAGACCAGTATATGAAGACCCAGTCCCAGCCCCCAGTGTAGAAGA
Organism: Sphaerophoria rueppellii; assembly: GCA_920937365.1. Classification (NCBI taxonomy): domain Eukaryota; kingdom Metazoa; phylum Arthropoda; class Insecta; order Diptera; family Syrphidae; genus Sphaerophoria; species Sphaerophoria rueppellii. Next base: position 71,036,834 of record CAKKXW010000004.1, on the reverse strand, counting down.
GGTAGAAGCCATTCAAAAGCTAAAAAAATAACAAGTCCGCCGGGTTGGATGGCATACCTGCTGAACTATTTTAATATGGAGGAGTTGTTTTGATGAACCGCATGCACCAGGTCATCACCAAAGTGTGAGAGGAAGAATGCATGCCCACTGACTGGTCGATAAGCTCCATATGCCCCAACCCCCATCTACAAAAAAGGCGATCCGATGTCATTCAAAAATTACCGTGGCATATCCCTGCTTAATGTTGCATACAAAATCCTATCCAACATACTGTGTGAGCTTCTTAAACCTTTCTGCAACACAATAATCGAAACGTACCAGAGTGGCTTCAGGCCAGGCAGAACAACGATAGACCAAATTTTCACACTGAGGTAGATCCTGGAAAAGACAAACGAATTTCAAGTTGAAACCCACCATCTTTTCATCGACTATAAAGCTGCATATGATAGCTTGCACCGCCAAGAGCTTATGATAGCGATGTCTGAATTCGGAATCCCAAACAAACGGATCCAGCTGTGCCGCATGACGCTTAACAATTCGCAGTGCAGTGTGCAAATGGGTAACAACTCATCTGAGTTATTCTTAACATGCGCGGGGTTTAGACAAAGAAATGCGTTGTCATTTGACTTCTACAACATAGTCCTGGAGCAGATAGTGCGCAAGGCAGGTGTCAGCATGGAAAACACTATCTGCAACAAGTCCACCGAGCTCCTAGGCTATGCGGACGACATTGACATCATCGGTCGATCCAAGGAAGCTGTGCTTGAGGCCTTCACAGCGATTGAAGAACAGGCGAAACTCGTTGGTCTTGAAGTGAATGAAGACAAAACAAAGTACATGCTATCAACAAACAAAGCAACATCTGTCCACCGCCTAGTAGTTCACCTACCTAGGAACAAACTTCAATCCCACAAATGACACCTTAGTGGAGATCCGAAGAAGAATTGCCCTAGCGAACCGCTGCTGCTTCGGTTTGGCCAAACAACTGGGTTCAAAACTCCTCACTCGAAAGACAAAGTGTTTACTATACAAAATTTTGATTTTACCAGTCCTACTCTACGTCGCCTAGTGCTGGACGATAAGTAAAAAAGGGGAATTGATACTGGGCACTTTCGAGAGAGAAATTCTTAGACGGATTTTCGGTCCCTTATGCGACGATGGCGAATGGAGAAGAAGGTTCAACCGAGAACTGTATGAGCTTTATCAAGATTTTACTTTATCATTGGTTCGGCCATATCGTGCGAATGGACAACAACGCTCTAGCCAAGAAAGTTTTCTCATCCCAGCCCCCAGGTTCGAGACGAAAAGGAAGACCGAACCTACGATACAAGGACCAAGTGACTGCGGATGCCAGAGCGCTTGGTTTCGGAGACTGGAGAGTGCATGCTAGGGACCGTTCAAGATGGAAGGCTGCAGTATCTCAGGCTGAGATTCTTCATGGATTGTGAGCCGGATAAGGAAGTAAATAAGAGAGCAAGAAGAAAAATATAGGCATTTTATTGATTGAATTAGGTTCCACAACTCTATTAAAATAGTGTGACTGACATATGAAATATGAGGGCGCGTTTTATGACAAAAAAAAAATGAATGCGTTTGTTGGTGACTCATAGCTCTGTCATAAACAACCAAACTTCCCAGCTTAAACTTGCTCCCTCAGTCTTTTTGTACGAATTTTAAATGTTGAACATATTTGATTTTATACAAAGGAGTGGACACTTGAGTTTGAAATCAGTTGGATTGAATTGAAAGGAAAGCATCCCCTGTTCTCTTCCACACGTGATTTTTGCTGCAAGAGCATAAATCACACGTCATCGAATCAAAAGTCTTAAATCGCATTAAGTCTAGAGTTACTCTTTATTATCTACAAACTTCATGAGCTCTTAGTCCCCTTTTCTAACAAGCAATGGTCACCGATGTAATGCCCTAAGCTAAGTCGTTTTTTATCTCACGAATGATTTGTTTTTTTTTTTAATTCCAAGTTGTATGCACTTCAATAGATACTTAAAAAACCACATTTCTAGCAATAATACGACACTTTGCCTAGTTTCTGACGCAAAAGGCGTAATTTTTTGTAAGTTTTTGTTGAAGCGTGTGCACACATTAAGAACGCATACAAAAACCCTCTCTTCCATCATTGTGAACATATTATTATCAACACCATCGCTGCTCAATCCAAATCCTAATAACCGCCGCCGTTCGTCGTCGTCATCCTCAAGCGTCGATCAACTTAAAGTGCACTTAAGGAAAAATCACGGGAATAAACATAACAAAATAACATCAAACCCAGCCCAACACACATCGCGCGCCAAAATAAATAAAATAACAACAACAAAAAAATCAAATTTGTATTTTCTACAATTTTAAATGTTTGTCGCCAGTTCTGTTGTGTGAACGATAAGAATATGACATATGGAGTAGGGGAGGAAGGACGAGCGACGACAAGAAGGACGCTGCCTTCTTCCCAAAAAATCGAAAAAGTAAAAAAAAAAAAAATCGAAACAATATCAGTCGAGGGGTTGACAAATATCGCCCAGTCTATGGGGTTTGGTTGGTCTATTCGGTTTTAAATTGACAGGGTTGCCGTTTGGAAGGAGTAAATTCCTAGGACCACACTAGTTTTTGCTCACTCTTGTGCTTAAATCGTTGTTTGGCAACCCTTAAACTTCTTTTTTTTTTTTTTTGGAACGAGAACAAACAAAAATCCCGAAATGCAATTGACATGCCAGGATAAATGGGGAATACTTTTGATTCCCGGTGTTTGGTTCCCATGGAGAGAGAAAAGTTTACAGATCGACAACAAATGGACAGACGACGAGGATGACGCGACGTCGTCGTCGATATTGACGCAATATGTGAGCGCTGCTGGCAAGGGCAACGCACGCTACACTACTAGAGAGACTAGAGGCGGTTAGCAGTCGAAATGATGATGAAGGTAGCAGCAGCTCCAGAGCCTGTCAAAAAGAGGATTTAATGGCAATGCAACCACTCGACTGGAAAGTGTCAGATACAGGAGAAGTAGTACTTTTTTTTTTTTTTGATGGACAGGCACATTTTGCGAGTGCGAGGATTTTGATTTTGATTATTTTCAGTTTTTTTAGTTGACTGTGAGCAAGGATACGAAAACATCTGAAAAAACCGTACGTCAAAAAATTGAACGAAATCAATACCAATACGAAGTGCTGCTGTTGCTGTAAGTTGTAAGATTATCTTAATAGAACGGAAATGGATTTTTATTTTGTTGAAGAGGCCTTGATGACAAGTTTGCTAGGTACCTACTTTTTTTTTCATTTTTGGGGGAAAAAAAAAAGGAAATTGAAATTTTAAACAGGAAAGGTTTTGGAAGATTTAGACTGATATTTTCAAGGACGAAATGAAAATTTGCGGGAAGTCTGATGCTAGAGATTTCGAAAGAATAATTAAACAGCGCATTTGGTAAGACATTAGTTCTCCTTAGTGTCCCAGTGAACAGTGGCGGATTAACCATTGAGTGCGCCATAGGCAAGCATCTCATCGGCGCCCTTATATTTAAAATAACCTGTAGTATAGTTTGACCGAAACCGCTGTGCCGCGCCTTAGAAAATCGCGTTGTAATAGGGGACAAGGAGAAACAGAACAAGCTAACATGAGATCGATAGATATTGTCCCAAAATTCCTACGATTTTGGTTTATGATATTTTAATTAATGATGTACCGAATCGTAAATTATGTAAACCAAGTTGACTGGAGTTTGTTCTTATGCAAACCGAGTGACGAGGTACATTTTCATTTGATTGAATATGTGAATAAACAGAATAGTCGGTTCTGGGCAATGGGAAACCCTCAAGTTATTCAACAGTAACATTTGCATCCATTAAAAATTACAGTCTGGTTTGAAATTTGGTAAGGAGGAATCATTGGACTTTACTTCTTTGAAAATAAAAACGACGTAACGGTAACTGCGATTGGGGAGCGATATCGTTTCGTAATTGAAAACTTTTTAAGTCCACAACTTCATACTTTGGGCTTGATCAACATGTGGTATCAACAAGATGGTGCCACATCGCATACAGCTAGGATTACGAAGGATTAAGGTACTGAGAGACCTCTTTCCCTGCAAGTTATTTCAAGACATGGTGATGTTGATTGGCCCCCACGATCGCCTAATTTGACTGCTCCGGACTTCTTCTTGTGCGGATATCTGGAAATCTAAGTTTATGCAAGCAAACCAGAAACGCTGGATTCAAAATCCGTGTCATTTGCTGATGATTTTCGACCATTACTACCTTACTATAAGTAAAATCAAAATTCCTAAAAAGTAAAAAAAAATTAGAAGGAAGCTAAATCGAATACCGACTTGGCAAACCGAATAGGCAAACCGATTTGACACTGTAAGTGGAATTGCTCAGGTCCGATTTTTATTTTATCATAATTTGGAACTGAGGTTCGAGTTCATAAGTTTGCTTCTTTAACAACCAAATATGTATGAACTCGCTGCACCCGCGCGCCCCTCTGTTGCGAGCGCCCCTAGGCACATGCCTAGTTTTCCTTTAGGATAATATGCCACTGCCAGTGAAAGAGAGTCAACAGTGAGCGTCATAAAGAGGAGAGAACAGCACTTCATCCAAGAAATGTATACCCTCCCATGCACGTAATGACGAAGGAGACTGAATGTTTACCACGAATGATTATTGACGAGCTATAAAAACCGTAGAAGATGGGTCTAGCGGTTAACGAGGTTAAGACCAAGTTAATGCTGTCGACAAGAAAGGACTAACAACATCGACGTCTCGGAGCAAACGTCAACATAGGCAGATTTAACTTCGAGGTAGTTAAGGACTTTGTCTACATGGAATCCGCTACTAACTCAGGCAACAACAATCAAACGAAGAATAACTCTTGCCAGTCGCTGCTTCTTTACACTAAGAAGGCAATTGAGTAGTAAAGTCCTCTCCCGAGCAACTATAGTGACACTCTACAAAACTCTCATCATCCCGGTCCTCATGTATGGTGCAGAGGCATGGACCATAACAACATCTGATGAAAACGCTTTGGGCTGGTTTGAGAGAAAAAATCTTCGAGTGATTTTTGGTCCTGTCTGCGTTAATGGAGAATGGGACGAAGATTCAACCAAGAACTGTACGAGCTGTACAGCGACACTGACCTAGCCAGAAAAGTTAAGGTCCAACGACTTAGATGTTTGGGTCATGTTGAGCGAATGGAAAATAATGCCGAACCGGCTGGAGAAGTTTGTTGTGTGAGGCCCTGGTCCGACCTGGACTGTAGCATCACCATAAGTAAGTAAGTTTAAAAACCGTTGTCGAGCATCTGAATGATTGCGTACCCATCAGCTTCAAAACACTCGATTCACCTGCCCATCAAATTTAATCTCCTCTTAAGGACTTCCTGTCCATTGACAAATTATTCTCAATTTTCATATTAAATTCCATTCATCAAAAGAAGACGACCAAATTTAAAAAGGTGTGAACAAAGTTAACCCACGTAAATTAACAAACACACACCTTTCTCCTTGCATGCTTGAAAGGACATTCAAATTAAAACCAACAAGAACGTAGAAAAAAACCTCTTTAAAAAGATAACAAAACCCGGATTACAAATGTCATAGAGGTCCTTACAAAAACAAGATTATCCTCCCAACACACACCAATCATTCACCCATATCTATTTCCTTTCGAGTCCTTAAACCTAAATGTGTACCTTAACGTTCTAGAGCATGACAAAAAAATGCAGGTGTGTCGGCTAACCATAAGGAACATATCGCTCGTCATCATTTTCCATGGCAAACACAATTGCCTGGGAGCACCAATTTATAGCCATTTTTAATTGCCTGTGAAATTAAACTGCCTGATCCGTATAACAAAGCTGTTCGTAGGTCATTTTCTAACCTGAGAAATGAAATTTAAGAAAGCACCGACAAATATATGGTCCCCAAAAGTGACCCGCAACTATCATAAAAATCCATCTTGCGCTCTCCAGAAATGGTTTAATCTATTACCAATGACAAAACAACCACGAGTGAGGAGAAATAAGAATCATTGCCCCATTCAAGGGTTTAATGATGCGGCGGCGGCGTTTATTTCTTTCCTCGGCGGGGCAAAAAAAAATGGAAAAAAATTGTCAAACCCGATGAACAAGCACAAGATATTTTTAAAGATGCACGCTCGCGCTTTCAATAAGGCACTTTTTGGGTGTCGTAAATTTCCCTGACAATTAACACTTTCGATGTTAAGTGAAGACGATCAAAAAGAACCAATTCAACTTTCGATGAGGGTTCTGAAGGTATCTATAAAACACCATCTCCTAGGCATTCCGTGAACTCGTTTGTTAAGCTAGAATAAATGTCGAACATTGAAGAACGTGTTTTGCCCAAGATCAAGGCTCTTCCCGAGGTGTACCTATGTCTCTCCATCAAGTCGGAACAAAAACAGGTGGAAAAAAGCAAACAAAAAACTTCTTTTTAATGTGAAAAGAATTTGTTGTAAAATGCTAATTTTAACCCCGAGTCTGTGTTGACACTGAAGCATCATCAAGATGCCATTATACAAAAAAATATTGGGGAATCTCTTTGCGGACACATTCTTTTCTCTCGTTCAACTTCATTGAGCTGAAGCGACATTTAATGCAATAACACGGTCAAATTTTTTGTTGGTGACATCTTGTATGGGCTTTTAATTTTTTGTGGATCGTAAATTAGATACTTAATTGGCCGGTTATGTTTAAGGCTGTTGTTTTGGTTTAAGTTGGTTCTTTTCTTAGGAAGAATGGACTCATTGATTCTTTTATTTTTAATGTTTTGACTCTTGATGGTATCATAGAATAGACAAACGAGCTTAAGTTTTTGTGTGCTTGATCGTTTTTGTTGATGGACATGATGGTTTGTTCTTTTTTTGGAAAAATGTCACAACTGGTAACACAACAAAAAATGCCATAAAAGTTAAAATGATTAAAAATTAAGAAAATGTGTTAACTTGTAAAGTTTTTATAGATATGATCCTACACTTGAAAAATGGACCGTTAGTTAATACATTCCACTGAGTGTTTTATGGGTTTTTCTGTTTACTCCCACTGGGTTAAGAAAAAACATGCAATCCACATGGTATAAAAATCCTGCGGAACGTATTAATTACACTTTTAATACACCAACTTAAAGGGAGTTTCGTCCTGCAGGTATGGAACCCAATTTTGTTTTGTATCACTTATAAAAATATTGTGGAACATAATGTTGATTTTTTTAATATATAAAAAATAAGTTAAATTCCACCATAGTTTTATCCATATCAACACAGACATTTCAATTTACGTTCAACAACAGTTAAGCATGTTTTGCCGATACGTCCCACAAGCTTTTTCTACTACATGGAACGTATGTTCTGAATTTTTGAACATGTAGTTTTCATATATTCGACCTCTTAAGGAGACCTATGCCGCCAACATCAAGTACCGAAGACCAGTGGCAACATTGCCAGAAAGCAGTTAGAGATGCCGCCTCTAATGTGCTCGGTTTCACACAGCCACCAAAACGAAACCCCTGGTTTGACGAAGAATGCAGGCAGGCCCATGCAGCCAAGCAGGAGGCATACAAAACACCGCTGCATAGAAGGACAAGAGCTGCTCATGAGCTCTAAGAGCAAAAGAGGAGAGAGGAACGCCGGCTACTAAGGAGAAAAAAGAGAGAGCATGAGCAGTGTCAGATCGAGGATGTTGAGAGAGCCAACAGCAGGAATGAAGTTCGGAGGTTTTACCGAAAGGTTAAACAGCTGGCTCAAGGTCATCGAGCAAGAAAGGATGCCTGCAGAGATAAACAAGGGAACATCATAGTAGAATCGCAGTCAATGCTGGGAAAGAGCATTTCTGTAGATTGAATAACGGCGACGACGAACAAAACACCGCCGTTAGACAGGAGCCTTTCATCGGACACGATGAAAGCCAACAATTCCGTGAACCCGACCTAGAAAAAGTGAAAACCGCAATATCACGGCTGAAATCCAACAAAGCCGCTGGAGCAGATGGTCTAGCTGCTGAGTTGTTCAAAGCAGCAGGCGACGAGCTAGATAGGAGCATGCACCAAATCATCTGTAAGATATTGTCAGAGGAATGCATGCCCGATGAATGGAACCTCAGCATTGTTTGCCCGATCCTGATAAAGGGAGATCCTCTAAGCTGCGCCAACTATAGAGGAATAAGTCTACTTAACATCGCCTACAAGATCCTCTCTGCCGTAATATGTGAACGTCCGAAGCCTTTCGTCAAGAATCAGATTGGTCCTCATTAATGTGGCTTCAAGCCAGGAAAGTCAACCATCGACCAAATTTTCACGTTGCGGAAGATCCTGGAAAAGACCTATGAACTGCAAATCGATAACCACCACCTTTTCATCGATTTTAAGGCCGCGTATGACAGCATCTACAGAGACGCACTGTACAAAGCTATGTCTAGTTTTGGCGTCCCTGCCAAGCTTGTTCGCTTGTGCAAAATGACGATGGAGAACTCATGCTGCTCCATCAAGGTTGGCAACGAGCTAACGGAATCTTTCGACGTCAAAAAAGGATTCAGACAAGGCGATGCACTGTCGTGCGATTTCTTTAACATCGTTCTTGAGAAGATAGTGCAGAACTCCACCGTCAAGACCAGAGGCATTATCGTCCAAAAATCTGTTCAACTTCTCGCGTACGCAGATGATATTGATATAATGGGAAGAACACAGCGTGATGTCAATGGCGCCTTTGTGAGAATTGAGACAGAAGCGGCAAAAATGGGTTTAGTGGTAAATGAGGGAAAAACGAAGTACATGCTGACTTCGAGGAAGGACACACCCAACGAGCGACGGCTCGGACAGAATGTCACAATAGACACATATAACTTCGAGGTAGTAGAGGAGTTTGTCTACCTAGGCTCCGCTATAAACACGAGCAATAACACCAGCGCCGAGATCAGACGAAGAATAATTCTTTCTAATCGCTGTTTCTTTGAGCTAAGAAAGCAATTGAGCAGAAAAACCCTCTATCGAGCAACTAAGGTCAAAGTTGTGCAGAACACTCATCATCCCAGTCCTGCTGTATGGTGCAGAAGCATGGACCTTGACAAAATCGGATGAAAGTGACTTAGGCTGTTTCGAGAGGAAAGTTCTTCGGGTCATCTATGGCCCCGTGTGCATTAGGGGAATGGCGAAGAAGATACAACAGCGAACTTTACGGGTTGTACAACGACATGGATGTAGCCAGAAGGGTCAAGGTCCAGAGACTCAGATGGCTCGGTCATTTAGAGCGAATGGACACCAATGCTCCGGCCCGGAAAGCCTTCGACACTATTCCCGAGGGACGTAGGAGGAGAGGAAGACCCAGCTCAGGTGGCGCACTCAAGTGGAAGAGGACCTCAATTAACTTGGAGTGCAAAGCTGGAGACGACTAGCTAAGGACCGATCTAGCTGGCGGAGACTATTGATTGAGGCCAAATTCCACAACGGACTGTAGCACCACCTTAAGTAAGTAAGTAAGTTTTCATAGAAAGGATTGGGACAAAGCATACCAAATCCCTAAAATCCTTGAATCCACTATTCTGCTGATGCAAACAAGTTGTGGAACATAAAGAAAAACAAAAAAGCAATAATATAAACACTGTCTGTCTTATTAAACATCCAAGAAAACTGCAGCCAAATTCTAAAAAAATTAACCAAATAAAATTCTTAAAAATACATAAATTAATTCTCCAAGCTAAATCAACATTCAACCTCCGTATTTTGGTTTTTCTTGTTAAATAGCTCTTAACATGACGGCGTACAACGCCAACGACTTGCCGCGTGCTAGAATTTTCTGTATACATTTGTTTGGGTAATTGAAATCCTTTCGCGGTATTTTTGCGGATAACACCAAGCCGACCGAAACAAAAAGGGCAGACACAACCCGCTTTGGATCACTTATATTCGTCGTTGAGTAGAAATTAATTTCCATAATTAATGAAATAAGTAATTTTGATTCGCACGCTCGCACAGCAGCAGTTGGTTCCACAGAATGTCTGCAGTTACTCGCCTTCCTCTCACTACCCTCACTTTCCCTATCTTTATGTTGGGGATGCCGGGCGTCAAAATTTACAAAAAATAAATTAGCATCGCTTGCCAAATGTAGCTGGCAAAAAAAAGAAAAGAAAATATCCTTTTGATGTTATCTCACTTCTAAGAATTCAAATCCCGCTCAAGTGAGATTCCGCCTCTCACCTTTTTTTCTCCTTTTTTCATTTGACTCTCAAAGCAAAAAAGAAACTGGAAAACAACAAAAACAAATCTGGCTAATTCAATTATGCCACATGAAATTTTCACCACAACGAACCTAAAAGACGAAGAAAGACCGAACCTTCTAAGGATATCCGTCGCAGTCTAATAACATCCTTAATCCCCAGACTTGACTTGTTGTGTGGAACATTTTTTCATCACAAGCTGTTTGCTTTCTTCAAAAACGCTCGCTGCGCCACTACCCCGCTGCCTGCTACCGCCATCACCACATCAAAAGGCGTCAGTAATTATCCTTTTCTAGTTGTTGATGTTTTTTTTTTTTCTTCCTTTATGTTTTTTGTTGCTCTTAAATTGAAGAACGTGCGAGTTGCACAAGGTGCGAGATGATACTTACAGATATTTACCATAAAAGGTGGCATGAGTGCTTAAAGCTCCCAAAAAATTCAGCGGTAATGGTGGTGGCGTCTTTGGCGGTAGAGGCAGTAAAAATTATAATTTTAAATTAAAATTTATTTAAGCAAAGTCAAAGGATAACAACACCCAGCCCAGCTCAACTTAAGTGAAAATTAAATTTTACAAGAAAAAGAGCAAGCAAATGAAAGTAAAAATGCTCAACGAGATAATTCATTTTTCATTTGTGAATTTTTTTGGGACCGTTTTCTTTCGATTGTCCTTTTTTTTGTCCTCAGAAGGATGTTTAAAAATCTTAACAACAATCTCTGAATGAAGAAGAGCAGCAGCAAAAAAAAGGTGTTTGATTGAGTTAATTATGTCTAATCCTTTCATCCGTGTGAACAGGGGGTTTCATGATAATATCGAAGAGAAAAAAGGACCTTCCGGAAATGGAAATTGAGATGCTGGGATGCAATTTTTTCACTGTGTTAACTTCTTTTTACTTTCAATTTAGAATCGATAGGGATGTCTGCTATCGAAGGGTTCTCCGACATGATAAGCAGACATTCTGTAGACGTTGGATGCAGACATAAAGTTCTTTGCTTCTTTTGTGTTGTCATTGTCATGGTGCTTTAAGTGTCAGGGTCGGATGAAGTTTTGTTGGAAATCGGCTTCATCTGACTATGGAAATCCAGGCACATTTTTATGTTTATCGAAAGCAAAGTTACTGTTAGAAGTTTGTCAATTGAAGGATGAGGCTGCAAATTTTCGATCGCAGACTTCCCAGCTAGACACAAAAACAGATTCAACAATGCTCAAAGCATTGACCAACTTTTTCTCTACTCCATTCCTGGCATAGACTTTTGGTTGTTGGGAAGTTAGATGCGACAAAGAGTATATTTTGGTGGCTTCCTTCTCAATTTGTTAGCTCACCATTATTGTCAGCACTGTGACCAATACGGAAACCTAATCCCAACAAAAAGGACTACTTCGATCCTGTGAAATTGATTCACTACCGCATCGTGCGTCGTCGGTGCACATCGTGTTGTCTTTTTGATTAAGATGACAACGACGAAAAGGATCTTAGAAAAATGAATAAAAGAGAATTCTTTCAAAGGAAATTGAAGCTTCAATGAAGAAGAAGCAGAAAAGTAGCAGGAAAATATTTCAGCCACAGAAACGGCGAACAAAAGAATCTTTTCCTTATGTGGGTTTTCAAAAGACGCACCCAGTTGCCTTTGACATTTTTTTCCTAACATTTTGCAATAAATTCGATTTGTACTTTGAATCAAGGTCAATGGAGCGTTAAGGATTCTTTTTCGGATGCACTTCTTTCTCATCTCCAAAGGGCATGGAGAATTGCGGATTCAAAAAGGAATTTCGAACCCAAGACGGAGCAGGAAATCAGAATTATCAACGGTTTGGATGACGGGCGGCACGGATAGCTGGATAACATCCAGGTGCGTTTGTATACGGGAAGAATTATTGTCAATTTGTGTGATGACGAATTTGATACGCAAAGGTGCTATTTTTTCACAGTTGATGTGAGTCTTCCGTAATAGGTTAAGCTGGCCTTTGAGTTGAAGGTTTTTGAGGAGAATTCATTTGGTCATTTGTAAAAATCAACATCAATTAGATTTCGTGGACAGGAATGAGATAAATGACAGCATGGGGGCTCTCCATCAGCACCAGATGGTTTTGGATTTGATTTTAGGTGTTTTGACGTCACTCGAAAAATTAGAACTTCTCCCTTTTTTTAACAAATCAAAGGGCTCAGTAACTTGTATTTTGAAGATAAGAGCCAGATATTTAATTCGAAAGAAGTTAACTCTTTTTTTAGGTTAAAAATCCAGCAGCCATTGAAATAAAGGTTTTTCAAGTTCGTACGTCAGCTCTTTCGTTTCACCTCATTGCCCTATTATTGCTTGCATTAAGTCGTTTTAATAAGTAGTTTATCACTGTTTTATTTTACAATCGGATTGACTATCTCTCTATGGCTGAAAAAAAAAACCTTCGAATTTGTCAAACACAGAATAGGAATATTTGAAAAATGTCGAAAAATCAGTTATTTGGTGGATTAACATTTTTTTTCTTTCATTTTCGAGATAATTCCATGAGATTTGTCTATTTTGAACCAAAATCTGGGGTTTGACAATGAAGACAAAATATTTCTGAACGAAAATTAAACTGTCAATAATTTGTCAAGTCATTAAGAGTAAAAGAAGATTACAATTTCTTTGTTTCTATGTTTCTAATTTGAATAAAATTTTTCATCATAATTTTATCGCATACAAATCAATTGAAAAATCGATTTTGACTTAATCTTTCCATCGCTTATAAATATTTTTAATTTTCAGGGAAAATTTCTCAACGTGTCGAAAACATTAAATCACAATAGCAGTTCCTTACGAAATGAAATTCATATCGAATAACACCTCATCAGCTCAGCAGAACTCTCTAATCTCAACAGGGATTCCTATTCAAACAACGACTAGTATTTAACGTAAGAAACAGACCAAACTTTCATCATAGATAACCTGCTGCTTGATGATCAGCTACTATCGATCTTTAGGGAACCTCAATTTTAAATAATTCAAAACAGAGAGACGAGAGGTCATTAAAAAAACAAAACACCAGTCATCATAAAACAGTCACCTAAAAGCCCATCGTAAATTCTCAGGTCACCTCATCCACAGACAGGGAGAAGAAGAACAATCTCCCCCACTCTAATTGAGTCGTTTTTAAACCTGTGTCAAGGCATTCAATTTACATCATCCACTCAGAGCTAGGTCCCATGAAATCTTTCGACTATAATTTCTTTTGGGAACAAAAACAAGAATATCGAATAAAAATATTAAATTTGATATCTTAATCTTTCTCTTTTGGGAGCGGTCTTTAACTGAGAAGGGCGCTGCCAACCGGCCCACTAAAGACCATTCAAATGCAAATGCTGTTTTTTTTTTTTTTTTTTTTAATTAAAACAAAAAAGACTAGCCAACAAGGGAATTAGGCCTGATGTGGGTTTATAACGAAAGGTGGACCCTGTCGATCGCAGCAGGGTTCGGGTTCATTCAATTAACGGTCCAAGTATAACTTAACCTAAGCACACTGCGCAACTTACCGAACCAACTTACGAACTGACCAACCTCCCAACCGACAAACGATTGATGGTTATCTTAAACTGAAAGACAAAACGGTGTTCGCTTGTTTTTTTTCTTTAAGGGCTCAAAACAGGTGAATTTAATGCGATCGCGTAAAAGTGATCGTCATAAAAGCGTGATTTATTACTCGAGGCAGCGTTTATCTTGATGGTGCATATTTTAATTGTTGATTTTTTTATTCGTTTGGTTAACGTCAGTTTTGGATGAATAATTTAGCGTTGAACATGTAAACGCTTTTGTCCAATTTGTTGTGTTTTTTTTTTCTCTGGTTTGTCTGGTGTTTGTTTATATTTGGAAAATTTAAAAGGTTTTAATTTTATCAGTGAAAAGCTGGACATCTGAGATTATAATTAACATTTTTGGCATTTTTCCTGGGGTTCTTTTCAGAAACAGATTTGTTGGACTAACTCTAGACCAGACTATTAATTTAATATGGAAATTAAACAAGGAGGAGAGAGGATTAAGCTCTCGTTTCTTGTGAACTATTTTAAATTACTAGGAATTGCGTCTTACGACCTGCATATATAAAAGACCTTGTTTCTTACGTCTGACCCTGATAAATATCAGTGTATGTAGTAACGCCTCTAGGCAGATCGAACCATAGAATTATATGTGCAAAAATCTAGTGTCAAGCTATTCCAGTTAGAGAAAGAGCTCCGAAGAGAACCGTGTGGCAATACGAGAAAGCTTACTGAGACGGTCTCAACAACTTTTTCCGGATCTTAAACTGGTAACTAAGCTTCCTCGATAGTGACGTAGACTCCAGCGCAGTAATGATTTACTAATATGATTGTTTTGGGAATGAAAACTTTTATCCCGAATTGGGTTAAAAGCATCAAACCCAAGGGAAAGTCATGGTTCGATTCAAGCTGTAGGTTAGGTTTAGCGGGCTGATGGTTGATGTTGTCACCATCACACTTAGATCAATGTAGATCCATTGTGATACCCTGAAGTGTTGTAACTTCCTGAAAAGTAAATAACCTATGAATTCTGTGGTTCGATTAACCATTTAGAGGCCTTGGCAAAGTTTAGTAAGCTTTTGCCTGGCAGTTCTGATAATTCCTCTAGTTCATTGAAGAAGAAGTTGCCTAGAGTTTTCTTTCTGGTAAGACAGAGTGAAGGACAGTGGCAGAGAAAATGAGCAGTGTCTTCATGCTCATTCTCATCACCACAGCCTCTACAAAGGTCATCCGTACTGAGCCCCATCTTCTTCTTATGGTAGCCG